>SJYT01073383.1:28359-57448 GCA_006410635.1 Cephalophus harveyi | reverse complement strand
GATCGAAGTACTATAATAACAAAAGCCAAAATAATGTTTTGATTTAAAATCAAATTTTAGATGAAAAATAAGTTAATCAACATATTTTAGCTGGTCTTAGTTTTCTAATAACTAGTATGTCCTGAAAATATTTTTGAAAAGCCCCCAAATTCTGGTAAGTTTATTTTTGAATTAAAGTCTAAGATACATGGTTACATCTAAAGTAGTTTCAATGGGCATGATAAACCATATAATTGAAATATGAGGGGTTTGGGATTAAGACAGTTCAAGACCAATGTATTATTTGCAATACTTGTAAGCTCTGTGACTTTAATCACATAGCTTAACCTTTCTGAGATTCAATGCCTTCATCTGTAAAATGTGAACAATAATATCCATTTTGTGAAGTAGAATGAGGAACAGACAAAGGATTTATAAAGGGCCAAGCACGTTTCAATCAACATTCAGTTGTTTGCTTCTTAAATTAGAAATAGTATTAGTATTTAGGACAAAACTGGGAGATATCTTCTGCTTTTTAACTAGACATTTTCTAAATAACTCCAAAAAAGTGCTGAATGAATTAATATATCCTTCTAAGCTTCAAGCAGCAAATATAAATGACAAGACAATATCTTGCCTCAAGATAATGTAAATTCCATAAGCAGACATGAGCTTACCCCAGAGTGGATCTATATCGACTGCTTATCCCTGGGGATACTTTGTATACGTAACTTGATGCATCTGTTACTGTTGTAATTGGGAACCAGAAAAGCCATGGTTGTAGAGAGAGCCAGACTCTCTGCAGTGTCAATGAGGTAGGATCAGAATGACATTTCCAGCATAATGTTAGCCAATTAGATGTTGAAAATATGTATGCACTGCTCCGAACCACCTGTCATGTGCCTGGGTTCCTAATGGGGAGAAGGAAGAGATCATCAGAAAGAAAAGAAACAAGCTATCAGGGAAAAAAAAAAAAGAGTGTAAAAGCTAGATTGGCTAAAAACAGCGGCACTCAGGAAGTCCCAATGAAAATAACTGTTGAATAGTTTTATTGAGAATTGCAATGGTTGCCCAAGCTTTGCATTAGGGTCCCCTATTTTAGAGAAAATTTTACAGATGCCTCACTGGCAGCTTAATGAAGGAATGCCACAAATCATCTCAGAGAGGCAACAAGAGGTACTAAAAAAAGCCCCTTCTGATGCTGCCACCACAAAAAAAAAAAAAAAAAAGGAAAAGCCTATGTTCTCCCAATGAGGTTTTTCAAAAATGAATTACACCATTAAGTGCCAAGAAGAAAATTAGCTATGAGCTTTTAAATTTAAAATGATCCCCTTTTTAATTGTAAAACAGTGGCACTTAACTGCTATTGATCCTGTGGAGACACATTAGGGAACAGGGTCACCATAACTGTTAATATTCACTGCTTAGTGAAAGAGCATCAAAGGACATTTTAATGTCACAGACTTTCTCAGGGAGTTTTTAAAGAAGGCTTGAATCAGCCAGCCTATGAATGAAAAGGACATGAGGTAGACAAATGTAGAAACAAATGTGACAGCAATTTTCTGCTAATCAAATCATAACTCAAGATTGATTTTTTGGCAAAAGTTTATGTCATATAGATTTCCAAGGCTGGTCGACATTTAAAAGTCAGAGTATATATTTTCTATAGACTAGAACTCTTTAGATGATCATCCAATAGGGAATCTTTGTTTGTTTTTCAACACAGAAGTGTAAGAGAGAGATTCCCTTCTGGGGACGACCACCATCCCAGTTTCACACACTTCAGAAGCAAAGAATGTGAAATGTCAATGGGATTTTATTCAAAACACAAAGTCTGTCCTACTTTTTTGAAACACTTATTGGATTAGACAATAAACCACAGGTGACTTTTCAGGTTTTAGAGGTAGAAATTACATTTTTAGAACACATTCAGAGGAGGTTTTCTTTCTCGTTCGGCCTGGATCTTGCAGTAAATTTGAAAATATTGAATTTGTGGCGTCATCAGCTTCTAGAATGCTGAACTTTGCCAAGATAGGAAACCGAACAAAGGTTAAAATTAAAACCTTTCTTCCAAAGTCTTCTGTTACATAGAAAAGTTAAATGGTAAATTTAACATTGTATTGGATATTTTTTTATTTAAAAATCTTTCAGTAATCTTTATTACTGACCAAATATGACTTTGCCTCTTTACAAAGCCTATGGCTCACAATGCCAAAGAACTCTTTGATAAAATAATATTAGCATTTCTTGTCCCTAGTTCAAAAATATGTCTTAATTACACCCTAAACCGGAGAAGGCAATAGCAAGCCACTCCAGTACTCTTGCCTAGAAAATCCCATGGATGGAGGAGCCTGGTAGGCTGCAGTCCATGGGGTCGCTAGGAGTCGGTCGCCAGTGAGCGACTTCACTTTCACTTTTCGCTTTCACACAATGGAGAAGGAAATGGCAACCCACTCCAGTGTTCTTGCCTGGAGAATCCCAGGGACGGGGGAGCCTGTTGGGCTGCCGTCTATGGGGTCGCACAGGGTCGGACACGACTGAAGCGACTTAGCAGCAGCAGCAGCAGCACACCCTAAACATTTTTTAGGGTAAAAATTTTGTCAAAGTCTTACTGGAATTGCTAAGTAGAAGGGAAACTGACAAAAAGAAATAACTGATTTTCTTAGAGCTGTTTAAATTCTTACTGTTTAAGAGAGGGTATTTCATTCTTTATGGAATCATTGAGGTATTCTCAGGAGTATCTGGGTACTGATAGAAAACCACTGACCTACAGAATGTGTTCATTCTTAGATTTGAGGGAGGAGATGGATGGGCCCCCAGGGCAAACAGTTGAAGTCCCTTCATGTGGATCCCTATCCCAAGACAAACCCAGCAGGACTATGGAAAGAAGAGGCTGAGCCCTGCCCAGGAAGAAGAGGAGACAGCACATAGTTCTCATTCTTTAAGTCAGGAGAACTCCCCAACTACCCATGGGAAGAAAGGCTCCTTGGAGGTCAGAAAGGGAGGAGGTGCTACCCCATAATAAGCAATGCTAACTACTCAAGGGCCTCTTCACTAGAATCCATCTTGGCTTCGAGAAATACCTGCACACGAGAGGTTCCTGAGGTATACCAAACATAGACACAGAGCCAGGCAAATCAAAATGATCGGCCGAAGGAAGCCCAGAAGATAAGTGATTTAAACTGCCACAAGGGATGACTCTGTCTCTCTGAGTCTGCCTGTGTGTCTATCCATACATGCTATACTCTTTTCCTCCTAATAAAGCCGTTACTTGTTTCACTAGAGGCGGTCTTTGGAGGAATTACTTTCTCTACCATGCCTAAGAGTTGGGATCTTGTCACTGACCACTGGTCTCATGGGTAGGACTTGGTGCACTCACATCCTAGGATATCAATCTCTGGCCAGAAACCAGAGTCCTGCTTCAAGCTGCTGTAGGCCAAGGCCACCAGAGATCAGATTCATGTACCACTTATTTGCCAAATGCATGTTTTCCGTGATATCACTCTGGGATCCAAGGAAACTCTCCAGGCACTAAAGGAGTCACCTTCAGTTCAGTTCAGTCGCTCAGTCGTGTCCGACTCCTTGTGACCCCATGAATTGCAGCACGCCAGGCCTCCCTGTCCATCATCAACTCCCGGAGTTCACTCAGACTCACATCCATCGAGTCAGTGATGCCATCCAGCCATCTCATCCTCTGTTGTCCCCTTCTGCTCCTGCCCCCAATCCCTCCCAGCATCAGAGTCTTTTCCAATGAGTCAACTCTTCGCATGAGGTGGCCAAAGTACTGGCATTTCAGCTTTAGCATCAGTCCTTCCAAAGAAATCCCAGGGCTGATCTCCTTCAGAATGGACTGGTTGGATCTCCTTGCAGTCCAAGGGACTCTCAAGAGTCTTCTCCAACACCACAGTTCAAAAGCATCAATTCTTTGGTGCTCAGCTTTCTTCACAGTCCAACTTTCACATCCATACATGACTACTGGAAAAACCATAGCCTTGACTAGACGGACCTTAGTCGGCAAAGTAATGTCTCTGCTTTTGAACATGCTATCTAGGTTGGTCATAACTTTTCTCCCAAGGAGTAAGCATCTTTTAATTCCATGGCTGCAGCCACCATCTGCAGCAATTTTGGAGCCCCCAAAAATAAAGTCTGACACGGTTTACACTTAGGAAGAGACAAATAAGAAAATAAGAAATTCTGATGTGGAAAAATGCTCTAGTGGAACTCAGATCAGAACACTATGAGAAGGTAAAAGATGAGCATCTTGCTGGGATTGGAGAGGTGAAAGAAGTGCTCCCCTGAGTATGACTCAGGGATTGGAACTTTGAGGATGAAGTCATGTTGGCTAGAGGAAGACTTAGTATTTTGGGGAAAAAAAATTAAATTAAATTAAAAATGCAAATATGTAGAGTTGAGTGAACATCTGAATGGCAAGAAACACAGCAAGGAAAACAGAAGCCAAACTACCTCATGGTGAAGTTGGAGGCAGAGACCACAGTTGGAAGGTCATCCAGGTGAGAAAAGGTAAAATGCTGAAGAATGGAAAGAGCTCTTGGGATAGAAGAAACATGGTCTGGGTAGTTAACTGGAATTGGAAAGAAAGAAGGTGGATGTCCAATAGACATCCAAGAATGTCTATTGGATTTCTAACTTAGATGATCATGTGAATGATCTACCCTTCTACCACTGACTGCTGTTAGATTTATGGAATGATTCATATGAGTCTTATTTGGGGCAAGTTGAGATTATAATCAAAGTGTAGGTGTCCACCAGGCAATTGAACATGTAGATCTGGAACTCAGAAGAGAGACTGAAGTTCTAGCTAGAGATTCTACCAAATATTTGGCAGAGTAAGAATAATTTACATTTTCAAAAGATTTTTTTGATTTTGCCTTAACATAACCTAGATTTGTATTAGAATCCATAATAGCTAGGGGCTTCCCTGGTGGCTCAGATGGTAAAGAATCTGTCTGCAACTCAGGAGACCTGGGTTAGATCCTTGGGTCAGGAAGATACTCTGGAAAAGGAAATGGCTACTCACTCCAGAATTCTTGCCTAGAGAATTCCATGGACAGAGGAGTCTGACTGGCTATAGTTACAGTCCATGGAGTTACAAAGAGTTGAACATAACTGAATGACTAATACACACGCAATATTAATTGATACACATAAACTAGGACATAAATTTATGTATATATAAGTGTGTGTGTGTATTGTTTTACACATCTGTGATCGGTGCTCTGTTTTTTAGTTAATAAACACTCAGAATATATATGAGCCTTTGCAATAAGCACATTAAGGAGATTGATCAAAATCTTTATGTATTTTTGAAAAATAATTTTATAGACAGAGGAGCCTGGCAGGCTACAGTCCATGGGGTTGCAAAAAAATCAAATCAGTAACTAAACAGTGACAGCAGCAATGTATTTATTTATTTTGGCTGTGCTGGTTCTTCAGTGCTGTGTGGGCTTTTCTCTAGTTGCAGTGAGTGGGAGCTACTCTTGTTGAGGTGTGAAGGTGGCTCAAGCTCTAGGGCACGAGAACTCCAGTAGTTGTGACTCTAGAACACAGTATCAGTAATTATAGAGCATGGGCTTACTTCCTCTGGGGCATGTGGGATCTTCCAGGTCAAGGGATCAACTGAACTCAAGTCTTCCGCATTGGCAGGCTGATTCTTTACCACTGAGCCACCAGAGAAACCCTTTGTGCTTTTTTATACCAAATGCTTGAACTGCAAGAAGATTAAACCAGTCCATCCTAAAGGAAATCAGTCCTGAATATTCACTGGCAGGACTGATGCTAAAGCTGAAGCTACAATTCTTCGGCCACCTGATGTGAAGAACTGACTCCTTAGCAAAGACCCTGATGCTGGGAAAGACTGAAGGCAGGAGGAGAAGGGGATGACAGAGGATGAGATGGTTGGTGGCATCACCAACTCTACGGACATGAGTTTGAGCAAGCTCCGTGAATTTGATGGACAGAGAAGCCTGGCGTGCTGCAGTCCACGGGGTCGCAAAGAGTTGGATATGACTGAGCGACTGAACTTAACTGATACAACATGCAGGATTATTTCTGGATATCTTTTACAGAAACAAAGCAATTTTTGTTCACATATATGTGAAATGAAATAACTGCAGTTGGGATGGCTAAACAAACTGTGTCAGGAAGGGAGAGGATATGAACAGTGTGCAGATTTGAGCAAGAAGAAGTGTTTGTGTGTGTGTGTGTTTCTTTTTTTAATGATCTCTTCAGAGAGATTATAGAAGCAGATTCTAAATAAGTCCCATTCTTGGAGCTGTAGGTTAGTAGAGACTGCCCTGACAATTGTGAGACAGGCAGACAGACTGTGAGGCACATTCCTACCATGTCCCGGAGCCACGAACCTAAATCCACACCCGTGCTCTTTCCTAACTCTCAAGCCATGACAAGGCTTTGTGGAGTCTGAAGCACAGACATCTTGAGGGACCCTCTCAAAGAAAGAAAAGAAAATGAATTACAAATTCAAAGTTAGTTGTAAGTGGAAATATTCATTTAGAACAAGAAAATAAATACAACTTATTGAGACTGAGAAATTTCAGGTTGAGTTTTCGTGGCTGCCTGAGGAGTTTGCTAAAATGCTTGTGAGAAATGGTTGCAATGTCAAGGTGGCTTATTCTCCCCTGGGTAGGTCTCAGCCTCACACTCCCCAGCACTCACAGGGGCCATGAAGCTTAAGCTGTGTGGTCTTGGCACTAAGAGGCCGTTGGCTGGTTATCTCTTATGGCTCCACATTCAGTCCATTCCATGTAAGATGTTCAGGCAACGTACTATAGAAAAGATAAAATCTGTACTTTGAAATTCCAGTTTCCCAGTGAGGGGAAGAGAAATGTTACTTTGGAGTCGACGGTGGGCTCGGATGGAGTCGACGGTGGGCTCGGATTCTCCCAGTAGCTTGACCTCCTCACTTTGTATCCATTGCAGTCCCTGTGGAGAGAAGTTCCAGGCCTCCCACTCCCAGGCTGTGTAGTTGAGACACCTGTGTACACAGTATATCCCCACTGGCCCACAACTTGGTCCTCAGGCTGCCAACATCCCAGGTAAAACTTCTCCAAACCCTGCAGCCTGTTCAGTAATTACAGGGTGGCTTTATGCCCCATCGTGGAGTTTCAGGTGTGAGGATATGAGTCGATTGGCCTGAACCTAAGTCAACCTTTGATGAGAGTCAGGGAGTCACGACATCTGTCTGTTCTGACACTCCTCCAGGTCAATAACATTGAATATGCTCTTCAGAAGTGGAACGTTATTCAAAAAATAATCTAGTTGCTTCAATAGCTGACAGCTAGGAAAGTCAAAGAATGAGATAAGGGTGTGAACTGGCCATCCCAGCCTCCCAGAAAGGAAGAATGGAGCACTTCAGCACAGAGAGGTTCAGAAAGCTCACCTTACAGACACAGAAAGCAAATTGTATGTGTGTGTGTGTGCTCAGTGATGTCCGACTCTGCGACCCCATGGACTGTAGCCCACCAGGCTCCTCTGCCCATGGGGATTCTCCAGGCAAGAATAGTTGAGTGAGTTTCCATGCCCTCCTTCAGGGCATCTTGCTGACCCAGGAATCAAATCCGTGTCTCCTGCCTTGCAGGTGGATTATTTACCTCTGAACCACCGCGAAGCTCAAAAAACAAAGTACTGGTTACGAATGACAGAGGGGAGAGGAGGGGCAAATTAAGGGCATGGGATTAAGAGATATAAACTACTATGTATAAAACAAGATAAGCAAAAGGGTACATTGTACATCATAGGAATTATAGCCATTATCTTATAATAACCTATAATGAAGTATAATCTGTAAAAACGCTGAATCAATATGTACTACACTTGAAACTAATATAATACTGTAAACTAACAGTATTTAAATTTTAAAAATTATTATTAAAAAGGCAGGAAGTTAACCTTGCAGGTAGGTAAAAGGCCAGCCAGAACAGGGAGGCAGAAGGTGGTGATGGGAAACTGACGATCAGAATCCAAGGAGTCCAGTGGAAACAATGTTTTCAGATGCTTACAGGACACTTGTTTACTTTCCAAATCGAGATAGACACTAACCATTTTTAGTATAAATCCATCCTAAATATTGCATGGGACATAATTATACTAAAAGATTATTTCTTGTATATATGAAATTTAAACTTAACTCAGAGTCTTATATTTCATTTGCTATATGTCTGGCAACATTAGTTGGAAATCCAAATAAAAAGGAAACTCTAAATTAGCCAGGACCATTCAGCATTAGGAAATATAAAACCGTGCCCGCTACTTAAAGCAAAAATAAAAGCAAATGTTGGACAAATATATGGTCAATTGACTTTTTACAATGGTGAAAATACATCTGGACAAGGAAAAGAGGCTGGAACACCTGGATATTTTTATGGAAAAAGTAAAACTTGATCCTTCTTACATCATGCACAATAATTAATTTGAAATAGATCATATACTTAAATGTAAATATTAAAACTATAAAGCCCCTAAAAGGCAAGCATAGAATATCTTTGCAACATGAGAGAAACAGAGATTTCTTAGGATACAAAAAAGGAACCAAGCATAAAAGAAAAATTGATAAATTGGTGTCTTAGACTGAGTTCCCTAAAGGCAGAACTTGGGAAGGGTCTCTTATGTGATTCATTTATTGAGTGAATGCTTGCAAGACATCTGTGAAGAAGTAAAGGAAGTAGGATAGGACAGGAAGTGCAGCAAAGAAGTGGGGTCAGCTCCAGTCCAGCCTCTGTCTAATCCTACAAGGAGCCCCGGGACACAAACAGTGTTGTCTCACACGGAGGTCAGAGGACAGGCCTTTTGTACTGCAATAACAGCCAGTCATTTGTCTAAGCCACTTCAGAAGAGAGCATGGCATCCCAGTTATGTCTAGATGAGATGACTCTTGTTGGCTGAGAACCATTCTCCTGAGAAAGCTATTGCCATAAGCCTTTAGCAACAAACATTCACATAGGCTGAGAATGGGACTATTACCATGGAGCATCATCAAAATTAGAAACTTCCAATGATCAAAAGACATCATTAAGAAAATGGACAGTCAAGTCACATATTAGAAGAAAACATTTGCAACTCATGTGCCTGATAAAGGGCTCATATACAGAATATACATATATATAAATTCTACAAACCCACACAAATAACTCATGTTTTTAAAATGAGCATAGACCTACTATGAAGAAAACCCTTAAGATTCTACACAAAAAAAACTGTAAAAATAGTAAATGCAGTGAAGTAGCAGGATACAAAATCAATACACAAAAATCAATTGTATTTCTATACTAACAATGAACACTCTGAAAAGGAAATTATGAAAACAATTTCATTTACAATATGTAGCATGGGAGGCAGTCCTAAGATGGCAGAGGAATAGGACAGGGAGACCACTTTCTTCCCCCACAAATTCATCAAAAGAATCTTTGAATGCAGAGCAAATTCCACAGAACAACTTCTGAATGCTGGCAGAGGACATCAGGCACCCAGAAAAGCAGTCCATTGTCTTCAAAAGGAGGTAGGACAAAATATAAAAGATAAAAATAGAGACAAAAGAGGTAGGGACAGAGATTAGTCCCAGGAAGGGAGTCTTAAAAAAGAGAGAAGTTTCCAAACACCAGGAAACACTAGTCTGGTGGGTCTGTGGCCAGCCTTGGAATCTCAGAGGGCAAATAACCAAGAGGAAAATAAGTAAATAATTAAAACCCACAGATTAGGTGCCTAACAGCAACTCCCAGTGGAGCAACAGCCCAAACGCTTGCATCCCCCACTAGCAAATAGGGGAGGGACAGGGAGGAGAGGGCCGCATTGCGTAGGGTAAAGACCAGGCCTGAATGCCCTGAAGGCAATCTGAGGGAACTGGCTTGAGATAGCAACCCAGACTCTGGGATAGCTTTCCCGTTCCCACGAAAAGCCCTAACCACCGCCAGGCACACTCACAGAACAAAGGACTGAACAGAGCTAGCCAGCTGCGAACTGGCCCATCCCCCACCAGAGACAGGCAGGCGAGGGCAGCCAGAGCCGGAAGGGGGCAATCGCAGCCCCAGAGAGGCATCATCTACCAAACTGTAAGTAGACTTTGTTGCTAACCAAGACTTCTTGGGATTCTGGACAGTTGACATCCACCGGGAGGGTCGCAGCCAGAGATCAGCTTCCCAGAAGAGACACAAGCTGCGGCCATTGTACACCCAGAAAACTGAGCTGCTGGGACAGAGGAGGGGATAAGTCGTAGCCTTCAACTGGATGCGACCACGCGTGCCAAGGAACTGGTCACCTGAGCTGCTCGGATCTGGGATGGGCGCAAAACGCAGGCCCAACCAAGTCAGCACCTTTGTGGAGTACCCAAGAACCTGAACCTGAGTGGCTTAGACCTGAGAAGTGGCCCACATCAGACAGTTCCTGGCAGAGCAACCTAGAGTCTAAGCAGTGTAGACTGGGAAAGCACACACGTCTTCAGAGGGGGCAAACCCAGTGTGGCTGAATCACTGTGAACACATGCCAGTGATATTTGTTTGCAGTGTTTCTCCCTCCCCAAATCACGAATGAACAAGCAAGCCCCCAAAAAATTGACCACCACTGTGCCCCTTGTGTCAGGGCAGAAATTAGACACTGAAGAGACCAGCAAACAGAAGAAGCTAAAATAAGCTGAGGGAACCACTTTGGAAGTGACAGGTGCAATAGACTAAAACCCTGTAGTTAGCACCGACTACATAGGAAGGGGCCTATAGACCATGAGAAGTACAAGCTGGACCAAGGAACTATCTGAAAATGAACTGACCTCACACTGTCCACAACAGCTCCAGAGAAAATCTTAGATATATTTTTACTATTATCATTTTTTAACTTTAAGTTAAATTTTTGAAATTTAATTTGTTATTTTTTGTTGTTTTTAAGTCCATATTACTCCTTTAATTTTCATTTTTATAGCCTGCTATTAACTTGCAAAAAAGAAAGACTCTATTTTTAAAGCAAACTTCATATATATATTATAATTTTTGTGACTTTGTGGGGTTTTTTGTTTGTTTGCTTGTTGTTTTTTTTTTTTTAATATTGTATTTTTGAGAATCTAACCTCTACTCAAGATTTTTAAGCTTTGCTTTTTGGTATTTATCAACTTTGTACCTTAAAAGCCCAATCTTCAGTACCCACTTTTACTTGGGAACAAGATCATTGGCTGGATTGCTCTCTCCCCCTTTGGACTCTCCTTTTTCTCCACCAGGTTGCCTCTATGTCCTCCCTCCCCCTTCTCTTCTCTACCCAACTCTGTGAATCTCACTGTGTGTTCCAGGCTGTGGAGAACACTTAGGGAACTGATTACTGGCTGGATCTGTCTCTCGCCTTTTGATTCCCCCTTTATCCTCCTGGCCACTTCTTTCTCCTTCCTCCCTCTTCTCTTCTCTGTGTAACTCTGTGAACATCTCTGAGGGATCCAGACTGTGGAGAATACATAGGGAAGTGATTACTGGCTATCTTGCTCTCGCCCTTTTTGATTCCCCCTCTTCTCCTCCTGTTCACCTCTATCATCCTCCTCCCTCTTCTCTTCTCCATGTAACTCTGTGTGCCTCTCCAGGTGTCCCTCATTGTGGAGAAAGTATTGAGACTCAGGGTTATGTTCCTGTGTTGCTGGAGAATTTGCATGGTATGTCTTGCTCTGGAGCTTGTTGGCCCTTGGGTGGTGCTTAGTTTTAGTGTAGGTATGGAGGTGTATGATGAGTCCCTATCGATTAATGTTCCCTGGAGTCAGGAGTTCACTGGTGTTCTCAGGATTTGGACTTAAGCCTCTTGCCTCTGGTTTTCACCATTAACCTAGATGTTTTATCATCGATGCTGTATAGATGGAGAAGTCATGAGGCTACTGTAAGAATAAGACTGAAAACCAGAGGCAAGAGGCTTAAGTCCAAATCCTGAGAACACCAGCGAACTCCTGACTCCAGGAAACATTAATCGATAGGGACTCATCAAATGCCTCCATACCTACACTGAAACCAAGCACCACCCAAGGGCCAACAAGTTCCAGAGCAAGACATACCATACAAATTCTCCAGCAACACAGGGACACAGCCCTGAGCTTAAATATACTGGCTGCCCAAAGTCACACCAAACCCATTGACATCTCAAAACTTATCACTGGACACTTCATTGCACTCCAGAAAGAAGAAATCCAGCCTCACCCACCAGAACACTGACACAAGCTTCCCTAACCAGAAAACTTTGACAAGCCATCCGTCCAACCCCACCCACAGCGAGGAACCTCCACAATAAAGAGGAACCACCAACTGCCAGAATACAGAAAGCCACCCCAAACACAGCAATATAAACAAGATGAAAAGGCAGAGAAATACCCAGCAGGTAAAGCAATAGGATAAATGCCCACCAAACCAAACTAAAGAGAAAGAGATAGGGAATCTACTTGATAAAGAATTCCGAATAATGATAGTGAAAATGATCCAAAATCTTGAAATCAAAATGGAATCACAGATAAATAGCCTGGAGACAAGGATCGAGAAGATGCAAGAAAGGCTTAACAAGGTTTAATAAGAAATAAAAAAGAGTCAATATATAATGAATAATGCAATAAGTGAGATAAGAAACACCCAGGAGGGAACCAACAGTAGAGAAGATAGAATGGTAGAAATAAATGAAACAGAGAGAAAAAAAGAAAAAAGAATTAAAAGAAATGAGGACAACCTCAGAGACCTCTGGGGCAATGTTAAACACCCCGACATTCGAATCATATGAGTCCCAGAAGAAGAAGACAAAAAGAAAGACCATGAGAAAATACTTGAGGAGATAATAGTTGAAAACTTCCCTAAAATGGAGAAGGAAATAATCATAAAGTCCAAGAAATCCAGAGAGTCTCAAACAGGATAAACCCAAGGTGAAACACCCCAAGACACATATTAATCAAATTAACAAAGATGAAACACAAAGAACAAATATTAAAAGCAGCAAGGGAAAAACAACAAATAACACACAAGGGGATTCCCATAGGATAACAGCTGATCTTTCAATAGAAACTCTTCAGGCCAGGAGGGAATGGCAGGACATACTTAAAGTGATGAAAGAAAATAACCTACAGCCCAGATTACTGTACCCAGCAAGGATCTCATTCAAATATAAAGGAGAAATCAAAATCTTTCCAGACAAGCAAAAGCTGAGAGAATTCAGCACCACCAAACCAGCTCTCCAACAAATACTAAAGGATCTTCTCTAGACAGGAAACACAGAAGGGGTGTATAAACTTGAACCCAAAACAATAAAGTAAAGGGCAATGGGATCATACTTATTGATAATTACCTTAAATGTAAATGGGTTGAATGCCCCAACCAAAAGACAAAGACTGGCTGAATGGATACAAAAACAAGACCCCTATATGTTGTCTACAAGAGACCCACCTCGAAACAAGGGGCACATACAGACTGAAAGTGAAGGGCTGGAAAAAGACATTCCATGCAAATAGAGACCAAAAGAAAGCAGGAGTAGCAATACTCATATCAGATAAAATAGACTTTAAAACAAAGAGTGTGAAAAGAGACAAAGATGGACACTCATAGTGATCAAAGTATCAATCCAAGAAGATATAACAATCATAAACATATATGCACCCAACATAAGAGCACAACAATATGTAAGAAAAATGCTAACAGGTATGAAAGGGGAAATTAACAATAACACAATAACAGTGGGAGACTTTAATACCCCACTCACACCTATGGGTAGATCAACTAAACAGAAAATTAACAAGGAAACACAAACTTTAAATGATACAATAGACCAGTTAGACCTAATTGATATCTATAGGACATTTCACCCAATTTTCTCAAGCACACACGGAACCTTCTCCAGAATAGATCACATCCTGGGCCATAAATCTAGCTTTGGTAAATTCAAAAAAATTGAAATCATTCCAAGCATCTTTTCTGACCATAATGCAGTAAGATTAGATGTCCGTTACAGGAGAAAAACTATTAAAAATCCCAACATATGGAGACTGAACAACATGCTGCTGAATAATCGACAAATCACAGAAAAAATCAAAAAAGAAATCAAAATATGCATAGAAATGAATGAAAATGAAAACACAACAACTCAAAACCTATGGTACACTGTAAAAGCAGTACTAAGGGGAAGGTTCATAGCAATACAGGATTACCTCAAGAAACAAGAAAAAAGTCAAATAAATAACCTAACTCTATACCTAAAGCAACTTGAAAATGAAGAAATTATGAACCCCAGGGTTAGTAGAAGGAAAGAAATCTTAAAAATTAGGGCAGAAATAAGTGCAAAAGAGACCATAGCAAAAATCAACAAAACCAAAAGCTGGTTCTTTGAAAAGATAAATAAAATTGACCAATCATTAGCCAGACTCATCAAGAAATAAAGGGAGAAAAATCAATAAAATTAGAAAGGAAAATGGAGAGATCACAACAGACAACTCAGAAATACAAAGGATCATAAGAGACTACTATCAGCAACTATATACAAATAAAATGGACAAAATGGAAGAAATGGACAAATTCTTAGAAAAGTACAACTTTCCAAAAGTGAACCACGAAAAAAATAGAAAATCTTAACAGACCCATCACAACCATGGAAATTGGAACTCTAATCAGAAATCTTCCAGCAAACAAAAGCCCAGGTCCAGACTTCTTCACAGCTGTAAATGGACAAAATGGAAGAAATGGACAAATTCTTAGAAAAGTACAACTTTCCAAAAGTGAACCACGAAAAAAATAGAAAATCTTAACAGACCCATCACAACCATGGAAATTGGAACTCTAATCAGAAATCTTCCAGCAAACAAAAGCCCAGGTCCAGACTTCTTCACAGCTGAATTCTACCAAAAATTTAAAGAAGAACTAACACCTATCCTACTCAAACTCTTCCAGAAAATTGCAGAGGAAGGTAAACTTCCAAACTCATTCTATGAGGCCACCATCACCCTAATACCAAAACCTGACAAAGATGCCACAAAAAAAGAAAACTACAGGCCAATATCACTGATGAACATAGATGCAAAAATCCTTAACAAATTCTAGCAAACAGAATCCAACAACATATTAAAAAAATCATATATCATGACCAAGTGGGCTTTTTTCCAGGGATGCAAGGATTCTTCAATATCTGCAAATCAATCAATGTAATACACCACATTAACAAATTTATAAATAAAAACCATATGATTATCTCAATAGATGCAGAGAAAGCCTTTGACAAAATTCAACATACATTTATGATAAAAAGCCTCCAGAAAACAGGAATAGAAGGAACATACCTCAACATAATAAAAGCTATATATGACAAACCCACAGAAAACATTATCCCCAATGGTGAAAAATTGAAAGCATTTTCCCTAAAGTCAGGAACAAGACAAGGGTGCCCACTTTCACCACTACTATTCAATGCAGTTTTGGAAGTTTTGACCACAGCAATCAGAGCAGAAAAAGAAATAAAAGGAATCCAAATTGGAAAAGAAGAAATAAAACTCTCACTGTTTGCAGATGGCATGATCCCCTACATAGAAAACCCTAAAGACTCCACCAGAAAATTATGAGAACTAATCAATGAATATAGCAAAGCTGCAGGATATAAAATTAACAGATAGAAATCCCTTGCATTCCTATACACTGCTGCTGCTGCTGCTAAGTCGCTTCAGTCATGTCCAACACTGTGCGACCCCATAGATGGCAGCCCACCAGGCTCCCCCGTCCCTGGGATTCTCCAGGCAAGAACACTGGAGTGGGTTGCCATTTCCTTCTCCAATGCGTGAAAGTGAAAAGTGAAAGTGAAGTCACTCAGTCGTGTCTGACTAGTAGCAACCCCATGGACTGCAGCCTACCAGGTTCGTCCATCCATGGGATTTTCCAGGCAAGAGTACTGGAGTGGGGTGCCATTGCCTTCTCCCTCCTATACACTAACAATAAGAAAAGAGAAATTAAGGAAACTATTCCATTCACCAATGCAACGAAAACAATAAAATACTTAGGAATATATCTACATAAAGAAACAAAAGACCTATATATAGAAAACTATAAAACACTGGTGAAAGAAATCAAAGAGGACACTAATAGATGGAGAAATATACCATGTTCATGGATTGGAAGAATCAAGATGGTGAAAATAAGTATACTACCCAAAACAATCAATAGATTCAATGCAATCCCTATCAAGCTACCAACTGTATTTTTCAGTGAACTAGAACAAATAATTTCACAATTTGTATGGAAATACAAAAAATCTCGAATAGCCAAAGCAACCTTGAGAAAGAAGAATGGGACTGTAGGAATCAACCTGCCTGACTTCAGTCTCTACTACAAAGCCACAGTCATCAAGACAGTATGGTACTGGCGCAAAGACGGAAATAGAGATCAATGGAACAAAATACAAAGCCCAGAGATAAATCCATGCACCTATGGACACCTTATCTTTGACAAAGGAGGCAAGAATATACAATGGAGAAAAGAAAATCTCTTTAACAAGTGGTGCTGGGAAAACTGATCAATACAGCAATCAGAGCAGAAAAAGAAATAAAAGGAATCCAAATTGGAAAAGAAGAACTAAAACTCTCACTGTTTGCAGATGTTTGATCCTCTACATAGAAAACCCTAAAGACTCCATCAGAAAATTACTAATCAATGAATATAGTAAAGTTGAAGGATATAATATCAACACGCAGAAATCTTTGCATTCCTATACACTAACAATGAAAAAAACAGAAAGAGAAATTAAGGAAACAATTCCATTCATCTTTGCAACGAAATAACAAAATACTTAGGAATGTATCTACCTAAAGAAACAAAAGACCTATATATAGAAAACTATAAAACATTGATGAAAGAAATCAAGAGGACACTAATAGATGGAGAAATATACCATGTTCAGGGAATTAAAGAATCAATATAGTGAAAATGAGTATACTACCCAAAGCAATCTATAGATTCAATGTGATCCCTATCATGCTACCAACAGTATTTTTCAGAGAACTAGAACAAATAATTTCAAGATTTGTATGGAAATATAAAAAAACCTCAAATAGCCAAAGCAATCTTGAGAAAGAATCAGAAAATTACTAGAGCTAATCAATGAATATAGTAAAGTTGCAGGATATAAAATTAACACACAGAAATCCCTTGCATTCCTATACACTGCTGCTGCTGCTGCTAAGTCGCTTCAGTCATGTCCAACACTGTGCGACCCCATAGATGGCAGCCCACCAGGCTCCCCCGTCCCTGGGATTCTCCAGGCAAGAACACTGGAGTGGGTTGCCATTTCCTTCTCCAATGCGTGAAAGTGAAAAGTGAAAGTGAAGTCACTCAGTCGTGTCTGACTAGTAGCAACCCCATGGACTGCAGCCTACCAGGTTCGTCCATCCATGGGATTTTCCAGGCAAGAGTACTGGAGTGGGGTGCCATTGCCTTCTCCCTCCTATACACTAACAATAAGAAAAGAGAAATTAAGGAAACTATTCCATTCACCAATGCAACGAAAACAATAAAATACTTAGGAATATATCTACATAAAGAAACAAAAGACCTATATATAGAAAACTATAAAACACTGGTGAAAGAAATCAAAGAGGACACTAATAGATGGAGAAATATACCATGTTCATGGATTGGAAGAATCAATATAGTGAAAATAAGTATACTACCCAAAACAATCAATAGATTCAATGCAATCCCTATCAAGCTACCAACTGTATTTTTCAGTGAACTAGAACAAATAATTTCACAATTTGTATGGAAATACAAAAAATCTCGAATAGCCAAAGCAACCTTGAGAAAGAAGAATGGGACTGTAGGAATCAACCTGCCTGACTTCAGTCTCTACTACAAAGCCACAGTCATCAAGACAGTATGGTACTGGCGCAAAGACGGAAATAGAGATCAATGGAACAAAATACAAAGCCCAGAGATAAATCCATGCACCTATGGACACCTTATCTTTGACAAAGGAGGCAAGAATATACAATGGAGAAAAGAAAATCTCTTTAACAAGTGGTGCTGGGAAAACTGATCAACCACTTGTAAAAGAATGAAACTAGAACACTTTTTAACACCATACACAAAAATAAACTCAAAATGGATTAAAGATCTAAATGTAAGACCGGAAACTATTAAACTCCTAGAGGAAAACATAGGCAAAACACTCTCCGACATAAACCACAGCAGGATCCTCTATGACCCACCTCCCAGAATATTGGAAATAAAAGCAAAAATACACAAATGGGATCTAATTAAAATTAAAGCTTCTGCACAACAAAGGAAACTATAAGCAAGGTGAATAGACAGCCTTCAGAATGGGAGAAAACAATAGCAAATGAAGCAACTGACAAAGAATTAATCTCAAAAAATATACAAGCAACTCCTGCAGCTCAATTACAGAAAAATAAAAGACCCAATCAAAAAACGGGCCAAAGAACTAAACAGACATTTCTTCAAAGAAGATATACAGATGGCTAACAAACATATGATAAGATACTCAACATCACTCAGTGTCAGAGAAACGCAAATCAAAACTACAATGAGGTGCCATTTCACACCAGTGAGAATGGCTGCTATCCAAAAGTCTACAAGCAATAAATGCTGGAGAGGGTGTGGAGAAAAGGGAACCCTCTTACACTGTTGGTGGGAATGCAAACTAGTACAGCCACTATGGAGAACAGTGTGGAGATTCCTTAAAAAAAAAAAAAAAAACAGGAAATAGAACTGCCATACGACTGAGCAATCCCACTGCTGGGCATGCACACTAAGGAAACTAGAATTGAAAGAGACACGTGTATCCCAATGTTCATTGCAGCACTATTTATAATAGCCAGGACATGGAAGTAACCTAAATGTCCATCAGCAGATGAATGAATAGGAAAGGTGTGGTACATATACACAATGGAGTATTACTCAGCCATTAAAAAGAATACATTTGAATCAGTTCTAATGAGGTGGATGAAACTGGAGCCGATTATACAGAGTGAAGTAAGCCAGAAAGAAAAACACCAATGCAGTATACTAACACATATATATGGAATTTAGAAAGAAGGTAATGATAACCCTGTATGCAAGACAGCAAAAGAGACACAGAGGTATAGAACAGACTTTTGGACCCTGTGGGAGAGGGCGAGGCAGGATAATATGGGAGAATGGTATTGAAACATGTAAAATATCATGCGTGAAATGAATCACCAGTCCAAGTTTGATGCATGATACAGGGCACTTGGGGCTGGTGTACTGGGATGACCCAGAGGGATGGATGGGGAAGGAGATGGGAGGGGGTTCAGGATGGGGAACACATGTACACTCATGGCACATTCAAGTCAATGTATGGCAAAAACAATACAATATTGTAAAGTAAAATAAATTAATTAATTAAATTTAAAACAAACAAACAAAATAAATAGGATTTGGCTTACAAAAAAAAAAAAAAAACACAATATGTAGCATGAAAAGAATAAAATACTTTAGAATTAACTTAGCCGAAGAGGTGAAAGTGTGATGTGCATGATGGAAAATGCAAAACACTGCTGAAGAAAATGAAAGACAATGGAAATAAATAGAAATACATACCATGTTTATGAATTGGAAGACTTGATATTGTTAAGATGTCAATACTACACAAAGCAATCTACAGATTCTATGTAATTTCTAACAAAATCCCAATGATGTTTTTGAAAACAGAAAAATCTATCTAACATGCATATGGAATCTCAGAGAACCTCAGACAGCTAAAACAATCTTGAAAAAGAAAAACAAACCTTGAAGACTCACACTTTCTGATTTCAAAACTTACTGTATATGTATGGTAATCAAAACCATGTGGCACTGACATAAAGACAGACATATAGATCAAATGGAATAGAATAGAAACTCCTAAAATAAACCCTCAGATATATTGTCAAATGGATTTTGTCGAGGGTGCCAAAATCATTCAATGGGGAAAGGAGAGTCTTTTCAACAAATAGTACCAAGGAAACTGGATATTCACATACAGAAAAATAAAGTTGGACACTTGCCTAAAATTATATACAAAAGTCAACTCAAAATGGATTAAAGATGCAAATGTAAGACCTAAAATTATAAAGCTCTTAGAAGAAAGCAGGGCAAAAGCTACATAATATTGGATTTGGCAATCATTTCTTGGACTTAACACCAAAGGCATAGATAACACCACCACAACCAAAAATGCATTTTAGATTTCACGAAAATTTTTTTAAAAAGTCGTTAAAAGACAATATCAACAGAGTAAAATGAAATGAGCAAAATGGGAGAAAATATTTGTGACTCATATATCTGATAAGTGATTATAATCCAGAATATATAGAAAACTCTTAAAACTCAAAAACACACAAAACACATG
Organism: Cephalophus harveyi; assembly: GCA_006410635.1. Taxonomy (NCBI): domain Eukaryota; kingdom Metazoa; phylum Chordata; class Mammalia; order Artiodactyla; family Bovidae; genus Cephalophus; species Cephalophus harveyi. Next base: position 37,105 of record SJYT01073383.1, on the reverse strand, counting down.
CAAACCAACTCAAAAGTGGACCAAGGACTTTAACAGAAATTTCTCCTCAAATATACGAATGATCAATGAAATGAAATGGCACTCAGCATGACTAATTACTAAGGAAATGCAAACCAAAACCACAATGAGATATCATGTCATAACTAATTAGGATATCTAATGTCAGAAAGCTCAACATTCAGAAAACTAAGATCATAACATCTGGTCCCTTCAGTTCATGGGAAGTCAATGGGGAAACAGTGGAAACAGTGTCAGACTTTATTTTTGGGGGCTCGAAAATCACTGTGGATGGTGATTGCAGCCATGAAATTAAAAGATGCTTACTCCTTGGAAGGAAAGTTATGACCAACCTAGATAGCATATTCAAAAGCAGAGACATTACTTTGCCAACAAAGGTCCATCTAGTCGAGGCTATGGTTTTTCCAGTAGTCGTGTATAGATGTGAAAGTTGGACTGTGAAGAAGGCTGAGCACCGAAGAATTGATGCTTTTGAACTGTGGTATTGGAGAAGATTCTTGAGAGTCCCTTGGACTGCAAGGAGATCCAACCAGTCCATTCTAAAGGAGATCAGTTCTAAGTGTTCTTTGGAAGGAATTATGCTAAAGCTGAAACTCCAGTGCTTTGGCCACCTGATGTGAAGACTCATTGGAAAAGACTTTGATGCTGGGAGGGATTGGGGGCAGGAGGAGAAGGGGACGACCGAGGATGAGATGGCTGGATGGCATTACCAACTCCATGGACATGAGTTTGAGTGAACTCTGGGAGTTGGTGTGGACAGGGAGGCCCTGCGTGCTGTGATTCATGGGGTTGCAAAGAGTCAGACATGACTGAGCAACTGAACTGAACTGAACTGAATGTCAGAAAACCAAAAAACAAAGAGTGGTGGAGACAATGTGTAGAGATTGGAATCCATTTTCATTATTGGTGGGACTATAACATGGTATTGCAGCTGTGGTAAATAGTATGGTGATTCCTCAAAAGAAAAAATAGAAAAACAGAATTACCATGTGATCCAAAAAATTCCATTTCTAGGTATAAATCTAAAAGAGACAAAAGGAAGATCTCAACGTGATATTTGCACACCATATTCATAGCAGCATTATTCATAATAGAGAAACTATGGGAGCAACACAAATGTCCATTGTTGAATAAGAAAAATGTGGTATACACATACAATAGGCTATTAGTCAATCTTTGAAACAAAGGGTATTTTGATATATGCTAAAACATCAATGAAACTTAAGGATCTTATTCTAAGTGAAATGTCAATCACAAAAAGACAAATGACTCCATTTAGATGCAGACATAAAGTAGAATAGTGATTGCCAGAAGCTGAACAGAGCAGGGAATAGGGGGTTACTGTTTGAATGTAGAGCTTCAGTTTATAAGATGAAGAGTTAAAGAGATAGATGTTGGTAATGGTTGCACAACATCATGAATGTATTAATTCATATGTTAATATGATTCTATAGTAAATTTCATGCTATATGCATTTGTCAAAATTTAAAAAATCGAGAGAAAAGGGGGCAAGTAAGTGACTTTATATTATAGACAACGATGGCTAAAATTAAAAAGACTGACAGTACCAAATATTAGCAAGTATATAGACCAAGTGAACACTAATGCATTGCTGGTGAGAGTGTAAAATGGTAAACCCCTTTGGAGATGCAATTTTTAATAAATATAACTGCATACTTACCCTGTGCGTTCATGCTCAATCACTAAGTCATGTCCAATTCTGCCACATCATGGGCTGTAGCTCACCAGACTCCTCTGCCCTAGGGATTTCCAGACAAGTGTGTTGTCGTTTCCTTCTCCAGGGGATCTTCCCAACCCAGAGACTGAACTCATGTCTTCTGCATTGGCAGGCATATTGTTCATCACTGAGCCACCAGGGAAGCACAACTTACCCCAGGAAACAGTAAGTGTACTGCTAAATATTTACCCACCAAGTTAAAATACATGTCCACAAACAAAACCTTACATAAGAAAGTTAAAATGTGCATATTGGCTCTAATCACAAAAAAACAAAACCCAGTAATAATCCAATCTCAATCTACAAGGGAATAGATAAATAATGTGTAACATATTAATACCATAACTTAAACCTCAGCAATAAAAAGGACTATTTTTATACGCAACAATGCAGATGTACCTCAAAAGCATGTTAAGTCAAAGAAGAGAAACACAAGAGAGAAACTATTCAATGATTCCATTATATGAAGTTTAAGAACTGTCAAAATTCATAGAAATAAAAATCAGAACAATCATTGCTTCTAGGATGGAAGATGAGAACTGATAAGAAAGAATCATGGATGAACTTCATAGGGTGATGGAAATGTTTTTTCTTGAAAGGAGTAGTGGCTTACAAGAAAACAGTCTTGCTAAAATGAATCAAGTTTTATACTTGATGTCTATATGCATTAGATTATAATATAAACAATACCTCGGTGATTTGTATTAGTTTGCATGCATGCATGCCTGCTGTGTCACTTCAGTCATGTCTGAAGTTTTGTGACCCGATGGACTATAGCCCTCCAGACTCCCCTGTTCATGAGATTCTCCAGGCAAGAATACTGGAGTGGGTTGCCATGCCCTCCTCCAGGGGATCTTCCTGATCCAGAGATTGAACCTGAGTCTCCTATGTCTCCAGCATTGGCAGGTGGGTTCTTTACCACTAGCACCACCTTGGAAGCCTTTGTATTAGTTTATGTGTAACTAAGTTGCCAAAGGTTAAATGAGTTTCAAGGTTATATGAATACTGGAATTCACACAAAGTCATCAGTTTTCTCCCCCTCTTTCTCTCTCTCCTTTCCCTTTCCCTCTCCCTTTTTCCTCTGCTCACTTCCTCTTGCCTCTGGCTTTATTCTGGGTCCGCTTACTCCACAGAGCCGTAAGAAAGTTCCCACCATTCCCCTGGGAATCATGACACAGTTCACAATGCTGAAATCACCCAGGGAGTAAAATGCTGTGTTAATTGAATCTATTCACATAAGAGAAGAATCAACACAATGTGATTCTTATTTTAATCATGCTTCATATCTAATTGGCTAGTCTTCTGAAGTCATACTAGGAAAACCAAATCTTAGAGTGGACACTGGTCACAGTTCTCTGATCCACAGAGATCAATTACCAATTTGGAGATTGCCTTTCTCCAATCTAAGAGAAGAGTCATGTTTTACTTGAAACAGCTAATTTATCTGGGCACTTACTGCTGTTTTTATAAAAGTCATGCCTTAAACTTATCACAGCCAGGGCTTTTGAGACAGACACATTATTGATTTTGTTCTCTGAAGAGGTCACGTTGAGAAAATGGAATCAGATCTGAGCAGGAAAGGGGATGACTCTGAGCTTCATCACAGCTGGGACCATGCTACCTAACCAAAAACTAAACCTCTGTCTTTCACTTCACTCCATTTACAAATTTGGTTTGACTTCTACATGCTTCTCTTCCTGCAAAAGTTCAACAAATTTTCTAGAAACGATTTGCCCTGCAGAGCTCAAATAAACAGGACTTCCCAGGTGGCTCAGTGGTAAAGAACACACCTGCCAAGATAGAAGATGAAAAGATGCAGGTTTGATCCCTGGATCAGGAAGATCCTTTGGAGGAGGAAATGGCAACCCACGCCTATATTCTTTCCTGGAGAATCCTATGGACAGAGGAGCCTGGGGGGCTACAGTCCGTTTAGTCATAAAGAGTCACTCACAACTTAGCAACTGAGCACAAGCCCCAAATAAAATTCTCAGATAATTTTCTTCCTGAACCCATGGCATGCTGGGGATTTTTTTTTTCTATATTTGTTTTTGAAACTAAGAGCTAATTTTCTACATTACTCTTTGCATTCCCTAACTCAGAAAAATTTACCCTCCTAAATAGATGGGGAAACAGTGGAAACAGTGTCAGACTATTTTTTGGGGCTCCAAAATCACTGCAGATGGTGACTGCAGCCATGAAATTAAAAGTGCTTACTCCTTGGAAGAAAAGTTGTGACCAACCTAGATAGTATATTCAAAAGCAGAGACATTACTTTGCCAACAAAGTCTGCCTAGTCAAGGCTATGGTTTTTCCTGTGGTCATGTATGGATGTGAGAGTTGGACTGTGAAGAAGGCTGAGCACCCAAGAATTGATGCTTTTGAACTGTGGTGTTGGAGACGACTCTTGAGAGTCCCTTGGAGTGCAAGGAGATCCAACCAGTCCATTCTGAAGATCAACTCTGGGATTTCTTTGGAAGGAATGATGCTAAAGCTGAAACTCCAGTACTTTGACCACCCAATGCAAAGAGTTGACTCACTGGAAAAGACTTTGATGCTGGGAGGGATTGGGCGCAGGAGGAAAAGGGGACGACAGAGGATGAGATGGCTGGATGGCATCACTGACTCATTGGACGTGAATCTGAGTGAACTCCAGGAGTTGGTGATGGACAGGGAGGCCTGGTGTGCTGTGATTCATGGGGTCACAAAGAGTCAGACACGACAGAGCGACTGAACTGAACTGAACTGAAAGTTCCTTGTTTGACTTCTTTTCTACCTACCTTCCATAGTTCACTTAGGAGGTAGATTTTGGATACAGTTGCCCACTGCTAAGTCACTTCAGTGGTGTCCAACTCTGTGCGACCCCATAGACGGCAGCCCACCAGGCTCCCCTGTCCCTGGGATTCTCCAGGCAAGAACACTGGAGTGGGTTGCCATTTCCTTCTCCAATGCAGGAAAGTGAAAAGTGAAAGTGAAGTCGCTCAGTCGTGTCCGACTCTTAGTGACCCCATGGGCTGCAGCCTACCAGGCTCCTCCATCCATGGGATTTTCCAGGCAGGAGTACTGGAGTGGGGTGCCATTGCCTGTCTAACTACAGCCCACAGATTTGTTTTTGTAAGCAGGTTTTATTGGAGTATAGCCCTGACCATTTCTTTACGTATTGCCCATGGCTCCTTTCATGCAACTATGCCAAAAATAAATGGTTGGAAGTCATATAGTGCTGCTCTAATCCTAAATTTTTTCTTATCTGGACTTGCACAGAAGTCTTCCCATTCCTGACATACACCCTCACCTTCTCATGCTTCCCTCCACAATGCTAGATATCTAACATTCTCCTTGGGATGGAAGTGGGATGTAAAGGAACTTAAGAGGAAATCGAAGTCATATGGTGTTGGCCATATCTATGTATCATTGATGTTACTGACACAGAAAAGTGTCTTATTGGGAAACAACTCTTGTATCAGCCAATTTTTGGATTTTGTTCTTCTCCTAACACCTGAATGACACTGGAAGACAGAGCATGCCAGCAATTCTTTTCAACCCACTTACCCAGCTATTCAAACTCTCTCCATCAGATCTCAGTGGCAGTTAATTTTTATCCAGATATAAACATGTTCTTGTGTATAAATATCTCAGGAAATTTTTTTTCTGAAATACTTAGATAAAGGTAACAATATGAATTACATAGAAAATTCTTTACAAAGAATTCTGCAGTATATGTTCTGACTATGGAAACAACCTTGAAAAGTCAATAAACAGTTTGGCAATGGAAGCCTGGTGTGAAAGAAGCTTGGTTATGAAGAATCTGGAAGAATCAAGGCACACACATTGGAGGCTAAGAGAACACAAGAGAGTTATTTCACCCCCGGTCCATGGTGTACTCAGGAGGAGGAGGAGATGTTTTGAGGTGGATTCCCACTCAGCCATTGGTAATGAAGGTCCTAAGGAAGAGGTAGTATACTGTAAGCACCACGCTACTGAGTGCTCTCTTGAGAGCTGGAGTTTTCGGATCGCCTGTCCTCTCTCCTCTGAGACAGATGACTGCAAACAATGAATGGACAGAGCTGGGCATGGCTCAGCACTGACACCAACAAGCTTCTCATCATCACCTCCATCAAAGTCAAAGCACAGTAGAGGCCTCAAACCTGTTCCCAGTCCTCTTTACCTCACCTCCATGTGATGCAGTGCTTATAAGCCCATGCATCAGTCATGGCTTAATACATCTGGGTCCACATAAAGTATTTTGTAGCTATATTAACTCAACAAAAATTGGCAGTGTGTGCTTTCCTTCCTAGCTTCTGGGTAGAATTGCATTACTAAACTAGTCAGTTCTTTGAAGGTTACTTCCACCCAAGTGTTCTGACCCACCTTGGAAGGTATTCTTTGAACACATACTTCACATCTTCAGTAATGATGGAAATACATGTGCTTGGGAAGTTTGGAAACTGGTTATTTTTATTAAAGTTTAAGACTACCTGACAGCTCTTTCCAAATAGGTCTGTGATTTATAGATCATTTCCTTGTTTTCAGGTCTGGGCCTTATGCTCAGGTGATGCTTGTGGGAAACAATCAATATGGATATCATGGAATAACATTAATCTAAATAAATTTATCACATTGTATGTTTCATTCTATATCTTGGTATTTCCAGTCAGTGCTATTTTCTGCTTAAAATGTTAATTTATTGCTTCATTTCTTTAAGATGGTAATGTTGCTACATATATGCATGGTCTGTTTGTTTTGACTGCTATGTGTTATTCCATCTATTATGAGAGATATTCACATACACTGTGAATTTTCCACAAATACTGGTCTGTGGACATCTTTGCCATCTGCCACCAACAGGAGTTTCCCTAAAGCACGTTTACCTTTTAATTCCCTGTGTTCTATTACGGTAAGACACTTATATGATTGGCCATCAGATTCCTCCTTCAGTCAACAGTCTGTTCATATATACTTTGCTTATTTTCTATTGTTTTTGTTCTTGTTTAATACTAGGTATTCCACATGTAATCTGACTACTAAACATTAACTTGTATTTGCGTAACAAATATTTTTTGCCAATGTGAGACTTATCTTTCAACTTTACTTGTTGTGATTTTGTTATGTTATGAAAGTGAAATTGTTAATTTCTCAGTCATGTCTGACTGTTTGCACCCCCATGGACTGTATCTTGCCCAGGTTCCTCTCTCCATGGAATTCTCCAGGCAAGAATACTGGAGTGGATTGCCATTTTCTTCTCCAGGGGATCTTCTTGACCCAGGGATCAAACTCAGCTCTCCTGTATTACTGAAATTTATAATTTTAGAAGTAAAATGTATCCTGATTTTTATCTCTCCTTTGTAATTTGTATATCTTAAAGTATTTCCTATGCAAAAATTATGAACAAATTATTCTATATTTTCTGAAGGTTTAAAAGTTTCCATTGTCATACTTTTATTTGTAATCCATTTGAAATTATTGCTTCTAGTTACTGTTTCCATGTGGATACCCAGTTGTATCCATGCCATATATGACATAGTCTATCATTTCTTCACAATTAATAACTTGAAAAACTACCTCTGTGCAAGTGCACATATATTCCTGGGTCTGTTCCTGGGAACTCTATTATGTATATTTATTGCAATATTTTAAAAGCAACTTGTCCAATCTTACCACAAAACAAATATCTTTTAGAGATTTTTTTGCCATATATGACATAGTCTATCATTTCTTCACAATTAATAACTTGAAAAACTACCTCTGTGCAAGTGCACATATATTCCTGGGTCTGTTCCTGGGAACTCTATTATGTATATTTATTGCAATATTTTAAAAGCAACTTGTCCAATCTTACCACAAAACAAATATCTTTTAGAGATTTTTAGCTGACATCTAGTTTACTTTATAAACTTAATAGGGTTCAAATATTTACACTGCTAAAACCCATCCAAGAACATAGGAATTTTTCTTGATTTAGAACTTTCTTTTTATTAGATTCAGTACTAAGTAACTCATCAGTTTTCTGGATTTGTAGCATCATTTTTAGCTTTTATATTATTATTTTATGATGATATTAAAGCTAGCAAACCTTGAAATTCCTTATTAATGCTCATATTGATCTAGATACTGTGAATAATGTCAACTCTTCCTTTCAAATATTAATATCTATTTCTTCTCCTAGTATTAATGTATTATCTAGAACACTCAACATAATGATGAATAGTGGCACTAAAAGCAAATATCCGTGTCTTGATGAATAGTGGCACTAAAAGCAAATACATGAATGTTAAGAATTTTAATTGCTTTGTAGTATTCAGTTCAGTTCAGTCACTCAGTCCTATCTGACTCTGCAGCCCCATGGACTGCATCACACCAGGCCCATCTGTCCATCACCAACTCCCAGAGTTTATCCAAACTAATGTCCATTGAGTCAGTGATGCCATCCAACCATCTCACCCTCCATCATCCCCTTCTCCTGCCCTCAATCTTTCCCAGCATCAGCATCTTTTCAAATGAATCAACTCTTGGCATCAGGTGGCCAAAGTATTGGAGTTTCAGCTTCAGTATCAGTCCTTCCAATGAATATTCAGGACTGATTTCCTTTAAGATTGACTGGTTGGATCACCTTCCAGTCCAACGATCTCTCAAGAGTCTTCTCCAATACCACATTTCAAAACCATCAATTCTTTGACGCTCAGATTTCTTTATAGTCCAACTCTCACATCCACAACATGACTGTTGGAAAAACCATAGCCTTGACTACACAGACCTTTTCTGGCAAAGTAATATCTCTGCTTTTTAATATTGTAGTAATAGTAGAAACCATTTAACTAAGTAAAGAAGTCCTTTTCCATTTGTAGTGGACTAAAATATCTTATCTGATTGTTGAATTTTATCTAATGATATCTTATATGTACTGGAATTTTAATATAGTTTTCCTTAATCTGGAAAATCAGTAGTCACATTAATAAATATTCTAATACTACAAATTTTTTCATCCTTGGGTTAAAT
>SJYT01073383.1:0-28122 GCA_006410635.1 Cephalophus harveyi | reverse complement strand
TTTTTTTTTTTTTTGGCTACTTTCTTGCTTTTTCTAAATACATAAGCAATTTCCATTTTGTTTTCTCAGGCAGCTCATGAATTAGGGAAAAGTGTGTTTTGTGTTTTACATTGTGTTTATTTTTGACATCCTTGAAGATAGCCTTCAGTGACACCACCTCCTGATACATGTGCTTTTCTACAATTACTTCCTTAAGAATGTGGTTGGAACTCCCAGCTCTCCTCTAGGATTCCCTTCTGATGAATTTACTATGGACAAAAACGATAGAACGTGCCTCCCAGATGAGTTTGCAGTAAGACCCTCTCGTGCTCTCTCATGCCTCCTGTCTGCAGGGTGCCACCTGTCATGTTGTGAGTTGCCCTTTCATGAGGCTCGCCTGGCAAGGAACTGGGAACAGTTTCAAGCCAACAACCTGGAAATAACTGAATCCTGCCAACTACCATACGAATGAGTTTGGAAGTGACAAAAGATGTGCTTCTGATTTAAAATGAATTACATAGCTGTGTCTGTCCTTCACATTAATATCATACTCGCATTAATAATTATATTGCTGTAATCAAGCAGGTATGTATAATTATATAATTATGTGTTATACCAGCAAGAAAATGAGTTTAGATGTTGGATAAACTTACATCAAATTCCTGCTTCATCATTTACATAACCTATGAGCATTCGTGGAAATAGTGTCACCTTCTCTGGAGTTTTGGAGGTTACACTGATCGAGACAACACTAGAGGAGCATATACTCAGCACATTTCTGGAAAATATTTTTTAATTGTAGACAAATACAATATATGAACTAGAGCCTAAAAATATTTGCTAACTTTGCCACAAATAAATATGAGACTTTTGTCTGGATACATATTAAAGACTTAGAGACACTTTGTGTGTGTGTGTGTGTGTGTGTGTGTGTGTGTGTGTGTGAGTAGACAAACATGTATAATATATTTTGGGATTCTCCAACTTTCAGACATTTATTCTCTTATAACTTCCATATTTCAATTGCAGTGCTTACCAAACTGAATTAGTATTGTTTACTAAAATATTGAAAACTAAAATCATAGCATCTGGTCCCATCATGTGATGTCAAATAGATGGAGAAGCTATGGAAACAGTGGCTGACTTTATTTTTTAGGGCTCCTAAATCACTATAGATGGTGACTGCAGCCATGAGATTTAAAGACATTTGCTCTTTGGAAGAAAAGTTATGACCAAACTAGACAACATGCTAAAAAGCAGAGACATTACTTTGCCAACAAATATCCATCTAGTCAAAGCTGTGGTTTCTCCAGCAGTCATGCATGGATGTGAGAGTTGGACTATAAAGAAAGCTGAGTGTCAAAGAACTGATGCTTTTGAACTGTGGTGTTAGAGAAGACTCTTGAGAGTCCCTTGAACATCAAGGAGATCAAACCAGTCAATTCAAAAGGAAATTGGTCCGGAATATTCATTGGAAGGACTGATGCTGAAGCTGAAGCTACAATTCTTTGGCCACCTGATACGAAGAACTGACTCATTGGAAAAGACCCTGATGCTGGGAAAGATTGAAGGTGGAATGAGAAGGGGATTACAGAGGATGAGATGGTTGGATGGCATCACCAACTTGATGAACAAGAGTTTGAGTAAACTCCGGGAGTTGGTGATGGACAGGGAGGCCTGGTGTGCTGTAATCCATGGGTCAAAAAGAGTCAGACATGACTAAGCAACTGAACTGAACTAAAATATTGACACATTAAAATATTTTGAAGAAAAATAAATGAAATTAGAAGTCCTTAGGAAAACCAGGAGCATTCTTTGGTATTGAATGCCAAAGAATGCTCAAACTACTGCACTCATCTCACACGCTAGTAAAGTAATGCTCAAAATTCTCCAAGCCAGACTTCAACAGTACGTGAACCATGAACTTCCAGATGTTCAAACTGGATTTAGAAAAGGCAGAGGAACCAGAGATAAAATCGTCAACATCTGTTTGATTACAGAAAAAGCAAGAAAGTTCCAGAAAAATATCTACCTCTGCATTATTGACTACATCAAAGCCTTTGGCTGTGTGGATCACAACAAACTGTGGAAAATGTTTTAAGTGATGGGAATAACAGACCACCTTACCTGTCTCCTGAGACGTCTGTATTCAGGTCAAGAAACAACAGTTAGAAACAGACATGGAGCAACAGACTGGTTCCAAATCGGGAAAGGAGTATGTGAAGGCTGTATATTGTCCCTGCTTATTTAACTTACATACAAAGTACATCATATGAGATGCTGAGCTGGATGAAGCACAGGCTGGAATCAAGATTGCCAGGACAAATATCAATAACATCAGATATGCAGATGACTCCACCCTTATGGCAGGAAGTGAAGAAGAACTAAAGAGCCTCTTGATGAAAGTGAAAGAGGAGTGTGAAAAAGAACTGACTCATGTGAAGAACTGACTCATTTGAAAAGACCCTGATGCTGGGAAAGATTAAGGCAGGAGGAGAAGTGGACGACAGAGGATGAGATGGTTGGATGGTATCACTGACTCAATGGACATGAGTTTTAGTAAACTCCAGAAGTTAAACAGGGAGGCCTGGCATGCTGCGATCCATGGATCACAAAGAGTCAGACATGAGTGAGCGACTGAACTGAACTGAGGAAAACCGTAACCACAGGGTTGCAAAACATTTTGTTGCACTAAGGTCTTATTGTTTCACTATAAGAACTGCAAACTTTTATAAACTGAACACGTCAACCCTTTCATTTTTTAAAAAACTTTATTGAACTATAGCTGATTTACAATGGTGTGTTAATTTCTGCTATACAGCAAAGTGACTCAGTTATAATTATATATACATTCTTTTTCATATTATTTTCCATTATGATTTATCATGGGATATTGAATATAGTTTCCTGTGCTATACAGTAAGACCCCGTTGTTTATCCATCCTATACATAACAGTTTGCATCTAAAGTGAAGTGAAGTGAATGAAGTGATGTCAAGTGAAAGTCGCTCAGTCATGTCTGACTTTTTGTGACCCCATGGACTGTAGTCCATGGAATTCTCCAGGCAGAATACTGGAGTGGGTAACCTGTCCCTTCTCCAGGGGATCTTTCCAACCCAGGGATCAAACCCAGGTCTCCTTCAATGACAGTGAAGTCTTTACCAGCTGAGTCACAAGGGAAGCCCAAGAATACTGGATTGGGTAGCTGATCCCTTCTCCAGCAGATTTTCCTGACCCAGGAATCAAACCAGGGTCTCCCAAATTGCAGGAAGATTCTTTATCAATTGAACTACCAGAGAAGCCCTGAGTTTGCATCTGCTAATCCCAAATTCACAGTACTTCCCTCCTCCAACCACTTTCCCTTGGCAACTGCAAGTCTTAAACACATAAACTCTTCATTATGTTCAAGTTCCCTTTATCAATGTCACATATTTGATTTGCTGACATAGAACAGATAGCTATCTATCACAAATATTCCTTGTTCATGACTGAGATATTCTCAATTGTTCACAAGTGTCATTAAGAGATGGAAGGAGAGAGATTCACAAGCTGGAAAAAAGAAAAGTAGAACAAGAGAAGAGTGGATGTATGGCCATGGAGAATGAGATCTCATCAGTTTTGAAAAGGAACCAGGAACCTATTGGTTGGAACCAACTGGAATGTAACTGCATCCTGGAGCAGTAAGAAAGGGGAAAGCTAGAAGGTGACTGCAAGTCTTAGCCTAAGGGATAGCATGATTCAAAACCAAAGAAGCCCAAATCAACCACAGATCCAGGAGGCAGCCACAGGCACTTAGCAAATGCAAATACAGAAAAACAGCTGGGAGCCAGGGGCAGGGAAGGAAAAAGTTGGTACCTGGAACACAACTGCAGCCAAGAGGTCTGTCAGACTCACCATCCTTCAATACGGATGACTGTGTGGGTAACAGAGAACACAATGGGCAAGGGGGGAAGTGAGTCATGGAATTACAGATAACAGGGAGGTCAGAAAGGACCCTGGGCTAAAGCAGAAATAATCAAAGTAGGGAAATTGCCAGGTGACATCATCATCCTACACAGCCCAGGTAAGAAAGAGGGCCTGAGGCAGTGTATATGTTATCTGTTATTCAAATGGGGGATTCTTGGGTCAACAAATGATGACAGAAAAAGTACTTATAATGATTTTTTTTTTAATTTTATAATTGAGAATAAGCTTCAAGGTGAGTTTAGCCTGGAAAAACTCAAGCATGTGTTAGTTGAACTCAAACTATTTCTTAGTTGAATTTGAATATTTGTGCATATAATCCCCATTTCTAATTTCAAGCAAAATTATCTTTAATGTGGACTTCTCTGGCAATCCAGTGCTTAAGACTCCATGCTTCCACTGCAGGGGGCATGGGTTCAATCCCTGCCCAGGACGATCCTGTGTGCCAGGCAGCATGGAAAAAAAAAAAAATATATATATATATATATAGGCAATATAGTGGTGTTTTTTCCTCATTCATCAAAACATAAGCAGAGTCTCAGAAGTGGTCTGAGAGTAATCCAAGGTCCCACAATATGATGAGGGCAGAGTGGCTATGAGAGCCCCAGTCTTTTGATTCCTGGAGTAACTCCTGTTTCTGGCTCAACTCTTGGGAGCTTCACCATACCATTCTTATTGTACTGAGACAACCCTGGGTTAATCTGGCCAAGCAATTTCAAGTTTCCAAATCTAGTTTCTTGACAGGTATTTCTTAGTCCTAGATGTGGAGAAAATTATATTGCCTGTGATTGTATGTCTGATTTACATAATAAGATATTTAATTAAAAGAAGTTCCTTTAAGGAGATAAACTAGTAATGGTTAGTCATCTCCCATCTTTCCACAAAAGTTGAATGTGAAGCTGCTATGAAAATTCTCAAGATCTTTATAAATACAACTAACAATTTTATTAGTGATCTAGGAGGTATAAGCACCTGTGTAAGAATTTTACAAAATTCTAAAAGCAGTATGTCTTTGGGAGTGTCCTAAACTCTAGGAATTGTCTATGTCTCAGCTCTTGTCATCTCTCCTCCATCCAAATATATCCTCCAAGAAAAATAACTGTATATTATCTTTTAATGAAAATACAGATATATGCTACTGAAGCTAATTGCTGAATATCAGAATTATGTCCAAGGGAAACTCCAGGTTGCCTGGAGTAGGATGTTCAAGCCAAAGGTAGTTGGTGAGATAATTAGAATAAAGAAATGGAGCCAGACAGAATTTACAAAAATAGAGAATTAACAGGGCAGAAAAGTGGATCATAGAGGATGAAATGGGAAGTGGTCCAGTTAAAGAATAGCTAAGTTTTTTTTTACGTAATTCTACCAAAGACTTGTATGGGCAGTTGAGCCCCATTTACAAATTCTGGCCCAGCTGGACAGCAGGATATGGTTATTAGTGATCTAGGAGGTATAAGCACCTGTGTAAGAATTTTACAAAATTCTAAAAGCAGTATGTCTTTGGGAGTGTCCTAAACTCTAGGAATTGTCTATGTCTCAACTCTTGTCATCTCTCCTCCATCCAAATGTATCCTCCAAGAAAAATAACTGTATATTATCTTTTAATGAAAATACAGATATATGCTACTGAAGCTAATTGCTGAATATCAGAATTATGTCCAAGGGAAACTCCAGGTTGCCTGGAGTAGGATGTTCAAGCCAAAGGTAGTTGGTGAGATAATTAGAATAAAGAAATGGAGCCAGACAGAATTTACAAAAATAGAGAATTAACAGGGCAGAGAAGTGGATCATAGAGGATGAAATGGGAAGTGGTCCAGTTAAAGAATAGCTGAGTTTTTTTACGTAATTCTACCAAAGACTTGCATGGGCAGTTGAGCCCCATTTACAAATTCTGGCCCAGCTGGACAGCAGGATATGAGATCTATAATTATTTCTGTTCTATCAGGCTTTGACAATCTATGTTTAAATTCTCTAGAACAGTGGTTCCCAACCTTTCTGACACTAGGGATCAGTTTTGTGGAAGACCATTTTTCCATAGTCTGGGCAAGTGTGGGGTGGGGACGGGGGGATCGGTGATGGTAGGTGATGGTTTCCAGATGATTATCAGAAGGAGCAGGCAACCTAGATCCCTTGCATGCACAATTCACGGTAGGGGTCATGCTCCTATGAGAATCTAATGCCACCACAAATATGACAGGAGGTTGAGCTCAGGTGGTGAGGTAAGTGATGGAAATCATCTGTAAATACAAATGAAGCTTCCCTTGCTCACCCGACACTCACTTCATACTGTGTGGCCTGGTTCCTGACAGGCCAGGAACCAGGACCCATCCATGGCCTGGGGGCTGGGGACCCTTGTCTAGAGGACCATTTACCTAAGGGTATATCTATACTTGTGTAAGAAAGAGCTACATCATTAGAAATTTATATGATATAAATTAAAGACACTTTTTTTTGGCTGCACTTGGGCTTTGTTGCAGAGAAAACAATGGCACCCCACTCCAGTACTCTGCCTGGAGAATCCCAGGGACAGAGGAGCCCGGTGGGCTGCTGTCTATGGGGTCGCACAGAGTCGGACACGACTGAAGCGACTTAGCAGCAGCAGCAGCAGGGCTGTGTTGCTGTGCTAAGGTTTTCTCTAGTTGTGAATGGCGGGCTGCTCTTCGATGTCATACATGGGATTCTCATTGTGTGTCTTCCTCTTACTGCAGAGCATAGGCTCTAGGTGCCTGGGCTTCAGCAGTTGTGGCCCTAGAGGGTGCAGGTGCCAGTACTTGTGGCACATGGGCTCCGTAGTTGCCACTGGTGGGCTTTAGTTGCTCTATAGCATGTGCAATCTTCCCAGACCAAGGATTAAACACATATTCCCCTCTACTGGCAGGTGGATTCTTATCCACTGTACCACCAGGGACGTCCTCAAGGTGCACATTTTAAAAAGAGGAGATGTGAAACTATGCATAATTTCATAAACAGAGTTTATAATCTCAATCCTTGCATCTCCTCATATCTAGAGAAGCACTAAATCCCTTCATGGTGACATCAGATCCTCATGACTAACAAAAACATTAAATCCACTTGTTACCTCTCACTGTGTCTCTCACTGAATTCTTTCTGTGATGAGACATCAAGAAACTGAGTTTTATTAGGTCCTGAAACCAGGTGATCTTCCCTGGTGGCTCAGAGGTTAAAGCGTCAGCCCCCAATGGAAAAGAAATGCAAAAAAGCAAAATGGTTGTCTGGGGAGGCCTTACAAATAGCTGTGAAAAGAAGAGAGGCAAAAAGCAAAGGAGAAAAGGAAAGATATAAGCACCTGAATGCAGAGTTCCAAAGAATAGCAAAAAGAGATAAGAAAGCCTTCTTCAGCGATCAATGCAAAGAAATAGAGGAAAAGAACAGAATGGGAAAGACTAGAGATCTCTTCAAGAAAATTAGAGATACCAAGGGAATATTTCATGCAAGGATGGGCTCGATAAAGGACAGAAATGGTATGGACCTAACAGAAGCAGAAGATATTAAGAAGAGGTGGCAAGAATACACGGAAGAACTGTACAAAAAAGATCTTCACGACCCAGATAATCATGATGATGTGATCACTAATCTAGAGCCAGACATCTTGGAATGTGAAGTCAAGTGGGCCTTAGAAAGCATCACTACGAATGACGACCGAGGATGAGATGGCTGGATGGCATCACGGACTCGATGGACGTGAGTCTGAGTGAACTCCAGGAGATGGTGATGAACAGGGAGGCCTGGCGTGCTGCGATTCATGGGGTCGCAAAGAGTCAGACACGACTGAGCAACTGAACTGAACTGAACTGAAACCAGGTCTGTGGGACCTGGTTTTTGGCTTTGTTATGTTATGAAGACCATGGGTTTTGGCTGGGTTTGAGTCCCAGGCACGTGAGTTAAAGTTCCAGACTGGTTCAAGTCCCAAGCATGGTTTTGGGTGAGTTTGAGACCCAACCATATGGGTTAGAATCCCAAGGTGGTTCAAATCCCAATCTGAGGTAAATGGTTTCTTTGCCATCTCTCCCTGCCACTCACCTTTGGCAGAGCCTATGCTGCTGCTGCTGCTAAGTTGCTTCAGTCGTGTCCAACTCTGTGCGACCCCATAGACGGCAGCCCACCAGGCTCCCCCGTCCCTGGGATTCTCTAGGCAAGAATACTGGAGTGGGTTGCCATTTCCTTCTCCAATGCATGAAAGTAAAAATGCAAAGTAAAGTCGCTCAGTCGTGTCTGACTCTTAGCTACCCCATGGACTGCAGCCTACCAGGCTCCTCCGTCCATGGGATTTTCCAGGCAAGAGTACTGGAGTGGGGTGCCATTGCCTTCTCCAGGCAGAGCCTATAACAGATGCTAATATGAGTAACTGGTAGAGTTAAATGTGATTTCAGGGTCTCCCCCTCCCTGTCACAGGGGTGGGTTGAAGCTGGGAGATAATACATAAATGACTGGCTCTGTATTAATGTCTTTCCTCTCAGCTTCCAGTAATATATACCCAGAGAAACAATGCTTTTAGTTAGAGTTCACTCAAGAAACATACTGGGGAAAGTAAGTTATATTAAGAACAAGCAGAACCCTGTGAGGCTTCCCTTGTGGCTCAGCAGGTAAAGAATTCATCTGCAATGCAGGAGACCTGGGTTCTATCCCTGGGTTGGGAAGATCCCCTGGAGAAAGGAAAGGCTACCCATTCCAGTAAGGGCTTCCTTAGTAGCTCGGTTGGTAAAGAATCCGTTTGCAACACAGGAGACCCAGGTTCGATCCCCAGGTCAGGAAGATCCCCTGGAGAAGGAAATGGCAACCCATTCCAGTACTATTGCCCTGAGAATTCCATGGACAGAGGAGACTGGTGGGCTACAGTCCATGTGATTGCAAATGACACAAATGTCAACTACAAATTGGCACTTAGCAAGAGCATTGCCAACGACTGAACAAGAAAGGCATTTGCCATCTGCCTCTACAGAGACTGAACTCCATGCTGCTGTAACTGTTGAACTTCAACAATCCCTGAGGGAGTTCAGAGTGGAGTGAGGCACTCTGTGCTCCAGGGAATCTGGTGGGACAGCTCTTTAGATGGTTGGACGTTTTTAGGAACAGAGTTTATGATCTCAATTCTTGCATCTCCTCATATCTAAAGAAGTACTAAATCCCTTCATGGTGACATCAGATCCTCATGACTAACAAAGACCTTATGCAAAATGAATGTTTCATAGCATTGAACTCCCCCTTCACCAAAAACCTTATATATTGACTTTCCCCCACTGGTGTTTGGAGCACTATCTCAGAGCAATCTGGGATGCTTCCTCCCAGGCTACAGTCCTCACTTTGCCCCAAACTGTGCTTATTTAACTTATATGCAGAATACATCATGAGAAATGCTGGGCTGGATGAAGCACAAGCTGGAATCAAGATTGCCAGGATAAATATTAACAACCTCAGATATGCAGATGATACCACCCTTATGGCAGAAAGTGAAGAACTTAAAGCCTCCTGATGAAAGTGAAAGAGGAGAGTGAAAAAGTTGGCTTAAAGCTCAACATTCAGAAAACTAAGATCATGGCATCCGGTCCCGTCACTTCATGGCAAATAGATGGAGAAACAGTGGAAACAGTGAGAGACTTAGTCTTTTTGGGCTCCAAAATCACTGCAGATGGTGATTGCAGCCATGAAATTAAAAGACATTTACTCCTTGGAAGAAAAGTTGTGACCAACCTAGACAACATATTAAAAAACAGAGACATTACTTTGCCAACAAAGGTCCATCTAGTCAAGGCTATTATTTTTCCAGGAGTCATGTATGGATGTGAGAGTTGGACTATAAAGAAATCTGAGTGCTGAAGAATTGATATTTTTGAACTGTGGTGTTGGAGAAGACTCTTGAGAGTCCCTTGGACTCAAGGAGATCCAACCAGTCCATCCTAAAGGAAATCAGTCCTGAATATTCATTGGAAAGACTGATGTTGAAGCTGAAACTCCAATACTTTGGCTACCTGATGCAAAGAGCTGACTCATTTGGAAAGACCCTGATGCTGGGAAAAATTGCAGGCCAGTGGAGAAGGGAATGACAGAGGATAAGATGATTGGATGGCATCACTGACTAACGGACATGAGTTTGAGTAGACTCTGGGAGGTGGTAATGGACAGGGAGGCCTAGCATGCTGCATCCATGGGGACACGACTGAGCGACTGAACTGAACTGAACTGAGCTGAACTAAAAGCTTAACTCAGAACTCTCAAGTTATACATCTTTTTTTAGTTGACCTGACTATGTAGCTAACTTTCACTTTTCACTTTCAAAGCCTTGTGGGGCTCCTGGGTACAGAAGACTCTTGTCTCCTCCCCTGAGTTACAGAGAACAGGTTGTTGCCAATACTCTTGGTAAATGCCAATTTGTAGCTGACAGTTCCAACTCACAACCCCAACATTGTGCTTTTTTTTTTTTCAGTCAACAGCTGAGTCCATCTCTGTTTCTCATTTACAATAGTAGGTCTTTCTTCACTCTTAGAAGGGGTAGTTGCTAATTAGGGAAGGAAAGGGTCATTGCTACAATAGAGGAGCAGTCAAGAAATAATAGTGCTGCCTGAGGGCAGGATCCAGGGTCCCCATCAAGAGATACACATGACAATATCTCTGAGTTCTTCTGCAGAACCGAAACCTCCAACAAATGGAAGACATTAACTACTTGGTGAAACACTCATCATTTCAAAGAAGGTTACAGCTTTCCCATCATCATCTGATCTCAGATGATCTCTGGATTGAAGGAATACACACTTCTTACACCCTGATCCTTATGTGGAACCCAGCCCCTGGGCAATGAGGGAAGGTCCTAGTCTCCCCTGAAGGGATAGACATAACAATATCTTTGAGTTTTTCTACAGGACCTAAGGCTACCACCCAGGTGGAGGCTGGCAACTTGAGGGTGAGCACAAGATTCCTGGAGCATCACCCTGTTACCTCATCACCAATCTATCAGAATAAATTCACATACCCTGAAGCCTTCATCTTAAGTTTTGCCTGTTAAAAACTTCTCCCTGAAAACCATCTTAGAGTTCAAGTTTTTGAGCCTGAGTCACCCATTCTTTTCGCTTAGCCCTGCAACAAACCTTTCCCTGCACCAAACTCTGACATCTCCATTTGTTTGGCCTCATTGGGCACTTGGCACAGGAACTTACATTCAGTAGCTGATAAAAAAATAAATGTAAAAAGATCTCAGTGTATTGTACCTTTTACTCTGTCTCACACTAGCCTGCTGAAAGAAACAATATAGATCTGAACTGAAATATGAAAATATAGCATAAGTATACAGCATATTTCAGAGAATTCTAGTCCTGAGTATCCTCACTCATTTTTATAATACTGTTTCCTACCCGGCTTAATTTTTTTTTTAATCAATGAAAATGTGAGAACTTTCTATTAATTATAATGTCTCCAAAAGTTCTTGTTAGGCTGTAAAACTACACTTAGAAATAAAGTGAAGAAATTTATTGATGAAGCATGTGATCTTTATTGGAATTTCATCACTGAGTAATTGCAAGATTGATTATGCTTTGTCAGCAACTGAGAGAATGTTTGAGTCTGAAGTGAATAGAGGATTTCATTTTCCAACTCTACTGCTTACTTATCAGGTCTCATAGAGGAAATTTGCAAAATAATATTGAATACATTTCTGTGCATCAGGTTCTTTGTGACTGGGATGCTGACTCTCCTCTTTTAAGTGTCCATAAAGATCACCTTGCACAGGGACCACAATAGAATGGAGATGCAAATAAGGAAAAGAGGAAATAACTGGACTATGTCTTTTTATCCTATGATTTGATTTCCTACTCTTTCTTATCACAATGATATGGAATAATAGGAGCCAGAGATATTAGCAAAGAAACAGGGGGAAACCCCTCATTTTCCAGCTTCTTTCACAATATTGAGATTCCTATTCATTTTCTCAAGTATTAAACTAAAAACTACATTACTTGTAACCCACTCCCAATTCCATCTTCCATCCCACCATAAAAGCTCTTATCATGAAGAGAGAGGATTTGTTATCTTTCTCTTTCTTTCTCTTCCCCTCCTCCCTCCCACCCAAACCCAAACACATCACACTCACATACACACAACAAACAAGAGGCAAATTCTGTTGCACTGAAGGAGATTTCCTGCCCTCCAGTCTAGCTGGTAAAGAAAGTTTATCAACAAAGATCTTAAAGGAATGGTTGAAATGAAGCTACTCTTTGCAAGTGGGATGAGATATGCTAACTGTGCCAACTAAAGGTTGGCCCTTGCAACCTACCTCTACAAGGATTAATTCACAAGCTGCTGTGACCACAGATCTTCAGACTATCCCCTGAAAGAAGTTCAGGGTGAAGATCAGGAATGAGGCACTCTGCACCCTGGGAAAACTTTCAGAATAGGCCACCAGATAGTTGGATATTTTCAGGAGATTTTATGAGCTGAACTCTTACATCACTTCATATCTAGAAAAGCACTAAGATCTTTCATGGTGATGTCTGCTTCTCTGACTAGCAGTAACCCTCCTGGAACTAGCAGTAACTTTCTGGAAAAAAATATGTGCTTGATTATATTTACTCCCCCCTTCACCATAATCATGTATATATGAACTTTCCTCTACCTCTTTGGGGCAGTTTTTTTAGAGTTATCCAAAATGCTCTCTCCCAGGCTATAGTCCTCATTTTGCCCAAAATAAAATTCAACGCACAACCCCAACATTGTGCATTTTTTTTTTCTCAGTCAGCAACTGAAACCACCTCTGTTTCTCATTTACAATAGTAGGTCTTTCTTCACTCTTAGAATCTGTAGAGTGTGTTGTATGTAAAGAGACAGTTCTTGCCCCTTTTGTAATCATAGCTTGATTAAATGTATCTGCACAATGAATTAATGCCAAGGGAGTAAAACATAAGTCTATCTTGGAGACAAAACAAGGAAGCACCTTTTTCAGTTAAAATGCTGCCCATCATTGAGAGACAGAAGGAAGGAGTGAGGGGAAGGGTGGGGGAAATTTCAAGTCTCCTTTCTCCCATACTAGCATATGTTCCTGTCTTTCTCTCCCTCATTCTTGAAAAGAAAACATTCTAGGAACCTTAAATTAGGGATAAAGGAAGGTTTGAATGAGTGGTTTGAGGAGAACCCTACACTGCTTTTCCCTAAGTCATTTGTAGTTTATTGCTAGAGAAGTCAGGAAGGTAAGACTCCTCTGGAGTGTGCATGAAGATGCTCTGTTTTACGAGATATGTGTCTCAAAGTGTGATATTGGGCTGAATGGACCTGTTAATATAGGAGATCTTATGACAATAGCTGTCTGAAACCATTACATTGTTCCCTTGCTCCATGAGGAACTTTTATGGACATGCTATCCAAGGTCATGCTGGTTTCAAGTGGTCTGTTAGGCAACAGATCACAAAGGAAGCATGAAGTGCAATTCCAATGATCCTGTATCCCACCTAGAGTCCAGAGAGCAATCATCCTTTGACATGGGCTTCACAGTCCAGGATGTGTTATCTTTTAAATATTTAAATGTGTGGTTTTGAAACTGCATAACTCAGATCTAACCCAGCCAAAGTTCCTGTTGGGACTTTTTAATTAATTAATTAATTTTTTTGGCTGTATTGGGCCTTAGTTACAGCAAGAGGGAATTTCGTTGCAGTGTGCAGCCTCTCTAGTTGTGGCATAAGGGCTCCAGAGTGCTTGCGTTCCATAGTTGTGGTGTGCAGGCTTGCTTATCCCATGGCATATGGGATCACAGTTCCCTGAACAGGGATTGTACTGTGTCTTGCATTGGAAAGCAGATTATAACACTGGACTACCAGGGGAGTCCTGAGACTATCTTTTAATTAAAATTACTCACCTGGGATCAGGACTTAAGTCCAGGTGCTCTGTGACTCAACACAGGAAAAAGTCAGTTAAAGACAGAGTAATAGGTAAGAACTGGATTTATTTAGAGAGATACAAATTCTATAGACAGAATGTGGCCCATCTCAAAAGAAGAGAGCATCCCCAGGGCATGGAGTCATCTCAGAAATTGAAAGTGGCCCTAAAATATACCTACTACTGTGGGCAAGAATCCCTTAGAAGAAATGGAGTAGTAATCATAGTTAACAAAAGAGTCCAAAATACAGTACTTGGGTGCAATCTCAAAGATGACAGAATGATCTCTGTTCATTTCCAAGGCAAACCATTCAATATCAGAGTAATCCAAGTCTATGCCCCAGCAAGTAATGCTGAAGAAGCTGAAATTAAATGGTTCTATGAAGACCTACAATACCTTCTAGAACTAACACCCCCAAAAAGATGTTTTTTTTCATTATAGGGGGCTGGAATGCAAAAGTAGGAAGTCAAGAGATACCTCCAGTAGCAGGAAAATTTGGCCTTGGAGTACAGAATGAAGCAAGGCAAAGGCTAATAGAGTTTTGCCAAGAGAATGCTCTGATCATAGCAAACACCCTCTTTCAACAACATAAGAAATTACTACACATGGACATCACCAGAAGGTCAATACCAAAATCAGATTGATTATATTCTTTGCAGTTGAAGATGGAGAAGTTCTATACAGTCAGCAAAAACAAGATCAGGAGCTGACTGTGGCTCAGATCATGAAGTCCTTATTGCCAAATTCAGACTTAAATTGAAGAAAGCAGGGGAAAAAAACACTAGACCACTCAGGTATGACCCTTATGATTATACAGTGGAAGTGACAAATAGATTCAAGGGATTAGATCTGATAGACAGAGTGCCTGAAGAACTATGGACAGAGGTTTGTAACATTGTACAGGAGACAGAAATCAAGACCATCCCCAAGAAAAAGAAATGCAAAAAGGCAAAATGGTTGTCTGACAAGGCCTTACAAATAGTTAGAAAAGAAGAGAAGTTAAAGGCAAAGGAGAAAAGGAAAGATATACCCATCTGAATGCAGAGTTCCAAAGAATAGCAAGGAGAGATAAGAAAGCCTTCTTCAGTGATCAATGCAAAGAAATAGAGGAAAATAATAGAATGGGAAAGACAAGAGATCTCTTCAAGAAAATTAGAGATACCAAGAGAATATTTCATGCAAAGATGGGCACAATAAAGGACAGAAATGGTATGGACTTAACAGAAGCAGAAGGTATTAAGAAGAGATGGCAAGAATACATAGAAGAACTATACAAAAAGATCTTCATGTCCCAGACAACCACTATGGTGTGATCACCCACCTAGAGCCAGACATCCTGGAATGCGAAGATAAGTGGGCCTTAGGAAATAACACTATGAACAAAGCTAGTGGAAGTGATGGGATTCCAGTTGAGCTATTTCAAACCCTAAAAGATGATGCTGTGAAAGTGCTGCACTCAATATGCCAGCAGAAACAGAAAACTCAGCAGTGGCCACAGGACTGGAAAAGGTCAGTTTTCATTTCAATCCCAAAGAAAGGCAATGCCAAAAAATATTCACGCTACTGCACAATTGTATTCAATTCACACACTAGCAAAGTAATGCTCAAAATCCTCCAAGGCAGGCTTCAACAGTACGTGAACTGAGAACTTACAGGTGTTCAAGGTGGTTTTAGAAAAGGCAGAGGAATAAGATATCAAATTGCCAACATCTGTTGGATCATAGAAAAAGCAAAAGAGTTCCAGAAAAGCATCTACTTCTGCTTTATTGACTACACCAAAGCCTTTGACTGAGTGGATCACAGCAGACTGTGGAAAATTCTTAAAGAGATGGGAATACCAGACCGGCTTACCTGCCTCCTGAGAAATCTGTATGCAGGTCAGATTAGACCTGCATACAGATTTAGTTAGAACTGGACATGGAACAACAGACTGGTTCCAAATCGGGAAAGGAGTATATCAAGGTTGTATATTGTCACCTGCTTATTTAACTTATATTCAGAATACATCAAGAGAAATGCTGGGATGGATGAAGCACAAGCTGGAATCCAGATTGCTGGAAGAAATATCAATAACCTCAAATATGCAGATGACACCACCCTTATGGCAGAAAGTGAAGTAGAACTAAAGATCCTCTTGATAAATGTGAAAGAGGAGAGTGAAAAAATTGTTTTAAAACTCAACATTCAGAAAAGTAAGATCATGGCATCCAGTCCCATCACTTTATGGCAGATAGATGGGGAAACAATGGAAACAGTGAGAGACTTCATTTTTGGGGGGCTCCAAAATCACTGCAGATGGTGACTGCAGCCATGAAATTAAAAGACACTTGCTCCTTAGAAGAAATTTATGACCAACCTAGACAGTATAAAAAGCAGAGACATTATTTTGTCAAAAAAAGGTCCATCTAGTCAAAGCTATGGTATTTCCAGTAGTCATGTATGGATGTGAGAGTTAGACTATAAAGAAAGTTGGAGTTCTGAAGAATTGATGCTTTTGAACTGTGGTGTTGGAGAAGACTCTTGAGAGTCCCTGGAACTGCAAGGAGATCAAACCAGTCCATCCTAAAGGAAATCAGTCCTGAATATTCTTTGGAAGGAATGATGATGAAGCTGAAGCTGAAGCTCCAATATTTTGGCCACTGGATGTGAAGAACTGACTCATTTGTAAAGATCCTAATGCTGGGTAAGATTGAAGGCAGGAGGATAAAGGGCCGACAGAAGATGAGATGGTTGAATGGCATCACTGACTCAATGGACATGAGTTTGAGCAGGCTCCAGGAGTTGATGATGGACAGGGAAGCCTGGCATGCTGCAGTCCATGGAGTCACAAAAAGTTGAACATGACTGAGTGACTGGACTGAACTAAAATATGAAGTGGTTAGTTTCTAATGGGCTCAGTAATTTCATAGGATAATAAGTGGGAAGATTATTCTATTTCAGGGAAGGGGCAGGGATTTTGAAGAATTAAGCCACCAATCACTTTTTGACCTTTTATGGTAGGCCTCAGAACTGTCACGTTGCCTGTGGGTGTGTCATTTAGCATGCCAGTGTATCACAGTTGATGTATAATGAGGTTTAAGTTGTACTGGAAGTCCAATCTTCCACCATCCCTGACTTGGTTGCTGCTAACCAGTTTCTGTCATGTCCTCGGTGGCTATGCCATTCATTTAGGACTGTGGATGCTGACCCTGTCCCTGCCGCTTCACTACGTGGCCTCCAGTTGTGCCCCTCCTAGGGGCATATGGATTTAGGAAAGCCCTTCATAACTCATGGGCTGCCCTGGTAGCTCAGACGGTAAAGAATCTGCCTGCAATGCAGGGGACCAGGGTTCAATCCCTGGGTTAGGAAGATCCCTTGGAGAAGGAAATGGCTACCCATTCCAGTATTCTTACCTGAAGAATTTCATAGACAGAGAAGCCTGGGGGGCTACATTCCATGGGGTTGCAAAGAATCAGATATGCCTGAGGGACTAACACTTTTGCTTTTTCTTGGTTGGAACTAATGGCAATTAACTCTAGATCGCTATTAGTTATGGTCTCTGAGTTGTTTGTAAACCCATAATTTAAAAGCTATGCTTTTAGCAATTTTCCAAGGAGTATAGACATGCAGAGTATTTGTACTTGGATGAAAAACACATCTAAACTCTTGAGGTGGGCAACCCCAATTTAATTGACCTCCAGTTGAGTGTCTTCAACCACCCCAAAACGGTGAGGTGCATATTAGCCATAGTTATATGATGATGATGGTAATAATAATGATGAATAATAAAATAATAATAGTATTTTAAAACTGCTACGATTTCTTAAGTATTTATTACACTCAAGTTCTAAGGACTTGACACATATTAACTCACTTAATCTTCACAACTACTATGTCATGTCAGTATTATTCATCACCATTTTATAAACAAAGACATATAAGCACAGAAAGGTAAAGGAACTCACCCAATATCACACAACTAAGTGCAAAGCAAGGATTCAGACAATTTAACTCCAGGACATGAGCTCTTAACTTACTAGTTGCTGTCAAGTAAGAGTCTGAAGAGATGAACCCCTCATTTGAAAACATCTGAGGAATTTTGAAAACTCCACACTACATTACCTAAGCTCAGTGGGGATATACAGCCACACAACAAAAATAAATTTCAGCAAGTTGAATCCTAACAGTTCGTATCTAGATAATGTTTGGAAACATTGATCTCATGATGAAATCATTCTATCAAGATTAGGTCAAGACTTCTATATGAAAATTTAAGGAAACGGGAGGGTATGGTATAGTCATCACAGAAATAGAGAAAAATAGATATTACTGGGGGGTTGGGACCCCACTTTGATGAAGGAATAAAGAGGCATTATTTGTATTGTTTACTGAGCCAAGGCAAGTCTGTAGCTTTTAAATAGAGTCATCTTTGAAATAAGAGGTCTACAAACTGAAGCATAATGTCAGAATCATTCCCTCTCTGTTCTCACCAATCAGGAAGCTAAAGTTAAAACAGGAAAAGGTATGGCTGAAAAAGCCAAGCCAGATGAAGAAGGAGCTCTCTGTTTTATATTCCCCTTGGCTTTTTAAAGGACAGCAGTGATGAAATTCTAGGGCATTGAAGTCACTCAGTCCCAGGTTCTCCCCAGCTCTGTCACTGATTCTGATGTGACCTTGGCAAGTTACTTTGACTCTGTAGCATGGGAGAGATCCTCACATTCAGCTCATGGTACTATTTGATGATTGAATGAGCAAGATAATGCATACAAAGTCCTTAAGACAGAGTCTGACACAGATCAAGGATTCAATAACCTTGGTTAACTCTGGGAGGGATCCTCATCTCTCTTTAATCACCTCCATCAGCTTTCTCAGCCAGTCCTTTGGCTCAGCCTTCAACCTGGACACAGATTCAACCCTCCCTCATCCCTTGCAAATGACCGTGACCACCTAAGCCACAGCGTCTTCTGCTTACATTATTGCAATAGCCTCCTAACTGGTCTCCTGCTTTTTTACCTTGTCCTTTTCTGACAATTCTCAGAGCAGTCAAGACATTCTGTTGAAAATGTTTGAACAAAGCAGTCCACTCCACTGCTGAAAATCTCCAGTTGTTTTCCATCTACAAAGACTTCAGATTGCCTCCTCTATCATCAACCCTTTCTTCCTGGCTTCAACTCCTACAGCTCGCCACCCACACACCCAACAAAGATTCTTACCTTGACAGAACACCAGTCAAGCCCCTCTGAGCCCTTTCTCAACCATGCCTCAACTTTGGCCTATTAAGACTTGAACAAGCACTGACATCACTTCTAACAGTTCAAGGGCACCTCCCTAGAATGACTCTAGCTCCCTTATGTGCCTGCCTGAGAAAACTCACGGCTTCCAGAAGAATGTACGATCTGTTCCAGCCGGCACCAAGGGTAGAGGTCCTGTCTCCCCACCTCACTGGGAAGCTAGGAGCCTAACTAACATAAGCACCAGTTGGCAAATCCAGATGGGTTTTGTATTGGTCAATCCCCTTCTTGTTTTTAGCAACTTTTCACATCCTTGACTCTACTGGATTCCCACCTACCCCTCCCTCATTTCCCTTTAAAATGAGTCATCTCTGTACAAATCAAAGTTGAATTTGGTTCACACTGGCCCCTTTACTGCATTTGTGTAATACTGATTTATGTTGGTCCTCACAACTTTAGCTGGTGTCCAGCTAAATTTATCTTTGATACCTACTGTTCTCCAGTCACCCTGGGCATCAAATACTCCCCGACTCACCAAGCCCAAGTTTTGTCTTAAAACCTTTGCGTCTGTTCTGCCCACTCCGAGTCACAGCTGCTGGGCTCCTGCCCTACTCCCTCGGGTTGTTGCTCAGTTGTTAGCCCTGCCTGACACCTCCATAAGTGCCTTTTCTTCTCCTTGCTTTATTATTTTTCCTCCCTACAGTTCTATTGTCAATTCAGGAGATGCAAGAAACATGAGTTCAATCTCTGGGTCAGGAAGATCCCCTGGAGGAGGAAATGGCAACCACTCCAGTATTCTTGCCTGGGAAATCCCATAGACAGAGGAGCCTTGTGGGCCACAGTCCATAGGGTGACAAAGAGTCAGACATGACTGAGCACACAGCACACACACAGCCCTCACCAGCACTGTACACATGCAAGGATTTTATTAGTATATTTCATGTTTATCTCCTTACATTGGATTCCACTTGCCGTGAGGACAAAGATTTGTTCACAGTTATATGCCCAACATGTGGTACAGAGTAGTCCCTTAATAAATACTTGCCAAATAAATAAATTAATAAATATTAGCAATTGTTGTTGTTCTGTCACTAAGTCATTTCCAACTTTTTGCCATCCCATGGAATGCAGCATGCCAGGCTTCACTGAAATTGCTACTTTTCAACAAATACTATTTGTACATAATAGTAAGTACTTAACTATTGGTTCCCAGGTGACTCATCGGCAAAGAATTTGCTTGCAATACAGGAGACATGGTTTGGATCCTTAGGTAGGGAAGATCCCCTGGAGGAGGAAATGGCAACCTACTCCAGTATTCTGGCCTGGAAATCCCATGGACAGAGGAGTCTGGTGGGCTACAGTCCATGAGGTCTCAATAGAGTCGCAAAACACGACTGAGCAGCTAAACAACAACAATAAAAGTACTTAACTGACCAATAAAGCAATTCAGTCAAAATGAAATAAATCTAAAATGAGGGCAAGGAGGACGCTTGCTTCTTGGAAGAAAAGCTATGACCCACCTAGACAGCATATTAAAAAGCAGAGACATTACTTTGTCAGCAAAGGTTTGTATAGTCAAAGCTACGGTTTTTCCAGTAGTCATGTATGGATGTGAGAGTTGGACTATAAAGAAAGCTGAGCACCAAAGAATTGATGCTTTTGAACTGTGGTGTGGAGAAGACTCTTGAAAGTCCCTTAGACTGCAAGGAGATCCAACGAGTCCATTCTAAAGGAAATCAGTCCTAAATATTCACTGAAAGGACTGAGGCTGAAGCTGAAGCTCCAACACTTAGGCCACCTGATGTGAAGAACTGACTCACTGGAAAAGACCTTGATACTGAGAAAGACTGAGGGCTGGAGAAGGGGACAACAGAGGATGAGATGGTTGGATGGCATCACTGACTCAATGGACATGAGTTTGAGCAAGCTCCGGGAGTTGGTGATGGACAGGGAAGCCTGGTGTGCTGCAGTCCATGGGGTCGCAAAGAGTCAGACACAACTGAACAACTGAATTGAGGGCTAGAGAGCAGAATATATGTTAATGAGGAAGGTACACTCATTGCTTTTAAGAATTCACTTAAAGAAACATCTGAGGAGGGAGAAAGTAAAAAAATGACCATTGATGTCCATATTCAGAGAAAAAATAATGCTACACAGTAGTAACTCAATGGGTTTCAAGATACATCAGAAAATATATTCTATTATTATTTTCAGTTTGACTGTGTTTTTCAAAGCAGCCATTCTAATAAACTGGAACTGTGCTGTATTTATGAAGGGTGAGTCTACTCTTCCTTTCAATCCCTAGCTGAAAGTCCCAAAAACTAACGGTCATCACAAAGATCTCAAGATTGGTGAAAAAGATTCTGTCAATGGTTTAGGTTATTTTAACAAAGAACTAAGTAAATATCTCATACACCAGGGGTTACTTATTATTCGTTTTATACTAGTTATCTCAGCAGACAGCTCAGCACAGGTGAATAATCTTCAGGAGAAAGAGTCAACATTCCCCACCCCAGGAAGGCAAGACTTGGACAGTGGAGGTAAAAGCCCCTGTCCCACGGCAGGTCTGTCCCTGTGGAATCCAGAGATGAAATCAGAAACCAGGGTAACTGAGGATCAATCTAACAGCACCTCTATTTGCTTATTCCAATCTAATTCATTAGCGAAATTTCTCAAAGAAACTGAGGAGTCTGGTGGGCTACAGTCCATGAGGTCTCAATAGAGTCGCAAAACACGACTGAGCAGCTAAACAACAACAATAAAAGTACTTAACTGACCAATAAAGCAATTCAGTCAAAATGAAATAAATCTAAAATGAGGGCAAGGAGGACGCTTGCTTCTTGGAAGAAAAGCTATGACCCACCTAGACAGCATATTAAAAAGCAGAGACATTACTTTGTCAGCAAAGGTTTGTATAGTCAAAGCTACGGTTTTTCCAGTAGTCATGTATGGATGTGAGAGTTGGACTATAAAGAAAGCTGAGCACCGAAGAATTGATGCTTTTGAACTGTGGTGTTGGAGAAGACTCTTGAAAGTCCCTTAGACTGCAAGGAGATCCAACGAGTCCATTCTAAAGGAAATCAGTCCTAAATATTCACTGAAAGGACTGAGGCTGAAGCTGAAGCTCCAACACTTAGGCCACCTGATGTGAAGAACTGACTCACTGGAAAAGACCTTGATACTGAGAAAGACTGAGGGCTGGAGAAGGGGACAACAGAGGATGAGATGGTTGGATGGCATCACTGACTCAATGGACATGAGTTTGAGCAAGCTCCGGGAGTTGGTGATGGACAGGGAAGCCTGGTGTGCTGCAGTCCATGGGGTCGCAAAGAGTCAGACACAACTGAACAACTGAATTGAGGGCTAGAGAGCAGAATATATGTTAATGAGGAAGGTACACTCATTGCTTTTAAGAATTCACTTAAAGAAACATCTGAGGAGGGAGAAAGTAAAAAAATGACCATTGATGTCCATATTCAGAGAAAAAATAATGCTACACAGTAGTAACTCAATGGGTTTCAAGATACATCAGAAAATATATTCTATTATTATTTTCAGTTTGACTGTGTTTTTCAAAGCAGCCATTCTAATAAACTGGAACTGTGCTGTATTTATGAAGGGTGAGTCTACTCTTCCTTTCAATCCCTAGCTGAAAGTCCCAAAAACTAACGGTCATCACAAAGATCTCAAGATTGGTGAAAAAGATTCTGTCAATGGTTTAGGTTATTTTAACAAAGAACTAAGTAAATATCTCATACACCAGGGGTTACTTATTATTCGTTTTATACTAGTTATCTCAGCAGACAGCTCAGCACAGGTGAATAATCTTCAGGAGAAAGAGTCAACATTCCCCACCCCAGGAAGGCAAGACTTGGACAGTGGAGGTAAAAGCCCCTGTCCCACGGCAGGTCTGTCCCTGTGGAATCCAGAGATGAAATCAGAAACCAGGGTAACTGAGGATCAATCTAACAGCACCTCTATTTGCTTATTCCAATCTAATTCATTAGCGAAATTTCTCAAAGAAACGAACCTTCTTGTCTGGACTGTCTCTCTGGCATCAGGGATTAGTGACACACCCAGTGCATAAAGCCGCAGGGCACACACACCTCTGGGATTATACATCCATTTGCCACCCCAGCCCAGATGCAATGCAACCTCTTTAATGCGTGAGGCTGTTGTCAGGCAGAATGACGAGCCATCTGAATAATTACACCGGTTGTAGGGTGTAAATGAGACAGCCGCCTGCCCCATCCCACAACACAGAAGTTGAGGCCAAACAGTCCTTTGAAGCTGCAGTCTCTGTTAGAAATCTGTGTCACAGGTAAGAAAGCGCCCCTTTACCTGCCTGACCTCTCAGCTGTTACCAAGGCCCATTTGCAGTCACCAAATCCTCTTCTATAAATTTCCTAGCAAGGATGGCCCAGTCCTTTGAGGTCCAGAGATAGAAACTCAGTGCCTCCAAATGTCAGCATTAAACCTTCCAGAGGGAAGGCAGAGCGCCTGGCCTCTCCCACCCTGGGCAGGTGCAGCTCACTTCTCCCATCAGTGCTGTGGTTCCCTCCGCTGCAGAGCCAAGGCTCACAGTACCCCATGCTCACTCCCCACACACCAGGCTATTTATAACTGCCCGACGCCAGGCTTGCACTGAGAGTGTGACACTAGCCGAAAGTTGCACCGCAGTTTCAGGAGTCTCTAACGAAAACACCAGCAGACACAGATCCTCGTCCGGTGTGGGGATGTACGGAATGACAGCACTCGGGAAGAGGAAGGCTGTCATTTGGGTTTCTGCATTTTATTCATCTATTTTTTTTTTTAACCTGGGATGTCATTTAGAAATCTTAAAGGAACTCTATTTCTCAGCATCCCTGGCCCTCCAGCTGTCTTGATTAGTGGCTCTGCGTATGCTGGTCAGATCTGGGGATTAATGATGGCTAATTTGCCCGAGGTTGGTGCAGCCCAGGCAGCAGACTCTGCACGACCAGCTTTTGCTGCCATATGGGCAGAAGCAGCTGTTTCAATTACTTTCAGTGCCCAGATGTGTCAGACGAGCCACCAGCCCTCTGCGGGGTACATCAGCCGCTAGGCAGCTAATTGCTTCAATCACTGTGGAAGTGCAGTGCTGGGTACTGTGAAAAGGGGTTTTGGGGACAGTCGAGTGCCAGCTGTCCTCACAGCTCACAAGGCCAGCAAGCAGAGAGGCTGCGACTAGACTTCAGCTTCCACTGGCTGGCCCGCCGCCTGGCACCTGCTCTGGTTGTGTCTGTGTCTTTTCAGGTGCCCTCTGCGCAAGGATAGACAGGGGCCTGGACTTGGGTGTGTCTCGCTCCACATAGACTGTATATCCTGGGAACACGTGGGTCTGTGCTCTGTGAATGCCAAGAGATCAACATTTACAAGATTTCAATTAACATGCAATTCAGGTTGCTTATTTGAATCTGAAGCTACAAGGCACATGTTTAAAGGATAGCCACCCTGTCCTGGCGTCCAGACAGTGATCAATGGATCAATCCGTGTGGTGTGCTTTCTTGTGCCTCAGACTAAAGCAAGAGGGAAAGGGGGATGAAAGGCCAGCTCTGCACTCTCCTTGGTCCTTGGGAAAAGAAATCAGAAACACTTATCAGGCAAAGACGTGTCTTCCCATTGTTTGAAGCAGGAGTGATGAGGAGGAAACCTGGGATAAATAGGAAACTGTTATCATTATAATAATACTCCTGTTTAGGAAAAGAATAAACATTTGTTTTGTGTTAATTCTATGGTAATCAGGATGATTGTACTGTACTTAGCTGCTGGTGTTGCCATGGTTATCCCAAGCAGATTGTGATTATTAATGGCTTAGAATAATCCATAGTGTTTGGTTTGACACCCTCCATCAGCATCATGAGTATTAGCTTCACAGCTACATCCCAGCGATTTTGGAGCCCAAAATAAGTTTCCTCTTTTTCAGCTTTGTATTATGTGGCATCTCTTCTGTATTATGAAATGGCTTCCTCCCTTTCTTCTCTTCAAACCTGTTTTTTCCAAGGTCTGCAGTGTAATTAACAGAACTGAGCATTTTTCACAATGATATATTGATGAATGTATATTAATGCAACTTAGCAAAAAAAAATACTGAGGGAGTAGATGTTAATCTGTGTTGAGGAACCATTCTTAAGTGGCCAGGCCACGGAACCTGTGAACTTCCATGTCAAGCACAGTAAACCAGAATTTAAACCAAGATTTATATCTCGGAGCTGAGTCATCCCTGATTCTATAACATAATCACTGGCTCTCACTCTCCAGCTGGACACTCAAACAAGTCACAGTGTACCACTTTTGTTATTATTATTGGTGGTGGTGCTGGTGCTGGTGGTGGGTAGTATATGTTCCTGCATGTTTAAGTTGATAATACCAAGAACTATGTTTCTTAACAAAAACATTACATAAAAAATTTTGGACACTGGGTACAAATGAGCGTTGATCAAAATATCGGTGACCAGGAGGACCGGATGAGTTGCATCAGCTCTTCCTAGAATCCGGAAGATGACATGTGTTTCAGCTGGCTGTGGCTCTATAACAAGCAACTTCAGAATTCAGGGGCATAAAACCAGAATGACTTCCTATTTCTCATGCTTCTGGGGCTGATCTGGACAATCCTGCTCCCCATGCCACTCATAGGAACCCCTCAGGAGGTGGCAGTCAATTGATGCTGGGTTGGGCTGGAGGTCTCCAAGCAAGCCTTGCACACACATGTGGCCTTGATTCTCACTTTTGGTGGTTACTGGGCTCCCCTGTCCACTACCTCTCCCTCTAGACGGCACCCCGTCTCCAAGGCCTTCCCACATGGCCTCTTTTCAGCAGGCGGCCCAAGTATCTTTATTGACAATTCCAAGAAACAAACTCAGAGGCTCCTAAACATCTTAAGGGCTATGCCTGGAGCTGTCATCGGCCATGTGGTTCCAGCAAGTCTGAGCGCCAGTCCAGGTTCAAGGTTGGAAAGGACACTTTAGCTATTCATAGCAGCATGGCCTGGGTGTACAGTGCAGGAGCCAGGACAGGACTGTGGCCCCTACTGTGACAGTGTGTGTGAGTATGAGGGGTGAGGGTGGGCCGATAGGGGATGAAGAGATTCTACACGAAATGAGTAAGTTAGATTGTTTTTATATTAACTGCATGTCATTTTAAAAAGAAACAAAATATGCATTTAATTTGTAGTATTAATGGTAACCCACTCCAAAACTCTTGCTTGTAAAATTCCATGGACAGAGGAGCCTGGTAGGCTACAACCCATGGGGTCGCAAAAAGTCAGACACTACTGAGCGACTTCACTTTATCCTCTGTTATGTTAGAATGCATAGCATTTAAAAAATAAATAAAAACTAAAAAAACAGAAGTTTTCTTCTTTTTAAATCTCTCTTCTGAAAACAGCCAAATGGTATTGATTAGAATGTTTCCCATGCCTTTTGTGTGCCTTTGACTAATATGAGTGAAAAAGCACTCTTTGCTCTGTGAGCGAGGCCCTGGATTGTCCTTCACAGGTGATTGAGGGAGAAATTCTTTCAGTGTTGACATTCATGTCTGCAGTCTTAGCAGAGCTGAGAGTCTGTATCAGTGGCTGCTTCTTCCTTGAGGTGTGCCAGCATCCTAATGGGAAAATGCTACCTCCATCTCATTGAGGAGTAAGCTATGGATTAGGAATGACCCCATTATTAAAGCCACGTGCTTCCAGGGGTGGTTGCAATTATTTAGGTGAGTATTCCTCTGAGAAAATGTGTCCTTAACCACAGTGGGAAAAATAAGACCAGCAGTTTCACCAAACTTGGGACTAATTCAACTTGAAACTTTTAAGCCAACAGAATTAAAAATAACCATTATGCACACTTAGTGAGACTTAGCCAAGGATTCACATTAGAATCATCCAGGAGGCATTAAAAAAAAAAAGAACAAACAAAAAGCCAATTTCGGGGGAACCCATCCCAGGCCAATTAAATTATAATCTCTAGGGGGGTTGGTACCCAATATTAAAGGACATTATAGGAAAGAATAATCAGCTTGTCCATTTTTTTAATTTTCAATAAAACAATAAGATTTCTTATTAGACTTATGTTCAAATCTCAGCACTCTTTTAACAATAATAGATAAATTTATTGATTGCTGACCCTGTGCTATGCACTGTACTGGGTTCTTACTGATACTGCCACCACTTGATCAATACTGATATGGGTTAAGTACTGGGTTGGCCAAAAAATTCTTTCTGGTTTTCCATACAATATTACAGAAACACCCAAACAATCCTTTTGGCCAGCCCAATACTATTAGAGATATTCTCATTTTTCAGATGAGGAAACTTCGGCTTTGAAAGATGAGATAAAATGCATAGTGTCACTCACCAAATAAGCAGAGTCCCAGATGTGAACACAGAGTGTTTTTCAGTAGTCTTATTTTTAAGAATTTTGAATATTGGCATGCAGTTGTACAGTAACAGTAAAGAGATTCCATGTACCCTTTACCCACTTTTCTCCACTGGTAAGATTTTACATATTATAGTAAAATGTCATGAGCAAAAAATCATTAAAACAAATTAACATCAATAAACAATTGACCATATTCATATTTTGTGAATTTTGCATTCATTAATTTGTGTGTGTGTGTGTTGGTTGGTTTGATGAAATATTATCTCAGGTTCAGGTAAATGAGATGCACTCTTGAAGAACATTTGAGCTGTTTGCAGGTTTGAGCTATTATGAATCAAGCTGCTTCTAGCATTTACATATCAGTTTTCTTATGAGGTCAGTTTTCTTGTGAGGTCAGTTTTCACTTTCTGGGATAAAGGCACAAATTGCTGTGCTGTATGGCGAGTACATGTTAACTTTTTGGAAGAAATTTACAAACTCTTTCCCAGAATGACTGTACCATTTTACATTCCCAATATATGAGTTATGCAATATCTCCATTCTTTCACCAGCATTTGATGTTTTCTTTTTTTGCTTAATTTTTTTAAATTTTTATTTTTACTTTATTTTACTTTACAATACCATATTGGTTTTGCCATACATTGGCATGAATCCACTACAGGTGTACATGAGTTCCCAATCCTGAATCCTCCTCCCACATCCCACCC
>SJYT01073381.1:141826-154062 GCA_006410635.1 Cephalophus harveyi | reverse complement strand
AAGAGACAGGGACAGGGAGGCCTGGCGTGCTGCGATTCATGGGGTTGCAAAGAGTCGGACACGACTGAGCGACTGAACTACACTGAGTCTTCGTTGCGGCATACAGGATCTTTAGTTGCAGCATTAGAACTCCTAGTTGCAGTATGTGAGATCTAGTTCCCTGACCAGGGATCAAACCCCGGTCCCTTGCACTGGGAGCATGGAGTCTTAGCCAGTGGACCACCAGGGAAGCCCCAGATTGCAGATTTTTGAGCAGTTGCCTTTCCAAGTTCATTGCCAGCAGTAGAAACATCTGCTCTGTCCTGCCATCTACCTTCTTCTACTCAAACCCTTACAGGCCAGAAAAACAGAGGCCAGTGACTTGGCCACAAATTCTAATGTTTTGCCAGGGCTAGTTGGAGTATTTGGGGGCAAATTCTACAGGCTGTTCTGGTCTTAGCTCTGCCTTCACCTCACTACCTATGCCTCTATTTCTTTTCTGTAAAATGGAACTTACGGGATTTGGGGGGAAGATTACAAGCATGCTGAAAAGTCACAAGGTGACCCCAGGCTATGAGGGAGCCCAGCCTGCCATCCAAAGCTGAGGTCTGAATGGTCTTTCAGCTTGGAAACTTTGATCTAAACCAGATAGTGAAGTAAGTCGTTCAGTCGCTCTTTGCGACCCCATGGACTATACAGTCCATGCAATTCTCTAGGCCAGATTACTGGAGTGGGTAGCCTTTCCCTTCTCCAGGGGATCCTCCCAACCCAGGGATCGAATTCAGGTCTTCTGCATTGCAGGCGGATTCTTTACTAGCGGAGCCTGACCATATAATTCTTAAACAGGCAGCTTTTGGCACAGTCAGAGACAGCTTCATTTTCAATAGCCTGTTTGGCCTAGACGTGTTGAACTCCAGGTAGTCATGTTTATTTTAACTTTCAAAGAGGTATTTGGTATTCACTCCATATTTTGTTTTTCTACTACTAAAACTTTCTCCCCAAGCTGATCTTCTAAACTCTGAAAATGACTAACTCTAGAAGAGAGTGAGGGCAGGGGAGCTTGGAGGGCAACCAGAGACTCCTTGCTCTCTGCAGCAACACGAATGGCCCTGGAGAGGCTGACCTGGTGGTGACTTCGGTGCTGAGTCATGGGAATGGCCCTTTCCAGAATGTGTCCGCGGTCCCGAAGAAGAGGGTGGTGCGTACCCCTCAGCGCGCAGCTCTAGGTGAAGAAAGAATATAGCAAGGGAAACTAATGGAAATTATTGTGAAACATGGTGAGGAGTGAGCAGATTTTAGGATTTTGTTTTCAAATGTTATTTTGCAGATTTAAGGGAAACTTAAACTTTTAAAGAACTGAGCTATTTACAGGGCCCAGATTCCACACTGAGAAAGATGCTGTAACTCTAGTGTCAATTCACCTCTGAATCGTCAAGTGGAATTGAAAGGGGACATCGGAACCTAATCGGAATCTAAATTTGAATCCCAACTCTGCTACTTTCTCTTTTAGACCTTTGGAACAGTACTTAACCTCTGGGCATTCTTTGGAAGATGGGGAAAATACCATTTGGTAGGGTTGTCAGTGAGGATGACTGGAAACATTTTGGAGCAGGGTAACCCTCCCAGGCTTACGGGAGAGATGGTAGCCAGACAGTTAGCAGGGATGGAAGCTCTAAGCTGAAGGCAGAACACACACAGGCGCTGTCAGCCTGCGGCATCCGTGCACGTGGCGGGCCAGCGGCTGAGAGCTCGGGAAGCATTGTCGCTCTTTCTCTGTGCGCTGCCGTGCTCTTTGGACATCTGGTGATAAAGCTCAGAGAGGTTGGAGGTAGCACCAACTACTTTGAAATTATTAGGGCTTCTTCCCAACCACCAAGTTTTCTTCTCCTTGGCCTTCCTTCTTTCCCTCCTGGGGCAGGACAGGAACTCAGAGCTGAAACTGCCGAATACTGAAAAATGCTGAGATGAGCTTTTTTTTTTCCCTCCAAACGTTTCATTAAGAAATTTTTCAAACATGCAGAAAAGTTGAAAGAATTGTACATTTATCATTCATATATCTAACACAGGTTCTAGAATTAATATTTTGCTATATTAGCTTATATTGTCATTTTTGATACATTTCAAAGTAAATGGCATTGCAGGCACCAGGATGCATCATGGGGTTAGTTTTGAAGTATTGATTTGACGAACACCTTGGGTTCTCCAAGAGCTGCTCAGAGCCCCGTTCTGCTTTCGAAGCACTAAAAACAGTGCCTTCCCTTCCAGTGTGCTGTTCCTGCTGCTGCACTGGACGCGCCTCAGGATCCAAGGGAGGCCTAGAGGTTCCTGCCCTCAGAGTGTCCCCCGTGCCACCAGACAGATGAAAGCCCGGGGTCATTGTGCACTTACTGGTTTATACCCCCGTTTCTCTCTCTCTCTCTCTGTTTTTCCCTTTTTGTCTGTCCGTCTCCTTCTGGTAATCTTGTAGCATTTTGCCTTATGAAATTTTTTTTTTAAATTGTGGTTTTTAGTGGCCAGACCATCCTATGGCAATGACCACTGCCGTGGTTTAGATAAATCTCATAAATGCAGGGTTGATCAAAGGAACTCCAGCACAGAAGAGGATGTGATCGTGACCTTTTCTGTGCGTATATTGTAGACTTCAGTCATTTTTTTTTAAAGATTCTGTTGGGTAGAGAGTTATGTCTGGGAAGAGAGTTATATCTCTGACTACCTCTTAGAGCCATCAGATCACTCACACCTCTTTTCCATCTGTAGGGATACACTTGCTGGTAACAGAGCATCGCGCTCCTGAGACCTCCTCAGCACAGCGCCCGTGGTGCCGGGCAGCACCCTAATGTGTTCTTTCTCCCACAGAGTCAGGATGGCCGTGCTCTCTAAGGAATATGGTTTCGTGATTCTAACTGGTGCTGCCAGCTTCTTGATGGTAACCCATCTAGCCATCAATGTTTCCAAGGCCCGCAAGAAGTACAAAGTGGAGGTGAGTGGGAACACAGTGGTGCCCTTATAGGCGTGTCGGGCGCAAGAACCCGTTTTCAGCCACGGAGGGAGAGGTGAGATGCTAGTGGTGGTAGCTATGATTTCCCTCAAGACGCGCTGTTCCTATTAGAAACTCTGCCCCTGCTAGAGAGTCACTTCGGTCTGGCTTCTCTTTCGTCTCTTCTGTAGAAAAACCAGGTGTGCTTTTGTCTGGAGCTCTTTGCTGGGAAGAGAGTCATTCTCTAAAGGAGGTTAAGCAGGGAACTCCCGGGTGGGGCGGTGGTTAGGACTCCATGCTTTCACTCCTGAGGGCCTGGGTTCAATCCCTGGTTAGGTAACTAAGATCCCACAACCTTTGAGGTGTGGCCAAAGATAAATAAAATTAAAAAAGGGGGGGGGGTTAAATAGCAGTTGTTTTCTGGTGTGCCAGTTTAAAATGATGTCTTCTGGTGACTTTCCTGTCTCCCGAGTAGCGAAGAAGCACATGGTGCCACGGTTATCCCGTGCTTGGACATTAAGATGTAGGGGGAAGGTCTACTGAATGCTTCCTTTAGTTCCAGCTCATCTAGAAGGGATAATGACTGAAGCGGTCCCTGGAGAGCAGTTTGAAATGTCTACTCTGTTGAATAATTATAATTGGGCTCCCTAAGTAGAACTCCTTTTGAAGTTCCCATGTCTAGTTTCTTTTTTTCAATGCACACATCCACTACCATTCTCACACGGAGTTTCTGTTCCCCTAGTAAGGGAACCTTAAAGAATGTGGTATCTGATTGACTGTTGGCACAGAGCTGTTTCCCAGTTGCCGCTCATAGTGCGTCTCAAAGCCACCAGTGACGGCATAATGTCAACAAGAGCACTGAATTTCATGCAGGCTGCCTCCATCCCTTGAATGGCACAGGCATACATCCTTGTTCTGGATATTAATAGACCCAGGCTGAATCTGCCTCTGAGAATGAGACCTCTCTCACTGCATGTATTTAAGCAGAAATTGAATGATCATCTACCAAAGTTATGACAGAAGATGCTTTGGGATACACTGTCTTTAAGGCTGATTTTAACTCTCAGCACTGAATGCTACTCTTGACCATATGATCACACGCACTTTGTTTTCACAGTATCCGACCATGTACAGCACTGACCCCGAAAACGGGCACATGTTCAACTGCATTCAGCGAGCTCACCAGAACACGTGAGTGCTGGCCCTGCTGGGCCCCTGAGACATCTGCCGAGTGGGTACTTTCTGCCCTACACCTCAACCCTTGGTTTGCTGAGTAATTGGGATGATGATCAAGGATACTCATTAAAAGTATCATAAAATGTGTTTATGAACAGATTAAATATAAGCAAAATTAAGCATTGTTAGGATGGTGAGAGACTGGATAAACTTTTCTTTCCATTTCTTTTTTTAAATTGAAGTTGATTTACCTTATTGTGTTCATCTCTGCTGTGTTATTTCCAGCAAAGTGATTCAGTTATACCTACATTCTTTTCCATGATGGTTTTCTGCAGGCTATTGAATACAGTTCCCTGTGCTATACAATAGGACCTTGTTGTTTATCCATTCTGCATATAACAGTTGACATCTGCTAACCCTAACCTCCCACCTCATCCCTCCCCCAACATGTCTTTAATGCTATGGTACTCTTCTGCAGTATTTGCAACAAGTCTTCTCTAAACTGATGCTGAACGTCCCAGCCTAGGGGGTGAGAGGCTTTGAGCTCTGTAAGCAAGTGACTCTAATTCACCTCATCACTTTGTTAGCGTTGAGGTCTTGGATTCACTGTCTTCTGAGTTACCTCTAATGCCAAGCAAAGCAAAAGAAGGTGGATGACCTTAGTGGTCTAGCCTTCCGCCTCTACTCAATGATTATTTTTACTCTCAAATTTCTAACTTGGCAAGTAAGAATGTAAAACGTTCTTAGTTTTACATGGACATACTTAAGTAGGGTGCTTTTCTTAAAAAAAAGTTTTTTTCTATCTATTCTAGGTTGGAAGTGTACCCTCCCTTCTTATTTTTTCTAGCTGTCGGAGGTGTTTACCACCCAGTAAGTACTGAGCATGCACAGCACAAGTGTTTTTTTTTAGGGGGGGTGGTGGGGAGAAGAGGGAGGCATCTAATTAGATTTAGTAGATTTAATTCACTGAGCCTTTGGGGAGAGAAGCGGAAATGAACATTTAATGAACATCTTTGATGCCTAGGCACCATATATTTTAAAGAATTAAATTCTGTTACTTCTTACAAGAAGCTTCCCTTGATGGCTCAGACAGTAAAGCGTCTGCCTCCAATGCGGGAGACCCTGGTTCGATTCCTGGGTCGGGAAGATCCCCTGGAGAAGGAAATGGCAATCCACTCCAGCACTCTTGCCCGGAAAATCCCATGGACAGAAGAGCCTGATAGGCTACAGTCCACGGGGCCGCAAAGAGTCAGACACAACTGAGCGACTTCACTGTCACTTTCACTTCTTACAAAGTTTCTTAAAGCAGCTAGAATTTTTCCCATTTTTTTTTTTTTCAACAGATGAGAAACCTCCTGAATACTGTATAACTTTCTCAAGATCAAATAACTAGACTAAAAAAGTCATAATTTGATCCCAGGACTGTCTGCTCCTAGGAGGTTCATGTTTATCGAGTTTTCCTTTGCTGTATTTATTCAGGCAACAGAAATTTCCTGGACACCTGAGGTTACTGCAGTGGCCAAAACAGGCACAGACTCCTGGTCTCATGCACTGACTCTTAGCTGGGGTTACAGATGAAAAACTAATCCAAGTATTGGGTTGGCCAAAGGGTTCATTTGCGTTTTTCCACATGTGTTATAGAAAATCCTGAACAGACTGTTTAGTCAACCCAATACATGATGTCAATTCAATTCACTCACTCAGTTGTGTCTGACTCTTTGCGACCCCATGCACTGCAGCACGCCAGGCCTCCCTGTCCATCCCCAACTCCTGGACTTTACCCAAACCCATGTCCATTGAGTCGGTGATGCCATCCAACCATCTCATCCTCTGTCGTCCCCTTCTCCCGCCTTCAATCTTTCCCGGCATCAGGGTCTTTTCCAATGAGTCAGTTCTTTGCATCAGGTGGCCAAAGTATTGGAGTTTCAGCTTCATGCATCGGGTAGTATGTTAGAAAGTGGTGCACCCCACAGAGGAAGCACAAGCGGGGATGGTGGAAAGGGAATGCTGGGGGACCAGTGCTGAGGGGCACAGTCAGGAAGGTTTCCTTGCTGCGAAGGTGACACTTAGGCAGTTGGGAGGGAGCACGTGCCTCCAGACACCCCCAGGCGGGGACGGGCAGGGGAGGCCCTGGAGCAGGAGCCGGTGCGCAGTGAGCAGCACGGCTTCGGTGGTGGGCAGAGGGTGAGGGCAGGGCCGAGGGGGACCTCGGCGCCTTGGAGGCTGCTGTGGCCCTGTGAGCCCTAGGTTTGGTCTGCACTGCACCTTATCTAAATAAAGCAAGGTTCTCTGGTTAGTTGCCGTTTGGGTCTTGCTTTGGACAGAAACTTTCCTTTCAAGGGGCCAAATGTCCCCTCCGTTGGGTTGTGACCAGAGGACCGGTGCCTCACATTTCAGG
This sequence comes from Cephalophus harveyi, assembly GCA_006410635.1. Classification (NCBI taxonomy): domain Eukaryota; kingdom Metazoa; phylum Chordata; class Mammalia; order Artiodactyla; family Bovidae; genus Cephalophus; species Cephalophus harveyi. The sequence goes on along the minus strand of SJYT01073381.1, from coordinate 147,532 downwards.
TTCTGAGACTTCATCAGCCTCTGCTCCTGTCCTGCACCCCGAGATCCCGTTCCTTAAGCTCAGTTCTGTAAAAATACTCTGAGACTACTCTGAGGACAAGCGCCTAAAGCAGCTCCTGGGTTTACAGAGTAACCTAATAGAGGCTAGAGGCTACAGACCTCCTAGATAGAGACTGTGTGCCTGGGTGTTTATTGATGGTTATTTCCTACGCCTACTGATATTTAACACTCCCTAAAATCACGGAAACAAACAAAAACCCTCAAGTAGGAACCTCACCCCACTGATGACTGTGCTGAGTTGGAAAGATGCCTGAGGACTGCGCACCCAGTGACTCACGTCCTCACCTCTTCTCTCTCCTTCTCCCTGGCCTCCTTTGGACCACATGGATTGTCACCCCAGGAGGGCGGCCAAATGCAAGGATTTTTCCATCTCACATGAGTTTTCCCTCTGTCTTCTGAAGGGTGTTGGAAACAGGGAGACTGTCCCCCCACAAGACTGCATATTCTGGGGTTCAGAACATCGCACCCTCTCTGGCTTTTTCTGGGCGAGCCCCACACTTAGGCGTAGGGCACGGCGTAGCCCCTCGGAGCCCTCTGGGGGCCCTCACTGATGAAGCAGCGCTCAGCCGCGGAACGCCCAGGCCACTGCCCACAGCGCTGCCCCAGCCCTGCCTCTCTGTTGGCTGCCTCTCCCGTTGCCCTGCAGCCCCTAGGCCTGCCTCTCCCAGAGCAGAGCCACCGTGCTCTAGCGCCCTGACTCCTCCAGGGCAGGCCCGGCGGTTCCTGCCATCCCACTGACCGAGGAGCAGGCCAGCAGTCCCCTCTCAGGTCTGCGAGCAGTGCACAGAGGGGTCACAGTGCTTTGATTTTCCTGACTGAAAGCAATTTCATTCTACCTTCACTTTGGTAGGGAGTATTTTACCATATCTGTGAAATCGTTAACTTTTTATTAAAGTGTGCAATCAATCCTCGATGTTAATAAACATCTGCCTGTTTCTTGAATGCACGCGCTGACAGAGCCCTTCTATTTTAGCGTGTAGCTTCTGGCTTGGGTTTGGCCTGGATCGTTGGACGAGTCCTCTATGCTTACGGCTATTACACAGGAGGTAAGGACACGCTGCTGTCTGCCAAGGAAACAAAGTTAAAATCCTGCGCTACTGCACTTTCCTGCTTAGCAAGGCTTTTCAAAAAGCAAAGTACCTTAATTTACTTTGTCTTTCTGTAACTGGATAACCAAGTTGTAGCTATCAAAGTAACTTGATAACCAAGGTGAAAGACTGGTTATCTTCTTTACTTTTGTTAACCTTTGAATAGAATTTAATAACAAAGCTCATTTTTATTGAACATTTTCAGTGTGTCTGTTGCTGTTCCTGAGAGCAGCGTAGCGTCTACATAGAGCAGCGTAGCGTCTACATAGAGCAGTGTAGCAGAGCTGTTCTATGAATAGCATAAACGACCTCAGCATATGTCATTTAGCCCTATAACAATTCCATGACATAGATAATATTCATATATAGATGAGGAAACAGGCTTAGAAAGATTAAGACTCCAGGTCACAGAGCTGCTAAGTGTAAACTAGAAAGCCAGGATTCAAACCCAGGCAGTCGGACTTCAGGTCTCCTGCTCCTCAGCTGTACTATAAATGGTGTTTCTGAGAGACAAGCGGGGAAGAGATTCTTCTGGCTGTGCTCACCTTTTGGAAGAGGAAAAAAGTTCCCAAAGATCCTAAAGCAAAGGAGCTCTAATGATTATCCTATAATTTGTTTTAAAGTCCAATACTATTGTGACACTTTACATGCAGTATCTGACAATTGACAGCTTAGGCTAAAGAGTTGGCTGACCTCTTAAGACCAAATGGTCTAACGTACAACCCCAAGTGCCTTGATAGAATGGCTGGTGGATGTTGACAGCATTGTAATTGTGGAGCATCCCCAGTAACTTCTGTTCTTTCCTCTTTTTTTTTAGAACCCAGAAAGCGGCAGCGGGGAGCCCTGAGCTTCATCGCCCTCATTGGCCTGATGGGCACCACTGTGTGCTCTGCCTTCCAGCATCTTGGTTGGGTTAGAACCGGCTTGAACAGCGGGCGCAAGAGCTGCCATTGAAGAATTATAGGGTTTTTTGAAACTCTCATTCATTTTGAGTGACTTTTATTTTCAGTTACATTTTTTTTCTTGAATAAAATCTTCGCTGGCGTGAGCCTCATACCTAACCCTGACTCTATCATTTAATTCTTTTTGAGTCTTTATCTAAAATATAAGTATCCTGTTCCTACTAAATGAGCAAGGGGGCACAGTTATTAAGCACCCCTTCTACCCTGCCTGAGGATCTTTACTTAAGGTGTGAGCTGAGAAAATGTCTAATTGTGAAAATATTTGTAATCATGCCCACTGAGCCACCTGGGAAGGCCCCCCACAATCATGCCATGGCAGTGAAAACCTGAGGCTTGAAGGAAAGTCTTTTTGTGCTAGTTGGGATATAAGATTCTCTTATCACTTGCTAATATATAGGATGACAGTAGGATTTTAAAAAATCTCTACTGAAGATTGCTTCTAATAGTGAAAAACTGAACTTGAAGTTGCTCAGTCATGTCTTACTCTTTGCGACCCCACGGACTGTAGCCTTCTAACGTACAACCCCAAGTGCCTTGATAGAATGGCTGGTGGATGTTGACAGCATTGTAATTGTGGAGCATCCCCAGTAACTTCTGTTCTTTCCTCTTTTTTTTTAGAACCCAGAAAGCGGCAGCGGGGAGCCCTGAGCTTCATCGCCCTCATTGGCCTGATGGGCACCACTGTGTGCTCTGCCTTCCAGCATCTTGGTTGGGTTAGAACCGGCTTGAACAGCGGGCGCAAGAGCTGCCATTGAAGAATTATAGGGTTTTTTGAAACTCTCATTCATTTTGAGTGACTTTTATTTTCAGTTACATTTTTTTTCTTGAATAAAATCTTCGCTGGCGTGAGCCTCATACCTAACCCTGACTCTATCATTTAATTCTTTTTGAGTCTTTATCTAAAATATAAGTATCCTGTTCCTACTAAATGAGCAAGGGGGCACAGTTATTAAGCACCCCTTCTACCCTGCCTGAGGATCTTTACTTAAGGTGTGAGCTGAGAAAATGTCTAATTGTGAAAATATTTGTAATCATGCCCACTGAGCCACCTGGGAAGGCCCCCCACAATCATGCCATGGCAGTGAAAACCTGAGGCTTGAAGGAAAGTCTTTTTGTGCTAGTTGGGATATAAGATTCTCTTATCACTTGCTAATATATAGGATGACAGTAGGATTTTAAAAAATCTCTACTGAAGATTGCTTCTAATAGTGAAAAACTGAACTTGAAGTTGCTCAGTCATGTCTTACTCTTTGCGACCCCACGGACTGTAGCCTACCAGGTTCCTCCATCCATGGGATTTTTCAGGCAAGAATACTGGAGTGGGTTGCCATTTCCTTCTCCAGGAGATCTTCCTGACCCAGGGATTGAACCCGGGTCTCCCACATTGTAGGCAGACGCTTTACAGTCTGAGCCACCAAGTGACAGACTTAAGATTATGAAAGTTAATAAAGATGAATCTAATTTTCTGCATGTGTATGCTAAGATCTGACTGCATAGGTACAACTGGAGGACACCCTTAGCAACAAAATACAGAAGACTTAAACAGCTTTAGCTGCCTTGGGCTTCTCTTACCTTGGACGCGGGGTATCTCTTCACGGCTGCTCCAGCAAAGTGCAGCCGCTGCTCCTTACCTTAGACGTGGGGTATCTCTTCAAGGCTGCGGCCCCTGACCTTGGACGTGGGGTAGCTCTTCTCGGCCACCGCCCCTGATCTTGGACATGCCCAATATACTACTGGAGATCAGTGGAGAAATAACTCCAGAGAGAATGAAGGGATGGAGCTAAAGCAACAACAACACTCAGTTGTGAATGGGACTGGTGATAGAAGCAGGGTCCAATGCTGTAGAGAGCAATATTGCATAGGAACCTGGAATGTTAGGTCCATGGATCAAGGCAGATTGGAAGTGGTCAAACACGAGATGGCAAGATTGAACGTCGACATTCTAGGAATCAGTGAAATAACATAGATTGGAATGGGTGAATTTAACTCAGATGATCATTATATCTACCACTGTGGGCAAGAATCCCTTAGAAGAAATGGAGTAGCCATCATAGTCAACAAGACTCTGAAATGCAGTACTTGGATGCAATCTCAAAAACGACAGAAGGATCTCTGTTCGTTTCCAAGGCAAACCATTCAGTATCAGAGTAATCCAAGTCTATGCCCTGACCAGTAACCTGGAAGAAGCTAAATTTGAATGGTTCTATAAAGACCTACAAGACTCTAGAACTAACACCACCAAAAGATGTCCCTTTCATTATAGGGGACTGGAATGCAAAAGTAGGAAGTCAAGAAACACCTGGAGTAACAGGCAAATTTGGCCTTGGAGTACACAATGAAGCAGGGCAAAGGCTAATAGAGTTTTGCCAAGAAAATGCACTGGTCATAGCAAACACCCTCTTCCAGTAACACAAAAGAAGACTCTACACATGGACATCACCAGATGGTCAACACTGAAATCAGATTGATTATATTCTTCGCAGCCAAAAATGGAGAAGCTCTATACAGTCAGCAAAAACAAGACCAAGGGCTGACTGTGGCTCAGATCATGAACTCCTTATTGCCAAATTCAGACTTAAATTGAAGAAAGTGGGGAAAACTGCTAGACCATTCAGGTATGACCTAAATCAAATCCCTTATGACTTACACAGTGGAAGTGAGAAATAGATTTAAGGGACTAGATCTGATAGAGTGCCTGATGAACTGTGGACGGAGATTCATGACATTGTACAGGAGACAGGGATCAAGATCATCCCCAAGAAAGAGAAATAAAAAAGCAAAATGGATGTTTGGAGAGGCCTTACAAATAGCTGTGAAAAGAAGAGACGTGAAAAGCGAAGGAGAAAAGGAAAGATACACCCATTTGAGTGCAGAGTTCCAAAGAACAGCAAGGAGAGAGAGGAATCCTTCCTCAGCAATCAATGTAAAGAAATGGAGGAAAACAATAGAATAGGAAAGACTAGAGATCTCTTCAATAAAATTAGAGATGCCAAGGCATTTCATGCAAAGATGGCCTCAATAAAGGACAGAAGTGGTATGGACCTAAGAGAAGCAGAAGATATACAGAAATGGTGGCAAGAATACACAGAAGATCTGTAAAAAAAGATCTTCACAACCTAGATATCACAATGATGTGATCACTCACACTCACCTAGAGCCAGACATCCTGGAATGTGAAGTCAAGGGCCTTAGGAAGCATCACTATGAACAAAGGTAGTGGAAGAAATCCAGTTGAGCTATTTCAATCCTAAAAGATGATGCTGTGAAGGTGCTGCATTCAGTATGTCAGCAAATTTGGAAAACTCAGCAGTGGCCACAGGACTGGAAAAGGTCAGTTTTCATTCCAATTCCAAAGAAAGGCAATGGCAAAGTATGCTCAAACTACCACACAATTGCACTCCTCTCACACGCTAGTAAAGTAATGCTCAAAATTCTCCAAGCTAGGCTTCAGCAATACGTGAACCGTGAACTTCCTTATGTTCAAGCTGGTTTTAGAAAAGGCAGAGGAACCAGAGATCAAATTGCCAACATCCGCTGGATCATGGAAAAAGCAAGAGAGTTCCAGAAAAACATCTATTTCTGCTTTATTGACTAGGC
>SJYT01073381.1:124000-134586 GCA_006410635.1 Cephalophus harveyi | reverse complement strand
AAGAGTTGACTCATTGGAAAAGACTCTGATGCTGGGAGGGATTGGGGGCAGGAGGAGAAGGGGACGACCGAGGATGAGATGGCTGGATGGCATCACGGACTCAGTGGATGTGAGTCTGAGTGAACTCCGGGAGATGGTGATGAACAGGGAGGCCTGGCGTGCTGCGATTCATGGGGTCGCAAAGAGTTGGACACGACTGAGCGACTGAACTGAACTGTTAACTGAAGTCTAGATTTATGAAAGTTATTCTGTTAGCCACACTTTTGCCCTGATGTTCAGGAGGAAAAGAAAATTCTCTGGTGAAGCTGTCACAGAGCATAACCACTCACATATGCCACACTACTTGCTTTACCTCTACTGCTAAAAGCACATGAACCATGTTTGTAACAATCTGGTGTAACTGACGAAGTATGTAGCCTCTAAAATGTTTCCCCATTAACATACCACAGAGCTTATCAACAGCATCTGATCAGTTTTCCCGCAATGTAGCAAACTAAGCAAATATAAAGGAGGCCTGGGCGGAGGAACATGGTCTGGACACAGGGCAGGCAGCATTCGCCCTTGCTTTGAAGGGCATATACTTTGATCTATCAAAAAACTGCAATCAAAAAGGGAAATGATGGGAAATTCTTCACATACAGATATATGGAGAAGTCATTCTGACTTATATATGGTTTAAACTTGACTGACTGGTGGAACCTGCCTGGCACAGCTGCTTTGGCCATTGTGGAGGGGAATACGTTTGAAAGTCCAGATGGAGGAGCTGTGGTTGACACCCAAGGTAAAGCTAGGTGGCCATTGGAGATGTGATTTTGGACATGTTCCTGTATATTACTGAAAACCTGAGTTTTCTGAACTGCAGCCCAGACCAGGACAGCTGTGGTATCCTCTCAGAATGTGGACATTGCTTGTGTTTTGCTTAACAGTCCTATATTCCCTGTGCTGTGCCTGTCAGACGTCTTACATTTCGTCCCTAGCCTGAACAGAGGAAGTCTGAGAACCTCGCTGAGAAATGAATCAGATTGCTAGGGGTATTGCAAGAGGCCACGGTTGTCTTCCTCTGGACTTCTGTGAAAACTTGATCTGGCTCATGAGACCGCATGGGGGAGGACTGACCGTAGGGGAGGAGTAATACTCTCACCAGCTCCTGCCCCCACATGCCAATATGCCCGAAGGACCTGTCAGCAAACGTTACCACGCAATACCGCACACATTTTGCCAGGGACTGCCCACGAGCCCCTTATCCCAGGCTATGCTGTGTGGGCTGGAATAGGGCTGGACACGCAAGTCCAACTAGGAGCATTAACTGTTTTTCATTTGGGAAGACCTACTGTGTGCACTGCTAACAAAACACTTCTGGCTAGAGCACTAGAATGCTTCCTTCAGAGCCAGGGTCTTCCCGGCCCCATGCAGGTGGCTCTGGGTTTGTGAATACCAGGGGTGGCCTTACCTTTCTTGTAAGCAGACAGGGCACTGCTGCTCCTATTAGCTTCCTCTCTGCTAATCCAGTAAGTGCTTGGCTCTAAAATCTGTCCCCATTCTAGCCAATGATTGTTCTGGGCACACCAGGTGTCTTACTGTTGATACTCTTTGGCTGCTGCCACCTGCATTTGTGGTATTTGGTTGCAGTGCCCCCCTACATACCTGTCCCCAGGATCATGGAAGAGAGGTGGACAAAGACTGTGAGGGTCATGCAAGGGATGTAGGTGTGGAGTGCACGATCAGGTCCCCAAGATGGCTGTTCTCCTGCTTCCTGTACATCCCCTGCTCGACAAGGGCCTGCACCCTACTCACATGACTGACCTTCCTGTACACTTGCCTCCACATCAGCTAGTGACTGTTCTAATCTTTAGATCAGAGTATCCCCTCTGTGATCACTTATCAAAGCAGCAGTGAGGAGCATGACCCTCTGCTAGTTTCCCTGGTAACAGGTAAAACAACCTAACCTAACCTCAATCCCCCCCATAACTGGTAACCTCCCCTCGGGAGCAAAGACTGCCACCACGTCGTGCCCCCTTTCTGCTGCACACAGTGGGAGCTTGCTTTAGACACGTGAGATCCCCCATTCATTAAACCACTGATGTCAGTCACTGACTCCAGGCTCATTTTTGGTCTCAAGGATGGGCAAGTGCAGGGCTTGTGGGCCCATGGGGTGCAGCCCGACACTTCTAAATGATGCTCTAACTGGGTAGAGTATCCTAGGTTGTAGACTTTTCTCTTCCAGGACCTTGAATATATCTTCCCACTCCCTTCTGGCTGACAGTCTTATGGTGGTTCCCTTGTAACTGCTCTTCTCTTGCTGCCTCTAGGATCCGCACTTTTAACTTTTGTCATTTCAACTATGTCTTAGGGGAGGTCTGTTTGGGTTCATCTTGTTTGTTTGGGACTCTCTCAGCTTCCTATACTTGGATATGTGTTTCCTTCTTTAGGTTTGGGAAGTTTTCAGCTAATTTCTTTCAGTTACATGTTTGACCCCCTTTTCTCTTCTCCTTCTGCTGCTACTGCTATTGCTGCTGCTGCTAAGTCACTTCAGTCATGTCCGACTCTGTGCGACCCCATAGACGGCAGCCCACCAGGCTCCCCCGTCCCTGGGATTCTCCAGGCAAGAACACTGGAGTGGGTTGCCATTTCCTTCTCCAATGCATGAAAGTGAAAAGTGAAAGGGAAGTCGCTCAGCCACGTCTGACTCAGCGACCCCATGGACTGCAGCCCACCACGCTCCTCCATCCATGGGATTTTCCAGGCTAGAGTACTGGAGTGGGGTCTGGGATCCCTATTATGTGTAGATGGGCTCACTCTGTTCTCCCATAGGTCTCAAATGTTGGTTTCACTTTATTAACTTGTCTGATGCTCTGATAGGGCGAGTTCCATGATTTTATCTTCCAGATCGCTTATTCATCCTTCTGCATTATTCCGTTTGCCCTGGCCAGGACCGGCTGTGGAGGTCTCTGTTCCGCCTGCCACGGTCCAGCCGCTGCACTCCCCTCCAAGCCTCTGAAGCTCCCTTTGTGTCCCAGCTGATCCCTCAGCCACTGAAGGGGCTTCCCAGAATGAGGGAACATTTCCTCTCTCACAGCTCCCTCCCAGGGCCACATGTCCCATTCCATTTTTCTTTTGTCCTACCCAGCGATCTTTCCTACAGCTCTGGTTCTGAGATCTGCCAGCGTTCAGCAGGTATTCTGTGAGAACTGTTCCACACGTTGACTGTTTTAGATGTATTTGTGGGAGGAGGAGACTGCCACGTCCTTCTAGTCCACCGTCTTGACCCCTGCCCATCCTTACTGTATGAGGCTCTGAAGAATCAAACAACGGTGCGTGCAGCGCCCAGCTCTGTCCCCCAATAGCTAAGGGCCAGCTCAGGCTCCAGCACGAGGTGAGGGGGAAAGCATGAGCGCCACCTGCTGGTGAAACTTCATCAACCGTCAGCAACCAGAGCAACCTTGTGTTCCAAGGACCCCGCCCACCCAGAGGTGGGCTGGTTTCCCTTTCTCCCCTATTGCATTTGCTTCCAAAGATGCTCTCCTAACTCAATCGAAAATAGCTCTCTCAGTTCCCTCTCTTAAGCCGCGCTGTCCAATAGAACTTTCTGATATGATGGAAATATTCTTCATCTCCACTGTCCACTACAGGAACCATGACCCACATGTGCCATGGAATGCTTGAAATGTGCTGAGAGCAACGAAAAGGCTGAGTGTGCGTTTCGTTTTGTGTTTAAATAGCTACATGTGGCTAGTGATAGCGCAGCAGTAAGCAGTGGCTCTCAGCCTTGACTGTCCCCTAAATTCACCCTGGCAGGAACCTTTTAAGAATACAGACGAGTTAGGCTAAATCCCAAATCAATTAAATTAGAATCTATTTTCAAAGCTTTCTCTGGGTATTTCAGACATGTGGCCAAAGTTGAGAACCGCTGCTCTAAAGGCGGTGTTTGGCAGACTATTGTGCATAAGAATCTCCTGGGGATCTTGTGAAAATACAGACTCTTGATTCATAGGCCTGCTGCCCTGGGACCATACCGTGTACCAGGGCTCTACCCCACCCTTCTAATCCGTTCGCCTACGCAAACTCTGAGTACTTCCTGTGAGCCCAGTGGCATGGCAGTTCTGGCTTTTAGTTTCCATTCTAGCCAGAGAAGATGTAATAAGCATGTAATCTCAAATAGTGATCAATGCTTTGAAGTAAATAAAATAGCATAGTGGGACGAGGGGTGTGCAGCAACTGTAGATTTAAGGAGGTAAATGTTTAGTTCTGGCCTTTCAGGAGCTTATAGGGAGACCATGGGAAATCTGGGAAGACATGCTCTCTGGGGAAGAGGGACAGTGAACGTGAGGTTCCTGAGGCAAGAACCAGTCTGGCAGAGTAACACAGAGGTGAACAGAGGAAGTGGCAGCAGTGAGATCGCAGGACACGGTGGGCACGGTAAGGAACGTGGATTGTGTTCTAACTAAAAGCCACAGTCTTAAGCAAAGCATGAGGAATTCCAGTTTACAGTGAGGAGACTGCTCACTGCTGATCTGACTTGATAGTTTTTCACAGCATCTCTTAACTGCTAAGGCTTAGTCTCCTTTTTCCCCTTTGTGGATTTTTTCCCCTCAATACCCTAGAAAGAAAAACATAGGTCTTTAGGTATTAAAAAAAAAAAAAAAAGAAATTATTTTGACTTCAAATGAAAGCCAAATTCAGAACTAGGCACTTTGGAGAAGCCAGGGCGGAAACTGCCATTGTAAGAAGCAGGCAAGGTCTCGGGGCTTTCCAAGCCCCCATCCCTGGAAGCTCCTGGTAGGAGGGCTTCCACGCTGCTATCAGGAAACTGTAACCAACTTTCATTCTGCCAGATTCTTGCCTTAGGCAGCAAGAGACTCTAAGGTAAGAAACAGAGGAGCAGGTGGAAAGAAGGGGCCCAATGGCTACCTTTTATCTGAAAAAGACCTGCCCAAGTGAGCGACTGCTTCTATATGGAATCACTGAAAAGCCAGACCAGAGATCAGCACTCTGAGCTACTGCAAAGGAGTGAGCCAACACGAGCCTTGGTTTTCCTCTTTCCCATTAATACAACTTCAAGACAGTTTCTAACAATAGCAGTTAACCGATGCTTTCCCACAGGAATTTGTCAACCAAAGAAATCCTAAAATGCATATGAAGGAACATGAACTGAATACATTTACACATGGCTTCATCAAGATACAGGGTTAGTTAATAGTTATTACTTCTAAGAAAATCTTGGCAAAGATATGCACCCAAATATTAACAGTAGTTACCTCCAGAGGATCAGATTAAATGGGAGGAGGGAGAAAGGAAGGTACCTCCTGCTTAGCTTTCAAAAGTGAATCAAAATACTAGTGGAAAAAAAAAGATTCCAGGAGAATTTAACTAGATGACACAACTTCTTCTAAACCAAAGGAAGACCTGGCCTCTAGTCTAAATCATGTTTCCTTAAATGCATTATATATATATATAATTGTCCTAAGATGCTTCATTAACAGCTAAGAATCTTTGTTCAGGTCAATCTGTGAAATACAATAGCTGTTAATGTCTGGAACAAGTGGGACAAGGCTGGGGTGGCAGCTGGAATAATGTTCCCCATCAGTATGCCCACGTCCTAATTTTTGAGACCTTTGAATATTACTTTATATGACAAAAGGAGTCTTTACAGATATGACTTAAGTTAAGGGTCTTGAGAGATAATTATGGGCCATCTGGTTGGTCCCCAATGCTGTCACAATTGTCCAGAAACAGAAGGAGATCTGCCTACACAGAGGAGGGCAAGGGAAGCAGAGAGAGACTCGATGCCAAGCTGTTGGTGCTAAAGACAGAGAAGGGGCCACGAGCCACAGAATGCACTCTAGAGACTGAAAAAGGCAGGAGGGTTCTCTCCTAGAGCCTAAAGAGGGAGCTAGGCCCTGCCAACACCCTGATCTGCCCAGCGAAACCATTCTGGACTTCTGACTTCCAGAGACACGAAATAATAAAGGTGTTGTTTTAAAGTCCCCATATTTGCAGTAAACTGTCACAGGAAATGAATACACAGAACAAAGGACGAGGAATCGTGGAAGGAGCAGAAAGCACAAGAATGACAAGCCCACATTCCTGGGTTGGAACCCCGCTCCTCAACCTATGACTCGACTATGGGTAAGACTTTTCCANATTTGCAGTAAACTGTCACAGGAAATGAATACACAGAACAAAGGACGAGGAATCGTGGAAGGAGCAGAAAGCACAAGAATGACAAGCCCACATTCCTGGGTTGGAACCCCGCTCCTCAACCTATGACTCGACTATGGGCAAGACTTTTCCAATTCTGAGTTTCTTCATCTAAAAATTAGGGCTAAGAACTTCCTCATGTTTAGTGTGTTTGATGAGAAGGGAAATAGCAGATGGAACACCCTAGCTGCTTTCTCTTCAGAAAGATTGCTAGAAACTTGTCTTATCCAGGCGGCTCCTACTGCTGAAGTCACACCAAGATCCCCTGAAATATGGGGTGAGATCCCTGTTGGCCTTGCTCAGTATCCATGACCCTCTGTACAAGTATCCATCAAGAGAGGACCCTGCGTGCAAGTATCCACTGAGAGGACCCTCTGTGCAATTATCTATCAAGAAAGGCCGATTCAACTGTTCTCATCCTCTAATTACAGGGTTTTCCCACCACAGTACATAAACAGATGCAGGCCCAGTAACAAGGATCATCCCTCACCTCTTAGCTACTGTGATAATTAATTTTATGTGTCAGTCAGCCTGGGCTATATGATGCCCCAATGTGTCTATGAGGGTGTTTCCAGAAGAGATCAGCGTTTGAACTGGTGAACTAATAAGCAAAGCAGACAGCCTTCCCCACTGTGGGTGGGGCTCCTCCAATCCATTCAACACCCCAACCAGAACACAAGGGCAGAAGAGCGGCAGATCCACCCTCTGCTGGAGCCGAGTGTCTGTCTTCGGCCCTTAGACGCCAGCAGCACTCCTGGTCCTCAGGCCTCAGGACACGGCCTGAATTACACCACCATCTTTCCTGGGTTCCAGCTTGCAGCCAGAAGACTATGGGCCTTCTCTCTCAGCTGCCATAATAATCTCATGAGCCAACTCCTGGAAGAAATCTTTGCTTATGCTCACCTGTTCTGCGCTATTGGTTCTGTTGCTCTGGAAAACCCTAATACTATTAAACCTGAATTACTCCCCTGAAAGGATGGTCAGGCAGCAAGGTAAGGATTGCTGCAACAGTCTGAGAAGTCACTGTGAACTGACAGCCCTTCTAAGACAGGTCCTGTTCTTAACACGGAGCCCTGAAGCCCGCGTGGGCCACTGATAGTTCGTTACAGCAACAGAAGCCTGCCTGTGTGTACTCACTGCAAAGAATGTCAAATCCTGTCTTAAACATTTAACTTTAGCCTATCCTGCGTCCCCCTATAGCCCTAAGGTGCGTTTAGCTTCAAAACATGACACTGAGGGGACTCGGTGTGATTTATTTAGTTTCAGGATACTGCAGTGGCATACAAAGGATCTGTACATTTAAAAAAGGAAACCTTCCCATCCTAAGAGCGCAAGATGAAACTCAAGGACTGGAGCTGATTCGCCCGCAACCACCACCACCACCAGCACGCGCTGGCTCTGGCCAATCAGCGTCCACGCCCCACTGACCTGCCTGTTAGCCAAGCCCGCTCTCCCGACTGTCAGCCTTCTCTGTGGAATGACAAGGGACCATGGGCTTCAAAACGCCAAGGAGCAGAAATCTGATATGCCCAGGAACCCTAAAGGCAAGTATTCTTTAAAGCATGCTAAAATGAACCCATGAGTGGGTGGGCTCCATGGAAGCCTGGAGGGCTCCTGGTCCTCCCCCTGTTCTCTGGCAAGTTGTTAGTGACTCTCAAAGATTATTTACAGAAATGTGCCTTGAGGAAAATCAAGCTTTCTTGATTAGTATATAAACGACGCTTAGGCACATCTTCACTTAGGAAACTGACTGAGCCGTGCAGAGCATCACTGAACCATTTTCTTATCTGGGTCTGAACCAGCACGTGGCTGCACTGCCAGTCATGACAGCTGGCTCTCGTTATTCACTGTTGCCACTGCTGTGTTCAGAAAGCAGACTCCACGTCACCCATCTCCACACACACAGTCTTCAGCTGTGAATAGTACTCAATTGTCACCCGGCCGTTCTCTCTGCCGAATCCTGAAAGAGAGAGACAGGGCGAGGATGCGTCACTGACGGGCCCCAGCCACGGCGGCCTGCAGAGACGCGCAGGGCCAGCTCCCGGGCTGGGGGAGAGACGCGCGGGGCCAGCTCCCGGGCTGGGGGAGAGACGCGCGGGGCCAGCTCCCGGGCTGGGGGAGAGACGCGCGGGGCCAGCTCCCGGGCTGGGGGAGAGCGCAGCGGCACAGGTTCTGGGAGCCAGTCCTCCCCGCAGGCTGTGGAGCCAGACGTGCAGAAAGGGACCCGCTGGCCTTCAAGGACAGGGATGGGGAAACACTTAGGCTTCATTTCTCACCTTAACTTCTAGTATTTACTCTTCTGGGCTAAGGTCTAAAGTATTCAGACTTCCTCATCAAACATTAGAGTATTCTCTACAATTATCAACCTGATGCCTTTAAAAGTCAGTGCTAACTTAAAACTCAACTCTACATATACACTTAGCAACCTCTTCTTATATTGACTCTTTAGGAACACCAACTATTTAGACTCTGCCCACTCATGTGGGGAGTGGACCCTACAGGCTCTCAGGCTATTCAAAGCCAAGACACCACCCACTCACTAGTGGATGAGGTCACGTGCTTTAAGGACAGCCTTCCTTGTGCTCCTGCCCCAGGCTGAGGCAGGCTCTGCATCCAAAGGTCTAGGCCCAGTCTCCAAAACTGCGTGTCTCCAGGGAGCACCATTCCAAAGGTGACGTACTCAAAGGCCGGGTAGGGCCTTATCTGGCTTTTGTTCCTTTTCAGATCCTCTCAGCATGGAGCTCCCTGGGCACGTTAGGCCAGCTTTCTGTCCTCTCATCTCATGTAGAACGATCCATGGGCACTGATGCAAAGATGCAGATTAAGGAAGGGAGAGCTGGGTGCAGGGGCCCCACTGAGGCCAAAGCTGCAGAGTCCAAACAAACTGAGGGTTAGGAATGAACAAAACAGAGTCCTGATTCCTACCCTGCATTTGAGTCTGTGTGACGGCTTCTCCAGGTAACCCCACAGGGACAAGAATCTAGATGTATGAGTAGAGAACGCCAGGGTGATACCAAACACAATACCAAATGAAACTGTCAGATTAACACCCACCATCTCACCATCATTTCTCAGTATTTATGTGTTTGCCAACACTGTGACGGCTATAAATACCTGCCGAGAGACGAGGGGTCAGCCTCTTAGAAAGGTATGTCTACAAAGTCCAAACTGATTTTCATATAGTCAAAGTGTTTACTCGCTCAGTCATGGCTGATTCTTAGCTTCCCCATGGACTGTTGCCCACCAAGCCCCTCTGTCCATGGAATTCTCCAGGCAAGAATACTGGAGTGGTAGCCATTCCCTTCTCCAGGGGATCCTCCTGACCTAGGGATTAAACCCAGATCTCCTGCATTGCAGGCAGATTCCTTACCATTTAAGCCACCAGGGAAGCCCAATTCACAAAACTGGTGCAATCAGCAACAAGTGCCAAAGAAAAGAACCTCAAAGTAATGGCTATGTTCCTGATGCCTCAAATCTCCTAACAGACTATTATAAACTTGCTATGGTTAGGACATCTCAAAGTGGTTTTATGCTTCAGCAATTATAGACTGTGAGGAAAAAAGTAATGCTACTGTTCACAAGCCAACTTATACATCAGAACCTTCTGGAGAAGTTCTGGAAAAAATAAAGATGCCTGGCTTCCATTCTCATGGATACAGTGGGCCTGGGGAGGATGAGGAATTCATATACATTTTGGTAATTCTGATACACATGCAAGTTTAGGAACCTGATCTATTATGACCAGTGTCTCCAGAGACAAGAATTTTTCACAATTCCCAACTCCTCACCTGACTTCTTATATCCACCAAAGGGCAACTCCACCGGACTGACATTATAGTTGTTAATGAAGCACATTCCAGCCTGGAGCTCTGCCACCACTCTGTGGGCACGCTGGATGTCCCTATGAAGAAATAAATTGCACTGGTTAGTCATAGTTTCTTTTGCTACAACTTCAACAGGAAAAATGAGAGTATCACTTCTAAGAGTTTCAAAACATTGCCAAATTCTTATTTCTTCACAATGTGTCTTAAAAGCTTATGCCATCCAGGCAAAATAGGTAAGATTTGGGCTCCAAAATCACTGCAGATGGTGACTGCAGCCATGAAATTAAAAGACGCTTACTCCTTGGAAGAAAATTTATGACCAACCTAGATAGCATATTCAAAAGCAGAGACATTACTTTGCCGACTAAGGTCCGTTTAGTCAAGGCTATGGTTTTTCCAGTGGTCATGTATGGATGTGAGAGTTGGACTGTGAAGAAGGCTGAGTGCCGAAGAATTGATGCTTTTGAACTGTGGTGTTGGAGAAGACTCTTGAGAGTCCCTTGGATTGCAAGGAGATCCAACCAGTCTATTCTGAAGGAGATCAGCTCTGGGATTTCTTTGGAA
>SJYT01073381.1:99280-123878 GCA_006410635.1 Cephalophus harveyi | reverse complement strand
AAAGGAGATGAGTCCTGGGTGTTCATTGGAAGGACTGATGCTAAAGCTGAAACTCCAGTACTTTGGCCACCTCATGTGAAGAGTTGACTCATTGGAAAAGACTCTGATGCTGGGAGGGATTGGGGGCAAGAGAAGGGGACGACAGAGGATGAGATGGCTGGATGGCATCACTGACTTGATGGACCTGAATCTGAGTAAACTCCGGGAGTTGGTGATGGACAGGGAGGCCTGGCGTGCTGCGATTCATGGGGTCGCAGAGTCAGACATGACTGAGCGACTGAACTGAACTGAACTGAATTTTGTAGTCTCATCCAAAATCATCTATAAAATATGTAGCAGCAACAAGGGTGCTAAAACAATTCAATGGGGGAAAATAGTCTTTTCAGCAAACAGTGCTGGAACAACCAGAGGTCCACTTGCAAAGGAATGAAGGAAGAGCCAGCCCTTTCTCACACAGTGCACAAAAATTAACTCAAATGGATCACTTAACTAAAATATCAGACTGAAAATCATAAAACTCTTCGAAGAAAACAGGAATAAATCTCCATGACCTTCCGTTAGACACAACCTTCTTAGACAAGACACCAAAAGTAACAGATTAAAAAAAAAATAGAATTTTGATCTATAAAAATTTTAAAATTTTATATTGCAAGTGAGATTATCAGAAAAGTAAAAAGACAACTCACGGAAATGAAAATCAAAACTACACAACACTTCTGCGTATCCAGTAGGATGGCTAAAATCAAAAGAACAGATAACAACAGTTGCTAGTGAGGACGTGGAGAAACTTCAATCCTTAAACATTGCTGATGGGAATGGAAAGCACTGCTGCCACTCTGGAAAACAGCTTGGCATTTCCTCAAAAAGTTAAACAGAGAGTTTCCATATGACCCAGTAATTCTACTCCTGGGTTTATACCAAGCAAAAATGAAACACACACACAAAGAAATTTTCACACAAAGACTCATATATGAATGCTCATTGGAGCATTATTCATAATAGCCAAAAAGTAGAAATAGCCCAAATGTCTATCAATATGTGAATGAATAAACGAAATGTGATATATCCATACAACAGAATATTACTCAGTATAGAAAAGGGCTTCCCTGGTGGCTCAGACGGTAAAGAATCCGCCTGCAATGTGGGAGACCTGGGTTTGATCCCTGGGTTGGGAAGATCCCCTGGAGAAGGGCATGCCAACCCACTCCGGTATTTTTGCCTGGAGAATCCCATGGAGAGAGAAGCTTGGTGGGCTACAGTCCACTGGGTCGCAAAGAGTCAGACATAACTGAGCAACTTTCACACAGACACACAGCAGCAGAAAGGAATAAAGTAGTGATACAGACTACAACATGAATGAACTCTGAAAAGAAGCTAGTGAATGAACTAAGTGAAGGAAGCTAGTCATGAAAGGTCACACACTGAATGATTTCATTTATGTAGAATTTTCAAAATATGCAAATCTATAAAGACAGAAAGTAGATTAGCGGTTGCCAGGGGTGGGGGGAGGGGAGAATGCAGAGTAGCTATTAATGTTCTTGGGATGACAAAAATGTTCTAAAGTTAGATTATAATGACGGTTGTACAATCTATAAATATACTAAAAACTACTGAATTGTACACTTGAAATGAGTGAATTATTTGGTAGGTGAATTATCCTAACAAAGGTGTTTTTTAAAAAAGGAGTTACCATCCTGTGTAACCGGCCTTTGTATTTTGGTGGTGAAGCAAAGTAGCAGGAGAGACGTAATCCACTCTCTCCTCACATCAACAAAAGCAGCTCCTCAGAGAGGGCGTTTAGGACAGCGAGACTGCTTTATTTGACACGACAGCACTGGGTCTGTGTTATGCGTGTGTCCAACTGCACAGAACGCACACCAAGAGTGACCCTCATGTGAACCACGGTCTTTGGGTGATAATGACGTGTTCACAGAGGCTCATCAGTTCTAACAACGGTACCACTCTGGTGGGCGATGCTGATCATGGGGAGGCTGTGCACACGCAGGGGCGGAGAGCCTGGGAAATATCTGTACTTTCCACTCAATTTTGCGTTGCACCTAAAACTGCTCTAAAAAAACAAAGTCTGTTAGAAACAACAGCAAAGGAGCGCCTCGTTCTTCCCTTCACAGCTCAACTCATCAGGTCCTCAAGGGAGACTTGGGTCTTCCTCCCCAAGTGCCTCACCACAGAACTATTAAAAAAAAACCCCAAATTGTATATCACTAAAGAAACAGCATATTCTCAATTATAAAGCAATCTTAGAAAACTGTCTACTATTGCCAAAGACGAATCAGAGTTTGTATATAATCAAACAATCTGCAATCATTTTTAAAGAAATTTTAGTCCCAAATCACTGTTTGCTTTTCAGCAGTTTATGTACCAAGATAGTAATCACATTACTTACAATAGTTAAAATTGGAAACAGCACCCTAAATACACAATAGAAGGCCCGCATGTGTTACAATGCATCCCAATTTAGGGACTACTATAAAGCTATTAAAAATCATGTCTTTGAAAACTACTACCAGTACTTATATGCTTACAGGTTTCTAAATTCCTTGACATGTATTTTTTAATAGGGACCTAACACAATGCTTTACATAGATCAGAAACGTAAATATTTATTCACTGAATGAATGAAAAAAAGAATAGGATGCATCAATAAAGCTAACAGCTTAATTTAAACTCAACAGCAGGGTTCTGGCTGTGCTGCTACGTTGGCATCTTCTGACTCTACCTGAGGCAGATAGAACATGCTGATGCAAATGCAATGAGGGCAAACCCCAGGGGAGGGATAAGATGACTATCTAAGAAGACACAGCAGCCCCATTTCTTCAAAGCTACGTGGAGTGTCCTTCCCCACCTACCTGGTGAAGACACCAGCAGCTAGTCCAAAAGTGGTGTCATTGGCTTTTTCCAGAACCTCAGCTTCAGTGTCAAATGATAAAATGGACATGACTGGTCCAAAGATTTCTTCTTTCACACAGGTCATGTCATCTCGGCAATTAGCTGCGAACATTATTTTAAAAACCAAACATCAGTGAAGGAATTATCTGAATTGCTTTTAACATTCTGGCATGTTAAAATTCCTTGTTCATAGTAAACAGTGAAATACACAGCTTTAGAGAAATGTCAGTGCAACATTTCCAGTGTGATTATAAATCAGAGCATCCTTCCTGCACGATGATTAACACTACATATTAAGGAGTCACAGCCTTTGTGTTCATTCTAAATCTACTTTTTTTTTATGTTCATCCTAAGGACATAGTTAGGGCTTCCCTGATGGCTCAGATGGTAAAGAATCTGCCTGCAATAGAGGAGCCCCGAGTTTAATCCCTGGGTCAGGATGGTCCCCTGGAGAAGGGAATGGCTCCCCACTCCAGTATTCTTGCCTGGAAAATTCCACGGACAGAAGAGCCTGGTGGGCTACAGTTCACGGTGTCTCAAAGAGTTGGACACAACTGAGCAACTAACACTTTCAGTTTTCAAGGACATAGATAATGAGGTGGACAAGGATACATGTACGAGGACTTCCACCACCACACTCCTGTGACAATGAAAATGAGAAGCAACAAACAAGGCATCCAAAATAGATGGGACAGTCATGTGAACAAAACACACCCCAATGATAAACTTCTATGAAGCCTCAAAAAGTAATGTTTTTGAAGAAAATTTAATAAGCAAATGCTTATGATGAATAGTCACTGAAAAAAATACAAACTGTACATATCATCCCCATTTCTGTTAAAATGTCATACAAGATTACCATTTTTTACACTTTTTCACATTTTTTTAATACCTGTGATAGAAGGAGAAACAGTATTTTTAAAAAGAAAATACAATGTAAAAACATAAATAGACATAACTGAATGGCTGTTCAGTTAATATGAAAATGTACTTAAGTGATTAATTCCCTAAAATGATTAGATTCACACTTGACTTTTTAAAATACACATGTACACCTAACGAAGCTCATATATTTAGATGTGCAATAGTGAACCCCAGTGACCTTCAAGAGAATGGTGCTTTTATCTCACTGTGGCTGAAAGACAGCCCATCTCAGTGCTGGCAAGGAGTGAGATATGCGTCCGTAAGGCTGTGTGAGATATGTAAATACTGAGGCAGAACAACAGCCTTAGAGCCCTACTATAAATACCAGCTGTACACCAGCCAAAGCTGAAAACCAACTACTCACCAACTACTCACCTATCTACAAAGATGAGGACTCTGAAATCTCCTCAGAGATAGATCAGAGCTTGTACAGACAAAGTAAAAACAGCTCTTTGTGCCTCTGTATGTTACAGTGTACCCTGGGGACACTGAAACTATCTACGAAGGTATATGCAATAACTTGAGGTGGTGACTAAGGACAGTTCATTATGATCTCAATCTCTGAAAACTGATAATCCATGTACCAGTTTTAGGGAAACTGTCAAGTCAGAACAGTAAATGATTCAAGACAGTTCATTACCCAGCTGTCCCAGAACAGAGTTCGTCTCATGCAGGCTGATAACAGAGTATGGCGCTGTGTGCAGTATGCTCTACACCAGCGTCCAGAGATGAGGGGATAAAGCAGCTCATATGTGAGAAAAGGAGAGGTCCCTGCACTGTACTTTAGCCCCAAATCTAGTAAATGAATCTAAAGACTGAGCCTCTGGAGTCAGTCTCAAACTTTAATGTGCATAAAAACAAACTGGGAACTTTCTTTCCCTTTTGAACTTTTTCTTTTGTATTGGACTATAGCTGATTAACGATGCTGTGCAGTTCCAGGTGGAGAGTGAAAGGACTCGGCCATACATGTACATGTATCCATTCTCCCAAAACGCAGGTCTTGAGGTTCTAGCCCCTTGGAGTTACACTGGGGGTCTAGGGCAGAGACCAGAAAGCGGCCTCTACTAGTTTTCCAAGCGATGCTGACGCTGCGGACCACAAATCAGGCTTTCAGAACCACCAGGATGAAGTGAAGGTAGTTAGCTCCCTGTTCTTTGCATGGGTTCACAGCTTTAAAAAAAATTTTTTTTTCCTGATTGCAAAATACACATTCTCAATTTGAGTCTGTTGTAGTGAGAGGGATCAACCTAGAAGCTGTTACCACAGAGTGAAGTAAGTCAGAAAAAGAAAAACAAATATCATATATTAATGCATATTTATGGAATCTAGAAAAGGTACTGAGGAGCCTACTTGCAGGGCAGGAACAGAGGCAGTCGTCTTTACGACACAGACTTGCGGACAGCGTGCGAGGGTCGGCAGGAAGCAGAGGGGGGGACGAGCTGGGAGACTAGCGCTGACATGCCACGTGTGGACAGACAGCGAGAGGGGAGCTGCTGCGCAACACAGCGGCGTGAGCTCAGTGCTCTGTGATGGCTGAGACGGGTGGGGTGGGGGCGTGTGGGAAGGAGGCTCAAGAGGGAGGGGATGTGTCTATACTTATAGCTGATTCACACTGCATAGCAGAAACCAATATAACATTGTAAAGCAATTATCCTCCAACTAAAAATAAACAAGCGAACATAATCTACAGAAAATCTGTAGTATTCAGCAATGCATAAAGTTTAACAAAAATCACCTTTAATCCAAGCATCTAGAGAAATATATCCACTATCAATAGTAGGATGCATGTTCTCTGCTCCTTCTTTGTCCCATGCACATATGTGGTTTTTCAGATTTGGGATAATACCACATACACTATTGTTTAACCTATATGTGCTATTTAAAAACATAATATAAGCTTTCCCTCTTCTTTAACAGCTACAAGCTAATTCATGGTATGGATGCTAAATTCACAGCCTCTGAGCCTCAGTAGTTGCTTTTCTAGCAAGGACTAAGTTAAACTGAATCAAATCAAATACCAAGTGTTGAAAAGTGGCACCACTATCAACCTCAGGGACAAAAATCAGCTGAATCTATTTTCAAGATAAGGTGTAAGGAATCATACAGCATTATTCCATCTATATATAGTTTTTTAAAGCCAAGAAAACTGGCAGTATTTTTATAGTAGACACTAACAACACCAACGTCTAAAACAGTGTCACGCGCAGGCGGGAGGGAAGGAGATGGAAGAGAACAGCAGGACGACCATACGCCTGATTGTCCAAACCAGGAGACTGCTCAGACTGAAAGGAAATGCTAAAAAGTATTATTATCAGTGAAGTTTTAATATTAGTATGCTGTCTGACAAATTGGTTTTATTATATTGATGATCTAAAAGTTCAAAGTAAAACACACTCTTTACCAAGTTTCTTGAGAAAAGAAATTCATTACTTAAGTTTTAGTCAAACATGAATTTTCATTTTTTGGGGTGCCTTGCTTCTACAACAACAGGTACCTGTGTACAACTTTACCTAAAGTTACAATGTGTACCTTCTACAACTTTAGGTACCTGTGTACCTAAAGTCCCAGGTAATTGATAACCAAGAAGAGGAGGGGCAAACAGGAGGCTTTCAAGGCAACAGAGAACTTCTACTTCTTCCATCTGAGTAGAGGGGA
This sequence comes from Cephalophus harveyi, assembly GCA_006410635.1. Lineage (NCBI taxonomy): Eukaryota > Metazoa > Chordata > Mammalia > Artiodactyla > Bovidae > Cephalophus > Cephalophus harveyi. The sequence goes on along the minus strand of SJYT01073381.1, from coordinate 117,392 downwards.
CGCACAGTTCAGACCTTTGCCATACACCATATGTACAGTTTATAAATACTTTTTTTCTATCTAACATTTAATTCACACTGTTTAAAAGCAAACAAGAAGAGGACATACTTAACACACAAGGTCTCATGTAATACCCGTCCTTTAATTTGGGGTCTTCAGGTACAAAGACGTCTCCACCACATAACACTTTAGCACCCTGCCAAAAAAGAAAAGAAGAATGCATACTTTATGTTAAACATACAACCTCAATATGCATTCTGGAAATGCTACCTGTGTCCTGAACAAATGGGACACTTAGTCACTCTACTGCAAGTACAATGCAGAATACGGCTCCCAGACGGACATGACCACAGCAAAGGGCGCAGAGCAAGCAACCCAGGAGGACTTGCCCTTCCCCTCATCTCTACTTGTTTCTCACCTGCTCCTTTGCCACTTTAACAAACCCAAGGACCCGCTCCAGATGTGGTCGGTTGATGAGGGGACCCATCCTTGTATCTTCCAGAAGGGGATCTCCAATTTTTATCCTTTGGGTCTGTTTCACCACTTCCTCTGTAAATTGATCAAGAATTTCCTTTTGCACAAATACCCTTGTACCATTACAACAAACCTAAAAAACAGACACAAATTATATGTAAGTAAGGGGTAAAAAGCTTCCCCAGTGGCTCAGCAGTAAAGAATCTGTATGCAATGCAGGAGACACCGGAGACATGGCTTCAATCCCTGGGTCAGGACGACCCCCTGGAGGAGGAAATGGCAACTCATTCCAGTATTCTTGCCTGGGAAATCCCATGGGCAGAGGAGCCTGGTGGGCTACAGTCCATGCGGTCACAAAGAGTCAGACATGACTGAGCACAGCACAAAGGGGGAAAAAAGGAAAAGGGAAAAAGGGGAAAAAAGGAAAAGGGAAAAAAATCCAGCAGCTTTAAACTTAAAAGAAACAGGGGACTTCCTGGTGGTCCAGTGGTTAAGGCTCTGTGCTCCCAATTCCGGGACACAGGTTCCATCCCTGGTCGGGGAACTAGATCCCACATGCAGCAGCTAAGACCCTGTGCAGCCAAAAAATTAAAATGAAAGAAACAGTATACTGTCTTTAAAAGTTACTTCCATTTCTAAAAAATTATCACCATACTGAACAGGATCACACATGTAATTGAAGGCATGCTACCCTACACACAAACTCTCTGCCCTTTGAAATAAAAGTTAAGCCTTCGTTTTTGTTTAAATTTCTTTAAGGCAATTAATAGATCTACATAACTCATAAGACTTCTCCTATTTCCTCACCTCAGGTGCTCAATTTGGTTGTATATTTTGAGAACAGGAGGTTAAGAGTAGAAGGAATTGAAGAGTAGAAACAGATCAAGAACTGAGATCCCAAGTCTGATAAAAATCTAGAGCATTTCATAGTCAATGTTTGTCTTTAAAATCACAAATAATGGGGAATTCCTTGGTGGTCCAGTGGTTAGGACCCCATGCTTTCACTGCTGGGTTCCAGGTTCAATCTCTGGTCAGGAAACTAAGTAAGATCCTACATCCTGTGCGGTGCAGCCAAAAAAATAAAATAATAAATTTAAAAATAAGATCTCAATTTAAAATAAAGTGAATATCATAACCATATTGAAGGGGGTGGTAAAAGAAGAACTGACCCATTAATTTCTGAACACAGATATTAACTATACACCCTTAGGCTAACACCAGAAAGAACTATAGAAAGAAGGTTACAAGCTAGTTAGAAGGTTTATTTTTCACAGTAATGCAAGTACAAATCTGAAACTATTATAAACATATTCTAGGACTGAGCAATTATGTGTATTGTGAGTAATGGATGCTAAATGTTTCACTATCAGAGAAGGAAATTATGAACATGGAAGGGAGAAGGCTAAAGTAAACCTTGTAACACTGGAATGACTGGAAATATCTGTATAAACTTATAGTTATTAACATAAACAGATATAAATAGATATGTGTGTGCATACATACACATATGCCAAATATCAATATGTATTCCCTGGCTCTGGACTCTGAGAAGACACAGAAGCGTTAATACTCCAGCAGAAACAAGTACATCTGGCACCCAGATCTTCGTTTCTAAAAACCGTTTGCCATTAAATGGAATCAAGTCTTCTTAGAGAAATAGCTCATTCCAGAGTTCCACCGCAGAATGCACAAGATGTGTTCAGAACACCTTGCTATGCCAGGAAGTAAAACAGCGCTCAAAGAACAATAGGGACATACCAAAAAGTCACAGAAAGAGGCTCCCGCCAGCAGAATCTTCCATTATTTGAGCATCAAAATAAATAATAATAGTAATAGTAACTCACAGCATGAGGTAAGAATCCATGGGTTCATGCTGATAAAACCAAATGAATGGAAAACAAACTAGGAAGACGGGGAAAAAGTTCTTTCTTGCAACAGGTAGTAAACTAAATAAATGCATAAGGAATAACAGAATTGGGAAATCACCACTTGGTGACCACCAGGAAAAAATGTTCTAGGGGACATCAAAGGGTGCTAAAACTAGCAGGTCCAAGTGTGACATGGAACAAGGTAGTCTCACTTGATCTCCCACAGGACATTTATTAACCTCAAAGGAGAAAAGAGCAACTTCACTAATAAAGACCCACCTGAAGTGGGTGACCAAAGTCAACGACACCACTGTAAAATACCATGTTTTGTGGTGTTTTGCCAAAAAGCCATAAACTAAATCCAATTTAAAAAAAAACTAAACAGACCCAAAATGAGGAACATTTTACAAAATAAATGAGTTGATTCTTCTAAAACGTCAAGGTACTGAAAGATCAGAATGACTTCAGAACTATTCCAGATTAAATGAGATTAAAGAGACACCACAAGTAAATGTAACACATCTCCCTGGATTAAATCTTGAACCAGCAAAAAAGAAGCTGTTTCTAAAAGGATATTAGTCAAACAAATGCAGAAATCTGAATAAGGGTTATGATTGAATAACAGTACTACATTAACACCAACATACAGATTCTACTAACCATATTGTGCTTATTTAAGAGAAGGCAATAGGCTTCCCTGGTGGCTCAGATGGTAAAGCATCTGTTTGTAGTGCAGGAGACCAGGTTCAATCCCTGGGTTGGGAAGATCCCCTGGAAAAGGAAATGGCAACCCACTCCAGTACTCTTGCCTGGAAAATCCCATGGACGGAGGAGCCTGGTAGGCTACAGTACATGAGGTTGCAAAGAGTCGGACACGACTCAGCGATTTCAGTTTCACTTTTTTTGAGAAATACATATATGAATGGAGAGGTTAAAGATCTTCTGGCTGCAACTTTCAAACAGTTCAGAAAAATACAGTACATGCATATGCATGCACAGACAGTAAGTGAAAAGTGAAAGTGTTAGCTACTCAGTCGTGTCCAACTCTTTGCAACCCCAGGGACTGTAGCCCACAAGGATCCTCTGCCGTGGCATTCTCCAGGCAAGAATACTGGAGTGGGTTGCCATTCCCTTGTCCAGGGAGTCTTCCTGACCCAGGGATTGAACTCAGGTCTCCTGTATTGCAGGCAGATTCTTTACTGTCTGAGCCATCAGGGAAACCCATGAAAAGACAGACAGAATGGTCAATGTGATCAAACATTAACACTGAAGAACCTGGTTCAAAGGTATATGGGAATTCTTCGTATTATCTGTGCAACTTTTCTGTAAGTCTGAAATTATTTCAAAATAACAAGCTTTAAAATAGGCTGTGGGAGGTTCAAAAGGGAGGGGATATATGTATACCTATGGCTGATGCATGCTGAGGTTTGACAGAAAACAACAGAATTCTGTAAAGCAATTATCCTTCAAATTAAAAACAAAAACAAAAACATGCTGTGACATGAAAGGTGAACCTCTTTCAGGGTCAGGTACACACCTCGCCTTGAGTAAGGAAGTTGGCCATCAGCGCCCCCTTTACAGCATTCTTCATGTCACAGTCTGAGAAGATGATAAGTGGAGACTTGCCTCCAAGTTCCAGGGTAACAGGTTTGATTCCTTTAGCAGACATCTCCATGATCTTACAGAACAAGAACAAAAGCATCGAGAAGTTTAACACCAATGAGACTACATGCCAGGTTAACTAGACTGTGACCCTGAAAAGTCACGTTGAACTATGCGTGACCTGCAGCCTTGTTCTCAATATCCTCTGTCCTTAGTCTACTTGAAGTAGTCTTTTCCAGAACACTGAAGAGAATCTACAGAACTGCATATTCTGAAGAGGGAGTTCATTTAAGACAACCTGTCAATTCATCTGTCATGGGCGGAAATTCTTTTTATTGCTGTAACTGTGTTCCAGGCTGACAGAACTCAGAGCACAAATTAAGGTCAAAACGATGAATCTGAACAAACTGGGAAAACACCCTTTATTCAGAGGCGGCAGCTACAGATGAGGTAAGTCAATGAAGAATACAAGTTGCAGCCCGGGGTCTGACCTCTCAGACACAGGCAGAAGATGACTCCCGTCCCCAGCGGGCCTAACACACTGAGCGGCTCCAGCTGCTCCTTCACACTTCTTAAGTACACTTCAGACCTCAGCCCAGTAATAGCTACAGCCTCCCTGCCAATACAAGCTAGGTAAAATCAGAGGCTAAGCCTCCAACACACGCTCTGGGGAGGCCTGACATAGCCGCATCGAGATGTCACACCCAGATGCCCCTACTGTTTCACTCCCACCTTTGAGCCGGTGGGCACGCTTCCAGTGAAGGAGACTTTGGCCACATCACGATGCTGACACAGGAACTGGCCTGTGGCAGCCCCTCCTTGCACCACGTTGAAGAGCCCAGGAGGGACTCCGGCCTCAGTATAGATTTCAGCCAGCAGCAACACGGACACGGGCGTGAAGGGAGAAGGTTTAAAGACCATGGCGTTACCTGCATTACCGAGACAAAAACACAGACAGATTTTTTTAAAGCTGAAGACCCTCTGAAGACAGGACAAGGAGGACACGTCAAGAACAACTCCAGTTGAGAAACACTGTATGACATCCCTTATAGGTGGAATCTAAACAGAAATGATACAAATGAGCTTATTTATAAAATAACAGACACAGACTCACAGACTTAGGAAACTAACTTATGGTTGCCAGTGGGGAAGGATGGAGGGAAGGGACAGTTAGGGAGTTTGGGATCAACATGGACACACTGCTATATTCAAACTGGTAACCAACAAGGACCCGCTGCAGAGCACACGGAACTCTCCTCAATGTTATGGGGCAGCCTGGATGGGAGGGGAGTTTGGGGTAGAATGGATACATGTAGATGTGACTGGCTGAGTCCCTTCACTGTTCACCTGAAACTATCACAACATTGTTAACCAGCTATATGCAATATAAAATTAAAAATTAAAAAAAACCAACTCTAATTGTTTCCTGTTCCCCATCAAATGCTAGGCCAAAAATTATTATTAATAAGTAAACCTATCTTGTTCTTCCCTCCCTAGTTTTTCTCATGAAATAGACCAAGCCACACACTTGCAATGTCTCAACCAGTAATACCTTATATATCTACAGCTTTTCACATATATTAACCTCATTTAACATTTGCAACAGCAGTATGAAGCAGGTATGATTAGACCCATTCTATAAAAGCTGAAACTGAAGTAAGGTTAATTAATTTGATGAGAGTCCGCAAGGCTAGTAACTTAATTCTATCTCTCCTCTATTACAGAGAAATGTGTAAAACGAACATGAAGCAGCAGCAAGAAAAAAGCTGCATTTCAATACAATGTTAATACTAGAGCTCTTTTAACCTGAGAGTTTTTTCTAAGACATAATGTCTTCTTTTCCCACAGATTCTTCTCTTTAAATAGTGCAAGAAATCTTTTTGTTAATCAACCAAAGCTTCTCTAATGGAAATCTTGTCTTTCATTTCTCTTAAGACACAAATGAAGAAGTTTATCTTCTGCTTCCTAAATGAAGTCAAACTCCCAAGTGCTACCTGCTGCACAGAATTTGATGCTCAGAATTCTTGTCCATAAAGGAAGAGAACTTTCAAGTAACACAAATTTAATTCATTTGACAGTAAAAATAATAATAAAATCTCCCAAGACCAAAATTAACTTTCTTCCTTTCCATAAACAAAAATAAATAAAAATGGGGATAATGTATAACCTCAAAGCTCCCTAGGGGGCAGGGCAGGGATGAAATCATGTCAGGGAGAAAGGGTAGCTCACAAGCGGAAGAATAAGCCATTCTTACCACAAGCCAGAGCTGGAGCCGACTTCCAGCAGGCGATCTGAAAGGGGTAGTTCCACGCTCCTATTCCAACACACACCCCTAGTGGTTCCCTTCTGGTGTAACCAAAGGATCCACCCGGGAGCTGGATGTGTTCGCCTAAGGGGGCAGAGAGGGCAGAGAACAGTGTAGGGCCGCCTGCCCCAGGAGGTCACCAGTGCCTGGACTCACTCTGGACTCCAGCCAGACCACCCACCTCTCATCCCCCAGCCACTGGGCTCACCGGGCCTCTGGTCTTTTGTTCATTCTAGTTATTTTTATACTGCTTCTGCATGTTCTCTCCACATAAAGAATCCTTATTATCCTTCAAGCTAACGTTCATTCAACTCAATATAATCCTCTAAAAATTTACCAAGCATCCACTACATAACTCAGATGAAATGGAACAGAAATGGGGAGAGACTTGGCAGCTAAACAGTCCCAGGACCCTGAACCTCAGCTTTCTCACCCCCACTGCCCTCCTGGGCCTGGCCAACCCAGCCAACATGTGAACTGAAGGACACTTCCTAGACAGTAAAAGAAAATTTGTTACTGAGTAAGTAAAACTAATAAGTATGATGCACTCACTGAGTCTTGCAAGAACTGGTTTTTGCACAACCTTGTCTACACCTCAGCTACAAGGTTAGGTGTTTTACATACTGGGCTGCGCAAAAAGTTTGTTCAGGCTTTTCCATACAATGTTATGGAAAAACTACAACCCAATAAATCATCTCATCTAATCCTTCTAATAACCAATAAGATAGGGACGATCTCCCGTTTAAATAAAGATAAAGTAATTCTCAGTGACACCCAAGTAGAGTGTTAAGCCCAAGATTTTAACTCAGGTCTGTCTTAATTCCAAAATCTGTACCTACTCCACCAAGCTCTGCTCCCTTGCTTCCTTTAAGCTGGTCACAGAAGGCCAGGTGTGGGCTTACCGGCCATGGATCCCGCCAACCCTGCATAGTACTCCAGGCACTGCCAAGAAGTGTCAATGTCCCAGCGGGCCTCAAAGATGGACTTGCCATTGTTGATAGTCTCCACAGTGGCGATTTCATCCCTCCGTTCCTTTGGGCAAAACGGAGGACTAGACTGAAGACAAATTACCATACACCTCAACATATTCAACAAGCAAAACAGAATACATTGCCTAATTTTTAAAAATAGCAACAGCCTGAACTTCCAACAGAAAGGAATGGCTGTGACATCTGGAAGAGATGAAAGTTATTGCTAAATAGTACCCTGTTCTCCCCATCAAGTAACTCACAGACATAAGACCAACACCTCATTCCAAGATTAGTTAGAAAAGGACTGTTTTGAGAAATATTATATATGTACACCTGCACAAATATGTACAGATATTTGTGCATGAGGTTTTCCTGGTAGCTCAGACAGTAAAGAATCTGCCTGCAATGCAGGACACCTGAGTTCGATCCCTGGGTCAGAAAGATTCCCTGGAGAAGCGAACGGAAACCCACTCCAATATTCTTGCCTGGAGAATTCCATGGACAGAGGAACCTGGAGGACTGCAGTCCATGGGATCACAAAGAGTCGGACAAGACTGAGTGACTAACACACTGCATGTTTACAGTAAGAACAGAGTCCTTAGGAAAACTGTACAAAACAGCCAAATACACATCAACACAAATGGGTTTAATTCACCCAAAGAAATGCAGCATGCCAAAATCACAAGATAATTATTTTCTAATGCTCATTACTCATCAATTGTCTTTTCAAATTCTGTTTCCAGATGTAGTTTACACAACTTAAAGGTACTACAGATGGCCCAAAAATGAACAAAAAAATTTTGGAAATCAGACCTGAAAAATTAAATAATGACCCAAAGGAGATGAAAAACTTGAATATGGGGGTTTCCCTGGTGGCCCAGTGGTTGCTACAAAAGTAACTGCAATTTTGGACCATGCATTTTAAATAAGTATAACCAGGCTCAAATACATCTTTATTAATCAAAATAGGAACCATGACAGTCAACACATTTTTGCCAACAAGAAATAAGTTTGTTTATTCTTGTAGCATAAAAATCCATGCTTCAGGATTCAACAAACTCCTGGAAAGCATTTTCTGCTTCCTGCTGGTTGTGAAAGCATTTTCCCTGCAAAAGTTGTCAAGATGCTTGAAGAAGTGATCGTCAGTTGGCGAGAGGTCAGGTGGAATATGGCAGATGAAGCAAAACTTTGTAGCCCGGTTCTCTCAGCTTTTGCAGCTTGTCCAGCTTTTGGTTGTACACTGTGCAGTCGGGCACTGTCGTGGAGAGCTGGGCCCTTTCTGTTGACCAGTACCGGCTGCAGGCATTGCAGTTTTCAGTGTATCGCATCAGCTTGCTGGGCATACTTCTCAGATGTAATGGTTTTGCTGGGATTTAGAAAGCCCTAGTGGATGAGGCCAGCAGCAGGCCACCTAACAGTGACCATGACCTTTTTCTGGTGCAAAGCTGGCTTTGCAAAGTGCTCTGGAGCTTCTTCTTGGTCTAACCACTGCGCTGGTTGTCATATAAAATCCACTTTTCATGGCACATCATATCCCGATCAAGAAATGGTTTGTTGTTGCACAGAATATGGGAGGACAACACTTCAAAACGACGATTTTTTAAATTTTTGGTCAGCTCATGAGGCACCCACTCATCAAGTGTTTCCACCTTTCCAATTTGCTTCAAACGCCAAATGATCATAGACTGATCCACTCTGAGTTCTTGTGCAATTTCTCGGGTGGTTGTAAGAGGATCAGCTTCGATAATGGCTCTTATTCAGATGGCCAGCCACTATGCTCCTCATCCTCGAGACTCTCATCTCCTTTGCAAAACCTCTTGAACCACTGCTGCACTGTATATTCATTAGCAGTTCCTGGGACAAACACGCTGCTGCAAGTTGTCTCCGCTCCTTTATGACCCATTTTGAACACTAATAAAAAAGTCACTCGAATTTGCTTTTTGTCTAACATCATTTCTATAGTCTAAAGTAAATATAAAATTAACAGCAAGCAATAAGTCATTAGCAAAAAAAAAAAACACAGAGAGAAATGCACATTAAAATGATGTATAACATAAGCACATTTAAGAATGTAAGAAAGAAAGAAAGAAAGTGAAGTCGCTCAGTCGTGTCTGACTCTTTGCGACCCTGTGGACTGTAGCCTACCAGGCTCCTCCGTCCATGGGATTCTCCAGGCAAGAATACTGGAGTGGGTTGCCATTTCCAATCCAGGATCAAATGGCAAAGTTCAACAATGCAAAACTGCAATTACTTTGGCACCAACCTGTGTCTCCTAGACACAGGTTCAATCCCTGATCTGGGAAGATGCCACATGCCATGAAGCAACTAAGCCTGTGCGCCACAACTATTGACCTATGGTCTAGAGCTGGGGAGCTGGAAATACTGCGTCCACGTGCCACAACTGCTGAAGCCCAAGTGCTCTAGAGCCCACGCTCTGCAGCAAGAGAAGCTACTGAAATGAGAAGACTGCACGTGCCAATGAAGAGTAGCCCCTGCTCACCGCAACTAGAGAAAAGTCCGCATGGCAACAAAGACGTAGCACAGCCAGAAATAAATAAAATTATTTAGAAAATCTGAGTATGTAAGAAATAGGTATTTGCTATTACAGATCTGATTTTAATTAAAAAAAAAAATGTGGTCAAAATCTGTACATAAAACACAAATTGAACAATTGACAAGAAAGATGCATCTGTTACTAAAACTGACCATCAGTATGGCTGACCAGAAGCAAAATGAAATGGCAACATAAATTAACACAAGTGTCTAACACAAGAGCTACCAAGTACAGATCTCAGAAAGCATGGAAGGATGAAATACAGGAAACAGCACTTTGATAATGATAATTGGACATGGTCTATTTCTACAAAGACCAGAGGTATGAAGTGCTTCGATCTGTTCATTCCACATTTGTTGGATTCCAGAAAAGTTGACAGAATAGGACTTGAGCTCAGCTCCTTTCATGAAGACACCAAAATCACAACTAACTGCTCAACAGCCATCAACAAGAAAGACCAGAAAAGCTATTCTGCATCCAAAGACAAAAATCCCATACTCACCAGGTAGGTGACCCACAAATTGGAAAATAATTATATTGCAGAGGTTCTCCCATAGGAGGGAGAGTTCTGAGCCCCACATCAGGCACCCCAGCCTGGAAGACTGGCATCAGGAGGAGGAGCTCCCAGAGCATTTGGCTTTGAAGACCATCAGGTCTTGATTATAGGGACTCCACAGGAGTGGAAGAGATAAAAGCTTCACTCTTGGAGGATGCACAGAAGATCTCATGCACACCAGAACCCAAGGAAAAAGCAGCAAGTGACTCCTTAGGAGCCTGGGTCAGACCTACCTGCTGGTCTTTGAGTGTCTCCTGAGAAGGTGGAGGGTGGCTGGCTTTGGTTTACAGTGGGGACAAGGAAATCAGTGGCAGAGGAACCACAGAATACTCATTGGCATGAGCTCTCCTGAAGGCTGATATTTTGGCACCAAGACCTGGCTCCCTCAACAGCCTACAGGCCCCAGTGCTGGGATGCTTCAGGCCAAACAACCAACAGGGCGGAAACACAGCCCCATCCACCAGCAGACAGGCTGCCTAAAGTCTTCCTGAGCCTAGAGCCACCTCTAGACACATCGCTTGAGGCCCTGCCCATCAGAGGGCTAAGACCCAGACCCACCCACCAGCAGGCAGGAACCAGCCTCTCCCTCCAGGAAGGCTGCACAAGCCTCTAAACCAGCCTCATCCATGAGGCGGCAGATACCAGGAACAAGAGGCACAACTCCCCTGCGGCCTGCAGGATGGAGACCACAAACAGTTAGACAGAGGAGACAGCAGAGAAACACGTTCCAGATGAAGCAACAGGAGAAAACCCCAGAACAACAACCAAGTGAAGTGGAGCCAGACAATCATTTCACAGTTTTTACTAAGAAAAAGGACAGATCCAGTCTCTTCCTTCAAGGAGCTCACTTCCTAAAAAGGAAGTTAGTAAGTTCTAAACAAATTCTGCAATTATTGAATAGACATGTTTCTTCAGAAAGGATGATTTGTTTACATCCAAACACAATCTAAATTAAATTGCCTTTCAAACCAACAATTTACCTTCTCTTTCCTGATTCTATACTCACCAAAACAACTTTCTAACAATTGTTTCCCAGTTACTGATACTGGAAAGAGGGTACCTAGGAAGACAACAAGCCATTAGTTCTGATGTAACAGTTCTTTAACCAGGTATGAATCATCCCACTTCTTAGATGTGTTGAGTATGATCAATGTAAAACATATTTTCAAAAGGCATGATCAACCATAGTGACTTAAACTTCATTTCTAGAATGCAAGAGGGGAACTAGTCCCTGAAGAGGAAGTAGGTCAGTTCAGTTCAGTTCAGTCGCGTCGACTCTGTGACATCATGAATCGCAGCACGCCAGGCCTCCCTGTCCATCACCAACTCCCGGAGATCACTCAGACTCACGTCCATCGAATCAGTGATGCCATCCAACCATCTCATCCTCTGTTGTCCCCTTCTCCTCCTGCCCCCAATCCCTCCCAGCATCATAGTCTTTTCCAATGAGTCAACTCTTCGCATGAGGTGGCCAAAGTACTGGAGTTTCAGCTTTAGCATCATTCCTTCCAAAGAAATCCCAGGGTTGATCTCCTTCAGAATGGACTGGTTGGATCTCCTTGCAGTCCAAGGGACTCTCAAGAGTCTTCTCCAACTGTAATTAAATAAGTTTTTTCCTAGGACGCCTACTCCATCTCCCCTTCGAATTACCCTGGATCCATGGGGGCTGGACCCCGGCACTGGACATTGGACAGCTCAGGACAGTGATCCCTGAGAGAAGGAAACAAATGAGGTGAGCCCTACATGTGTTCTTGCCTGCTGCCTGGAAAGAGTCTCTATCAGAGAGCCAGTAAGAGGGCCTTAGGTGGGGCCCAACAGATACTCTGAGTTAAGGAAACAGGTTGGGAGTTCAAGGGCTATGTGATGGCTACAGTATGCACTCTAGGGATAGGAGAGAAGAGAGCTGCTCAGAAGATCCCAGAGATCCCCCTTAAGTCTTCATCTGAGAACTGGTCAGTGTGAGGACCCTACCCAAGGCTAGGAAAAAACCAACCAAGAAGGTGAAAACAGAACAAAAGAAATCCCTAGAACTCACACAGCGGCATGAATAGTTCATGTTCCCACCAGCCATGTTAAGAAAAACCTCACTAGTACACAGAGCATCAAGCCAGGTATTCAGAAGGGTATTCAACAGTGGGGGAAAATTAGCTGTTCTGATCACACCTAACAAAGCACAGAAACAAGTCTTGCAAGGATCAAACTAATTCCAAGTAACTTCACTGTGTCCCAGAACAAAGCTCATTAATGTTTTAAAGTACAAGACTATTCAGCGTCCAACACATAAAATTCACAATGTCTAGTGATAACATTACTAGACATGCAAAAGATAGGAAAGTTATATAACATTTAACCAGGAGGAAAAAAAAAAACAGTCATGCAAAACAGCAAAGTTATATAACACCTAACCAGGAGGAAAAAGTCAATCAATAGAAACAGACCCAGAACTGGTAGATATCACAATTACTAGATGGGGATATTAAAAGTTATTATTACTATATTCCCTGTGTTCAAGGAAGTAGAGGAAAACATGAACATGTTAAGGACAACATAGAACAACAACAAAAAAGACTCAAGTTGCACTTCTAGAGACGAAAAATACACCAGACAGGATTACCAGCGGATCAGACACAATGGAAGAAGAGGTGGGCAAACTTCACACATAACACAGAATTACCCAAAATGAAACAGAGAGAAAAAAAACGGGAAAAAATGAACAGATCATCAGTGAGCCGTAAAACAGTTTCAAGTAGCCCGAGGTATATGTAACTGGAGGCTCTGAAGAAGAGGAAACTAGAAAACTGGGGGCAGAAGAAATATCTAAAGAAATAATAGCCATAATTTTTCCAAATTTAACTATATATGTACAAATTCAAGAGAAACTCCAAACAAAAGAAATATAGAGAAAATTGCATCAAAAGACAATGAACTTGTTTAAAACTGATGATAAGAAGAAAATCTTAAAAGCAGCCAGAGAGGTAAAAAATATTTACTAGAAGGGAACAAAAATAAGAATGACAGCAGACTTCTCTTCTGAAACAAAACAAGTCAGGAGATAGCAATGCACCATCTTTAAAGCACTGGAAGAAAAATCTGTCAATCTAGAATTATTTATCTAGAACTCTTTTTGAAAATAAAAGCAAGGACATCCCTGGCGGTCCCGTGGTAATGAATCTGCCTGCAATTCAGGGGATATGGCTTTGATCCCTGGTCCAGGAAGATTCCACATGCCTTGAGGCAACTAAGGCCATGTGCCACTCCAGAGCCCACAAGCTTCGAGTACTGAGCCCTAACAGCAGCAGCCACTGAAGCCTGCAAGCCCTAGAGCCCGTGATTTGCAACACAAGCAACCACGGCAATGAGAAGCCTGCACACTGCAACTACAGGGCAGCCCCTGCCTGCAGCAGCTCCAGAAAGCCCACACACAGCTGCAAAGACAGCACAGCCAAAAGCAAATAGGCAAAAAGTTTAAAACTAATATAAGTAACGGAATAATGAAAGTGAAATAAAGATTTTTCAGACATACAAAAGCTGAAAGAACATCTCTAGCAAATCTGCACTATGAAACATGTTAAGGAAATTTCTTCAAGCAGAAATAAAAATGGTAACATAGAAATCTGGGCCTTCCCAAAGGAATGAAGAGCACTAGTTATGTTAAAAATGTGAGTAAATATAAATATTTTTATCTTATAGAAGATAATTGTGCGTAGTTTAAAAATGGAAAGGGCAAGGAACTATAGATCATGATTAACTTGAAAAATCAATGAAAGAAAACAACCAAGGGCTAAACTGTGGGTTGTGGTCAGAGGGTGGGATCTATTCAGTTATAGAATAATTTCAGGTAAAGGTACATCCAGGGCTTCCCTGGTGGCTCAGGGCTAAAGAATCTGCCTGACAATGCAGGAGATACAGGTTTGATCATCAGTCCGGGAAGATCCCCTTGACAAGGAAATGGCAACCCATCTAGAATTCTTGCCTGGGAAATCCCATGGACAGAGAAGCCTGGGGAGCTAAAGTCCATGGGATTGCAAAAAGCCAGACAGGACTTAGTAACTGAACAAAAACAACAGCAAAGGTAGATTCAGGCCATGATCATCAGACAAGAGCTTTCGAGAAAGTAATATATTTTTGACTGTAAAAAATTATATAAAATATTAAAGAAAACGGAATGAAGAGTTTAAAGGAAGAGAAAATTAACATTAGACAGTCGATTTCAGAGCAAAAAAAAAAAAAGGTACTACTCAGGATTTTTAAAATAACTTTATAATAATAAAAGAGCCAGTTCTTAAGAAGGTAAAACAAACCAAATGCTTATGTACAAGCAAAAGTCAGAGGCAGATTAGAATAATAAATTATCAGCTTTGAGTTACAACTTTTAATCTACCAAATTAAAAATAAATTTTGATAAAAGAAAATATCCTGTTGGGAGAAAATTCTCCGGGAATATCTTGACATTACTGCATGGTGTAGGCTTTCTGCAAAGGCCACTGGCAAGCTGACTGAAAAGCAAAGGCCTTGGAAGGCAGAGACAGCATCTCCCCAAAGACGGAGGTCTCTGAAGAGATGTGGAGATAAAAAACTCTCTACTTCCTGTTCTTGGAGACATCTGCTTACATTCCAGGGTAATAAATCCAGTGATACCTTTCCCCTTAACCTTGGATATCTGCTCAGTAACATCTCATTAACCTTAACAAGTAACCTTTCTCCAAAGGAGAGAATGGGCAGATGTGCCCCTTATAAGTTGAGTCTCTTAATTTTGGGGCTCCTCTCCTACAGTGCAACCCACTGTATGCAACAGAATAACATCTGGCTCTTCCTGCATCACCCCATGGGGACTGGGGCCCAGAAAACTAGTGCTGAAGTATTTTGCTGTGAGTAATAAACTCTCTTTCTCTCTCTAATCCAGAAAACTTTGTGTTTCTTGTCAAAATACCCATATAACCTTGTAAACAGGTTAACTCTCAGACCCCCAGTTTCTGACATAACACACTGATAAGGAAAAAAGTCATCACAGTCCTACACTGAGAGATATCCCTGATTTATATTTTGGTGTATATTCTCTGAATTTTCTAATTTTCTGTAAAGACAATCTAGTACTTTTGCCTTTTAAGACTGTAAAAAGCTAAACTATTTCATAAGAGGGAAACAGGAATGAATCTATGAAATCTTCTAGGCAACTAAGGCAGAAAATTAACCTGAAAAAGAAAAGTGAACTTAAGTGTCATCAGAGGAAAGAGTAAAAAGGGAACAAGAACAGATAGTTAAAAAGAAAAGGAGACAAGCGACAAAGGATACATTATCATAACAACAAAGAAGGAAAAGAAAGCCTGCCCAGGGAGACGTCACAAGGAGCCAACAGCCACAGAGAAAATCACTGAAGGAAAGCTTGTTGTTTGTATTAAGGTGAGCATATGGAAATGTTTTTGGATCTCATCAAAAAGGTATCACTTAATAATGCATCAGTCTAATTGCAAATCATCACAAAAAAAATCACAGAGCAGTGTAAGAAGACTTTTCTCGAAGAGATTAAATTAAAACATACCCTCATTATCCTGGCAGCCTCCAAAAGGATTCGGCAACGCTCCATGCCAGATTTTTGACTCCATATTTTAAAGGCAGCCTTTGCATCCTGAACAGCCAAATTTACTTCCTTTTCTCCCGAACATGTGAAAGTAGCTATCACTCTACCTATAAATACAGGGAAACTGTTAATTTCAAATGTTTGCCACATATTTTAAATAAAGTATTGTGTATCCATTTTCCTTTTAAGTGATCCGCTTCCTGTTTTTAAGTATAGTCTGATTTAGTGACTACCCCTAAACCAACAGCTTATCTTTTAAAGAATCTAATAAAAGTTGAAGACTTGTCTTCAGAAAAATGTACTGACTGTGTCTCTTGCCTAGCACACCTTGAACTTTGGGGTAAGAACTCCTGCCCTCCTTTATTTAACACTTGGGTTTACTAACATTAACTTCCTATCAATTATTTCACAATGCTCCTTAACAATGTTTTACAATCTCAGAGATCTTGCAAAATCAAAGTATTCAGTCTCCTGGGTTATGAACTCTGATTTCAAATCACTGGTCTGTGTTCTATGTATGCCATATAATACTACTGATACTTGATGAACATGGTTAATAAATAGAGTATCAAGAAAAGATATTCCTAAAAGCAAGAAAGAGGAGCCTGCCAGGCTCCTCTGTCCATGGGATTTTCCAGGCAAGAATGCTGGAGTGGGTTGCCATCTCCAACTCCAGGGGATCTTCCAGACCTAGGGATTGAACCCACATCTCCTACATTGGCAGGTACATTCTTTACCACTGGGCCACCTCGGAAGCCAATTTCATTTTCTTACTTCAATCCTATTCCCTACACTGGGCAAAGTATGAAATGATCAGTTTTTCTAGACCCAAATCCTAAGGGTTGTGACTGACACTACTAAAAAGAAATCTCTAGGATGTCAGTTAAGGGTCTCCCCTCCCACAAGAACATTTGGGATTCTGCTTTTTCTAGAGATTTCACAAACCTGTATTATAAATTTGAGTAGCCAATTGATAGAGGCAGTGGCTAAGAATCACACAGCACACACTGTAGGCAGTTAAAGAGCAATTTTTCTTTCTTTTGTAATCAATATGGGAGTGGGAAATCAAGAGGCCTAAGGGAGAGCTTGATGGTGGCTGTGGCCCCTTCCTGCTCTGCCAAGTTGCTGCCCTGTGCTTTTCTGTAACTGATCACACCTAAATTCTCCAGTCTCTTGAAATTCTGTTTTATCCGTCTGGGGATATAACATTTGGTTTGCACAAACATTTATATTTCTCTCCTCGCAAACATTAAACCCAGCAAAACAAAACAAAAGAAAACAAAAAACCTCTTCCTCATTTGCTTTGTGATCTTTGGACTTTCCAAGGTCTGGCACAGTGCTTGGCACACATTAAACACTAGATAAAAGCAGAATTTTTTATTTCCCTTTCCCAGCTCTGGTTCGTGTCCGGAAATACTTTAACACTAGGGGATGGCAAAAAAGTAATCGTTCACGCTCATTACAACCATCTGTGCATGCTCCTCCATTTTGGCACAAGTATTTCTTTTCAGCCTGTCCTAGAACTCTTCTAAGTGCACCGCTGAAGACATTACTGAGATCCTACCTTTAAAATTTAATAATTAACACAAAGACACTACCTTACCCACCGGGGCTCTGTGGACTCTGTTCAGGCTGTTGTGAAATTAACCCTGACCCCACCGCGCAACTCACGAGCTGCTCCCCTTTTCTACGACTTCTTCCTGCCCCGGTCCAGAAGCTCTCGTGTTTGCGCAGCATCCTTAGCTGCGTACACAGATACCTTTATACTCTACACCATCACTTACCCGTTGCTCAATAAACGTCTGTTCAGGGCACTACACGAAGCTTCAGGAAGTTAGAACAGGTTTCACCCCTGGGGCGGGGGAGCGTCAGTCCGCGCCACAGCCTCGCCCCTACCCTGGCCCCCGCCGCGTCCCTCCGACCCCGTTACCGGTTGCTGGCTCGAAAGCCTTCTCGGTGCCGGAGGCATCCACTGGCTCCACGCGGGCCCCGCCACGGTAATTGAGCGGCTGCGACACGACGAAGGTGCCAGTGCTCATGGCGGCGATCGGAGCAGAAGCAGGCCCGAAGGTGCGGGAAAGCGTAGACAGTGCAGCCAGGCCAGCTCGGAGAAACATGGGAGGCAAGAGCGGCGAAGAGGGTCAAGCCGAAGGGGCGGGGCCGCGGGAGGGGCGGGGCCGCGGGAGGGGCGGGGCTGAGCGAGG
>SJYT01073381.1:44089-88407 GCA_006410635.1 Cephalophus harveyi | reverse complement strand
TCTTCACTTCATGGGAAATAGATGGGGAAACAGTGGAAACAGTGTCAGACTTTATTTTTCTGGGCTCCAAAATCACTGCAGGTGGTGACTGCTGCCATGAAATTAAAAGACGCTTACTCCTTGGAAGAAAAGTTATGACCAACCTAGATAGCATATTCAAAAGCAGAGAGATTACTTTGCCGACTAAGGTCCGTCTATGGTTTTTCCTGTGGTCATGTATGGATGTGAGAGTTGGACTGTGCGCCAAAGAATTGATGCTTTTGAACTGTGGTGATGGAGAAGACTCTTGAGAGTCCCTTGGACTGCAAGGAGATCCAACCAGTCCATTCTGAAGGAGATCAACCCTGGGATTTCTTTGGAAGGAATGATGGTAAAGCTGAAACTCCAGTACTTTGGCCACCTCATGCGAAGAGCTGACTCACTGGAAAAGACTCTGATGCTGGGAGGGATTGGGGGCAGGAGGAGAAGGGGACAACCGAGGATGAGATGGCTGAATGGCATCACGGACTCGATGGACGTGAGTCTGAGTGAACTCTGGGAGATGGTGATGGACAGGGAGGCCTGGCGTGCTGCGATTCATGGGGTTGCAGAGTCGGACACGACTGAGCTATTGAACTGAACTGAACTGAACCAAATGCATGTATGTAATCATATTTATATTTCCCTCATGAGGAAGTCTTCCCTGGTGGCTTAGACGGTAAAGCGTCTGCCTACAATGTGGGAGACCCAGGTTCGATCCCTGGGTTGGGAAGATCCCCTGGAGAAGGAAATGGCAACCCACTCCAGTATTCTTGCCTGGAAAATCCCATGGTCGGAGGAGCCTGGTAGGCTACAGTCCACAGGGCCGCAGAGTTGGACACGACTGAGCGACTTCACTTTCACTTTCATGAGACAGGTTTCTAGTTACCGTGGCTGGGA
Source organism: Cephalophus harveyi (assembly GCA_006410635.1). Classification (NCBI taxonomy): domain Eukaryota; kingdom Metazoa; phylum Chordata; class Mammalia; order Artiodactyla; family Bovidae; genus Cephalophus; species Cephalophus harveyi. Next base: position 87,489 of record SJYT01073381.1, on the reverse strand, counting down.
TATTCTGTGATAAAATTGAGGCTGCAGCAAAGTCTAAGCCAAGAGCAAGGCATCAGAGGATTCGATGGACAGGAAAGGGGAAGATGGGCAATAAAGAGAAGAAACAATGGTCGGGCGGCCAGTAGGTAAGGGGAAACTTTATGGGTCCACTTGCTCTCGTTCTCTCCTATTTTACCAAGTCAAGTCAAGTGACCAAGTCAAGGAAGAAACAAGTCTTTTCGGGGTATGGTTATTGTTTTTTCTTGGAAGCACATTGAGAGGTTTGAGGAGTGGTGGAGAGTCTAGGAGGGGCAAAAAGGCCATACTTGCCATGCGTTTATGAGATCTATGCCGTCATGCTCAACTACGGGGAGCCTCCCACTGGCCTTATTTGAGCAGCCATTCCAGAATCTTCTCAGTGTGTGGTCCCTTCTGCCGTAGAGCGGCCAGGAGGCTCCAGGGACACAGCATTCTGCAGAGCCTGCAGAACCCATTCTTACCACCAGGTGGCAGACACACATAAGCCTGTGGAAAGAATAAAGTTAGGCAAGTAGAAAAAGCAAACGCACACAGCAAAGAAGGAATCCAGGAACGAGGTCCACAGATTCAAATATCTATTGCATTTTTCAAATCTTGACCGCCAAGTGGCATTTTCCGGAGTCCCCAGAATTGAGGCTGGATTCTTGGTCAAGATGGAAAGAAATATCTTTGTGCCTGAGCTTATGCTCAGTCTCTCGGTCGTGTATGAGTCTGTGACCCTATGGACTGTAGGACGCCAGGCTCCTCTGTCCATGGGGTTTATTAGGTAAGACTGCTGGCGTGTGTTGCTACTTCCTTCTCCAGAGGGTCTTCCCGACCCAGGCATCGAACCCTCGTCTCCCGCATTGCAGACAGATTCTTTACCTTTGAGCCACCTAGGAAGCCATCCCTGCGTCAGGTGGCAGCAAATAGCAAGATACAGAATAAAAGAAGTTGATGACCCATTTAGGGCCACGTTGCCCACTCAGGCAGCCCAATTCTACCTTGAATGGCCTCCCTGAATCATTATCCAGATTCTTAACTATTTGTATCCCACACAAAGCCATTTCTCCCTTTTCCCGGGCTTAAAGATCCTGGATTTTGTTCCAGGGTCTAATTCCTTTGCCACATAACTAGGGCAAATCACGAGTAGACTACGCCAACCAGAATTGTCTTATTCCCTTTGGCACTGATGGGCTTGGGGGTGAGAATGTGACCCAGATCCAGCCAATGAACACTACAGAAGCCGGGAATCTAATGAGAAAAAATTTCCCAGCTCTTAAAAAATCCCCAATATGAAAGTTGGACAGCTTAATGTAAATCAATAAAGTTAGAACACACCCTCACACCATGCACAAAAATAAACTCAAAATAGGTTAAAGACTTAAGCATAAGACATAACACTGTAAAACTCCTAGAAGAGAGCATACACAAAACATTCTCTGACAAACTATACCAATATTTTCTTAAGTCAGTCTCCCAAGGCAATAGAAGTAAAAGCAATAAGATAAAATAGACAAATGGAACCTAATCAAACTTACAAGCTTTTTCACAGCAAAAGAAACTATGAAAAAAACAAAAACCAGAAAGACAACCCACAGAATGGGAGAAACTATTTGCAATGATGCAACTGACAAGGGCTTAATCTCCAAAATATACAAACAGCTCATACAACTTAACAACAGAAAAAAACAACTCAATCAAAAGAGAAGAAGATCTTAATAGACATTTCTCAAAAGAAGACATACAGACGGCCAAACAGGCACATGGGATGAGTTCAGTGTTGCTAATTATTAAAGAAATGCAAATCAAAACTACAAAGACGTATCACCTCCAGTCTGAATGGCCATCATGAAAAAGTCTACCAATAACAAATGCAGGAGAGGGTATGGAGAAAAAAGGAACCCTCCTACACTCTTCGTAGGAATATAAGTTGGTGCAACCACTATGAAAAACAGTGTGGAAGTTCCTCAGAGAACTAAAAATAGAAGTACTGTAGGACCCAGCCATCCCACTCCTGGACATACACCTGGACAAAACTGTAATTCAAAAAGATACACGCACCCTTGTGTTCATAGAAGCACTATTCACAATAGCCGAGACATGAGAACAATGTAAATATCCACGGACAGATAAATAGATAGATAAGATGTGGTACATATATGCAATGTATGTGCATATAAGCCATAAAAAGAATGAAATAACGCCATTTGTGGCAACATGAGTGCAACTAGAGATGCTCACACTAAGTGAAACAAGTCAGAGAGAGAGAGAGACAAACACCGTATGATATCATTTACGAAAGTGAAACTGTTACTCGCTCAGTCACGTCTGACTCTTTGCAACCCCATGGACTATTATAGCCTGTCTGGCTTCTCTGCCTATGGAATTCTCCAGGCAAGGATGTGGAGTGGGTAGCCAACCCCTTCTCCAGGGGACCTTCCAGGCTCCCAGGAATCTCTTGCATTGCAGGTGGATTCTTTACCGTTGCCCGAGCCACTAAGGAAGCCCGATCTAAAACATGACACACGTGAACCCATCTCCAAAACAGAAAGAGACTCGCAGACATAGAGAGCAGACCTGTGGTTGCCAAGGAGAACAGGGGGATGAGGAGGGGTGAACCCCGAGTCTGGGCTTTGGTAGATGCAGACTATTATATTTAGAATGGATAAATGACAAAGTCCTACTGTATAGCATAGGACACTATACCCAAACCACTGGGATAAACCAAAGTGGAAAAGAATATAAAGAATGCATCTGGGTGTATAACTGAGTCACTTTTCTGTACAGGAGAAACTAGCACAACATTGTAAATCAACTACATGTCAATAAAAAAAAAAAAAAGGAGAGAGAGAAAAGCCCTGATGCAATAGAGCCTTCATTCTTCTTCCCCACAGTATGGAAAATAAGTTTGTCTAAGCAAGGAAGAGGTTTATCAGAAAGTCAAAGAAAGGGGCAAAGGGGAAGAAAGGCAAAGAGGAGAAAGAGCATCCTTTTGTTCTTAGGGGGTGGGAGCCGGGGAGCAGTGAAAATAGGGATGCTCCCGGACACGGATAGGCGGCTGTGAAGCTCCCGTGCCACTTCAGAGCTGAGCCCGAGCCAGGGCTGTGCCCTCTTCCAGTCCCCTCTGCTTCTGTTTCCCAGATCTCCTCATGTGGGTAGATGGGAGCCTCAGCACTGATGTAGAAGAAGCTGAGCATGGCTGGCCCCACAGAGCCCCTCTTGCCTCTTCTCTATTCTAGTTGCTTCTGAGGTGCACGGTGCAGAGTGTCCCAGCCGTGTGGCTCCAGGCAATCCATGGACCCAGGTGCCACACATGAGCTCATCCGGTACTTGAGTTACTTCTTCAGCCTTTAAACAAATCCACATTCCTCTCATCTAAAAATAACAGTCCCCTTCCACCCGAGCCGTGTCTCTGTCTAGCTGCAGACCTGTATGTCTCCTTCCTTCAGAACCAGGCTGATAGGAAAATAGTACACCTGCTGTCTCTACTCCAAGATCTCACATTCACTCCCTAATCTACGGTCCTCCCCCTGCCACTCTGTTGAAGCCTCTTTGAATAATGCTGTCTTTTTTAATTGGAGGATAATTGCTTATCAATGTTGTATTCGGTTTCTGGACAAGGTGTTAATAATTTCTATCCTGCAAAATTCAATGGATGTTCTTCTGACGTTTTCATATTGACAGTTGTTGTGTGTGGCATTTGACTTGATTAACTACTTACTTATTTGTTCAGTAAGTGTTCATTAAGCCTCAACCATACAGCAGTCATTGTTCTCGGTTCTAAAGATACATTAGTGATAAAAGTCCCAAATGCCTGTGTCCATGAAGCATATATTCTAGTGGGAAGAGATGGGCAATAAATCAATAAGAAACTTATATGGTACAATAGAATGTGTTAAGTGCTATGGTGCATCAGAAGGTGTATGGAGAAAAGTGAAGCACAAAATACGATAGAGCGCTAGAATGATTTGAATGTAGAGGGTTTTAAATAATGGGGCCAGAGAAGGGCTTACCGAGATGATCCTTGAGCCAAGAAACAAAAAAGAAAGAAAGAAAGTGATAAATCCATGCAGAAAACTAGGGGGGAAGACTTTTTCAGACCGAGGGGAAAGCAAGTGCAAAGGCGCTGAGGTAGAGTGTGCTCTGTGTACAGAGAACAGTCTGGAAGGCCCTCTGTCAGGATAGGAATGAATAACAGAGAGAGACTAGTAAGGGAAGCTGTCAGAGAGTAAGGAGAGGTGGTGGGGCTGGGGAGACGGAAGAGGAGGGGAGGACACATTTGTAGAGTCCAGTAGGATCTTTGCAGAGACTTTGGACTTTACCCTGAGTTGGGAAGTGTTATGGGTTGAATTGTGTCTGTTACCTCAGAATATGACCTTATTTAAAGACAGGGTCTCTACAGAGATATCCAGTTACTAATAAAATGACGTCAATAGGGTGGGCCCTGGTCAGGAAGATCCCCTGGAGAAGGGAATGGCAACCCACTCCAGTATTCTTGCCAGGAGAATCCCATGGACAGAATTCCATGGACAGAGGAGCCTGGCAGACTAGTCTATGGAGTCGAAGAGTCGGACACGACTGAGTGACTAACACTTTCACTTTATTCCTATATGACTGTATCCTTTTTTTTTAAAAAAAGGAGAAATTTGGACACAAAGACAAGCTAGGCACATAGAGAGGAGGCCTTGTGAAACATGAGCTGTGTTGCCACACGCCCAGGAACTACCAGGAGTTAGGAGAAAATCCTAGAACATGTGCTTCCCTCGTGTCTTCAGCGGGAACATGGCCCTGCCGACACTTTGATCCCGGACTTCTCGGCTCCAGAACTGGGACATAACAGATTTCTGTCATTAAGCCACTAAGTCTGTGGTACTTCATTATGGCAGCCCTAAAAAAACTAATACAGGGCACCAGTGGAGGGCTTGAAACAGAGGATCTGCTGACTTTGTAAAGGGATCACACATTGTTGCTGTATTGGAACCAGAAGAGTGGAATCAAACGGGCCCACTGCGATGCTAATGAGACAGCCTGGGTGAGAGGAAATGGAAGACCACTGTTACAGTCTAGGTAGAAGTGATGAGAAAATGCCAACAGAACAGGCTGGTTGATTGGGTGTGAGAAGAGAGAGAACCTAGAATGTCTTCTTGCTAAAAACTTATTCATCTTCAGCTCAGATAGCCTCCTGGGTTTCCTCCTTATTATTCTGTATAGGGCATCTTTGCCTCTGTCTCTTCTGTAAATGGTAATGTTCCCCTGTATTTGTTCTTCTTTCTCAATCAGTAGATTCTCCTTGTAGTTCACAGCCAAACGTGACTTCACTCAAATGCACAACTCCATCTTTGATTTCCCTATTATGCACCAGAAACACACATCGAGGCTCTATTAGGCATTTGCAGCTAGCCGAGCTTTCCACAAATTTCTTCCATTCTTTTTGTCTAAAGTTGGACTCACTTTTTCTCCAAAGCATGTGCCTCTTCCTCCTGTATTCCCTTCAGTGTAGCTGGAAAGTTAAAGATGGCTTAAGCTTTAGGCATAGTTAGATACAGTGGCCCAAATAACATTGCCAAAGCCGTTGCTTTTTTCTTTCTCTCTCTCTCTGCTCTATTTCCATAAGTTGATTGGATCCAGTCTCTGGTTCTCTATAGTTATGAGGAAAGATGGTTCAAGCCATTGATCCAAAAGGATAAGAGGCTGTCTCTCTCCTAGCATCACATATTCAATACCAGGGTAGTTACTGCTTGGTTTTGTTTGTCTATATGCCCAGCCTGGAGCCTATGCCCTGGGGCAAGGAGGTCAGAGCATTCTAATTGGCTAATCCTGGTTACGCATCCACCTTCTAGGAAGAAGGAACGATGTGACTGACATCACATGGAGTCGGGAAGGTATGGTTCCCCAAAGAAAACTGTGAGACGGAAGAAGGAACGTTAGGCATGAGCAACAGCAGAGATGGACCACGGTCGCATTGTCCTACTTTATCACAGTGATTATCTAGAATACTTACATTTTGTAATGGAGAGGAAAATGGCGACCCACTCCAGTATTCCTGCCTGGAGAGTCTCAAGGACAGAGGAGCCCGGAGGGCTACTGTCCAAAGGGTTGCAAGAGTCGGACATGACTGAAGCAACTGAGCATGCTTCAGTGCGTGCATATTTTGTAAACAGGTATTCTTTTGACACCTACTGACCCCACCAGAATGGAACTCCATGGAAGTATAACCATGTATGTTTTTGATAACCACAGTTTCCCGGCCCACAATAGGTATTTAACACACATGAGAGGAATAGATGTCTTCCTAACTTGTCCACAGGCTTTCTCTTCTTAATCTCTCTTCACCCTGTGCCAGAGTGAGCTTAAAATGGAAATCTGATCATGAAAATTCTCTTCTTGTAATCGATGGCTTGTGTTTAGTTGTGCTTGTTGCTCAGTCATGCCTGACTCTCTGCAACCCTGTAGCCTGCAGACTGCCAGGCTCCTCTGTCCATGGGATTTCCCAGGCAAGAATACCAGAGTGGGTTGTCATTTCTTACTCCAGGGGATTTTCCCAACCCAGGGATTGAACCCACATCTCCTGCATTGGCAGGCAGATTTTTTTTTTTTTTACCACTCAGCAGCTTAGAGCTTCCAAACTACACCCTTAACTGGTCAGGAATTCGTTCACGGCTTGCCAGTTCCCTGGGTATCCCCAAAGCTTCAGTCGCCTCAAACTGCTTACTCTTTCTTGCTTCCTTCCTTACTTGTACATTACCTTTCCAGTCTCCAGTGGTCTTCCTTCCCATTGTTTACCAGCCAACTCTACTAATGACTTCAGAATCTGGTTCTTGTCGCCTCTTTCAGAACCCCATCTTTGGCTGTTAGGCGTCCTTTATGTCCTGTAACACATTATGTTCATCTCTGCTTGCCGTGCTGGGTTGAGTCAATCAAACGCTACCCCACCGATACTGTCAGCTCTTTGAAGCCAGGGCTTTTGCTTTACTACTTTTTGCTAATCTGTTCCCTCAAACAGAATCAATGGTCTCCTCTCCATGTAGCTACCTCTATTGCAATATACACCACAGTCATTAGTGTTATTCATCCTTGCTTCTAGAGGATATTGACTATGTATTATTAATCCCTGTGCCTCCCTGGTGCTGTTGAATTGCTCTGATATGACTGACAAAAATCACATTGGGGACGTGACATTCACATTGTTAGAACCTTTAAGGATTGAGTATTACCAGAGTTATACAGATTATGACCTCTATCTGTAGTCATGCACTTTTTTGAGAGCAGACCTAATAGAATTTTATTTTGAAGACTGCTGGGTGTTTTTTTAAACACATTGCTGGGTGTTTTACTGTGGATCAATAAATCCTATCTACTGAGATAAGCAAGAAATTGGTTTATTATTTTTTTACTGCAAGATAAGATTTTTAATTATCCTATGGATATGGGGTTCAACCAAGATTAGAAGGAAATGAAATTTGTTCATCCACAAGTCTAGTGCTTTTTATCAGCAAGATTTCACTAAATACAGTTACAACTTTTAGGCAAATGAACTTCAGAAATCTAGAGTTATATTACAAGTTGATGATTACAGGGGAAGAAAAACACATTGTCAAATGATTGCTTAGTATCTATAGAAATAAAACAAATCACCATTTTACTTAATCTTTTTATTAATGTTCCCTTATAATTTACAAAGTATGTATCTATTCACTTCATCTCTGTAACAGTTTTGTGAGCAGGAGCCCACTGAAGGAATTACCATCCTTTTGTTAGATAAGGTAGCCGGTATGGTAGTCACAAACGGTCAGTTGTTTGAACATAAAATCCTACTCCCCTCAACTTTGCTGCCACTATGTTCCCAGTCTTGCAAAAAGATGGTGCCGTTTGTGTGCTTGGTGGATGGGTCAATGAATGTACATATCTTGACGTTAATTTCAGGTTCCTCTGTTTTCTCATCTTCCAGAAAGTGTCATTCCATCATCCCAGCATATCTGAGGAAAGAACTCATACTTTGGCCAAAGTCTTTCTAGGAACTTGATTGTTCTTCATTTTAAAGACCCAATTACTGATTAACATAATATAGTCAGAAAGTCTTAGATGAGCCCAACAATGTCTAATTTGAGCAGTGTTCTCTATTGCCCCAAATTTGGCTTCAGTCAAATTTCCTAATTCAAGTTCTAAAAAGATCTTTCTTTCTCTGTGTCTTTTCTGTTTTTTTTGTTTTTTTTCCTTCTTCTTCAAACTTCCTGGTACCACCTACTTATAGGTGGTAAAAATTAATATTGAGACCCAAATTTTTTGTACATACAGTATCTTTATAGATGAGAAAAACTGATGTGGACATGGAAAACAAACAAAATTTTAGAGGGATCTCTTCAGCAAGCTTTTTTAAATGGCATTTTTATATTTTAAATATCACCCCTGAGTCAAGGGATATAAATGGAAATAGGGAAGCCAGTGGAATTTCCATTTTCCTGCCCAAGCTAACTTTGCTGTTTATATCTGAGTATTCTTGGAGCAGTGTTACCAAAAAAGAGCAGAATTGCATTTAAAGAATGTAACCAATGTTTTTGAAAAATGAAACAGTATGAAATCATCAAAGAGCTTATAGGAGGTAAATACTGTTTCATGAAACTTCAGTGTATGGGTTGCATAATGGTATTCCTCACCATGGATTGTGGTCAAACAAAATTTTAAAATCACTGCTCTAAAGTTATCATCTTCTTTTGCTTAAAAATATGAAATTTCCTCTAGAATGGAACAGTCTATCACCAGCTCAAGCAGGTTTCAGGCTTTTTCAACCTTCTTGGTATGATCTCTATTTATGATCAATGACTTTTTTCAGCATTAATTACAAACCTAAAAATCACGTGTATAAAACAGGCCCTTGATTATGTTCACAAGCAGCCATATGGGCCATGGATCCAAATATAATTTTCTGAATTTAAATATGCGTTTAGCTTCCCATCTGCAGAAAGCAACCATTCAAAATATCATCTCTGTGATAAGCCATAATGGAAGAGAATATGAAAGAGTATATATATTTGTATAACTGAATTGCTTTACTATGCATCAGAAAATAACACCTTGTAAATCAACTACTTCAGTAAAATAAGTTTAAAAAATTAAAAAAATTTAAAAGCAATTTTGAAATTAAAAAAAGAAACAAAACAAACTGTATCTTAGACTTACATTTATCCTCTTCCATATTCATCTGTGACAGCTGGGCAATTTCCTAATTGATTTAATAATTTAAAAATTTCTTCTAAGATTCACAAAGTCTTGTTAATATGCACCATTCAGATGGTGAAATAGGAATATGGGAAAGGTTTTTAAAAATAGAGGGAAAAGAGATAGTGACAGTCACTTAAATAATACTCCCTGGAAAGCCCAGCTTGCTTTACATGAAGACATTTTACATACAGGGTACAAATCCAGCAGGATTCCAGCTCATCAGTCTCATACTGTAGATCCAGTGGAGTCAGCCTACTGGGTGCTCTGTAGGCTGAGAGTATGAAAGAGTATCCACACTCTGAAAGAGAGTGTGGATCCTGAAGCCTAAGGTTCTTCCTGGTTCTGCCACTTATTGTGATCTTGGAAACATCATAACATCTGATAACCTGATTTGTCACAAATAAAATCCAGATAATAAAAAGATAGCCTGTCTACCTTATAGGACTGCTGTGTTTGAAGATCAAATGTTTTCAATATGCCAGGCATAAAGTTGGTTGCTTTATATAATCCATCAGAAACACTGTGAGGGAAAAACCCACGTGGCTGATGTGACTAGAACCAGTAATCTGTAGGTTAATCTAAAAAGTTAATTACAGAATCATGTAAAAAAATTCTTATATACTTCAGAAACTTTTATTTTAACTTATAACACATATATACCTCTTTACTTTTGATACAGAGCCATTTCCCTGAATACGAGTCTATTGCTTGGAGTCTCATTATTATTATTATTTTTTGTATATACCAAACCCATATGTATCACCTCTTGTTTGATTCATCATGATTGGCTCATTTATTTGAAAGAAACCTCTTCTTTGTTTTCCATGAATATTTTATAGCAATAAAACAACAAAATCAAACATTTGCAACTCAAAGCTTTCAAATATTAGAAGAACTGAAGCAAAATTTGGCTTTTAAAATTTATTTTTCTATTTTGTTCTTTTGGCCATGCTATGTGGCGAGCTTCTCTGGTGGCTCAGATGGTAAAGCGTCTGCCGCAGTGCGAGAGGCCCGGGTTCGATCCCTGGGTTGGGAAGATCCCGTGGAGAAGGAAATGGCAACCCACTCCAGTACTCTTGCCTGGAAAATTCCATGGACTCAGGAGCCTGGTGGACTACAGTCCATGGGGTCGCAAAGAGTCGGACACGACTGAGTGACTTCATTTCATTCATGTGGCAAGCAGGATCTCAGTTCCTCAATCAGGAATTGAACCCAAGCCCCATGAAGTCAAAGTGCAGAGTCTTACTGCTGGACTGCCAGGGAAGTCCCTAAACAGAATTTGTGATAATGAAAATTCCATGTTTTGTGGTTAGGCATTCTTACAATGTTTTTAAGATCAAAATGTATTGCCTCTGGGGACTTCCCTGGTGGCCCAATGGTGAAGACTCCATGCTCCCAGTGCAGGGGGCCCAGGTTCCATCTCTGGTCGGGGAACTAGATAGCCTATGCCACAACTAAGACCCAGTGCAGCCAAATAAATAAAATAAATATTAAAAAAAATGCATCACCTCATTTCCAGTTTTGGTATGTTTAAAGTGAGGTATGGACTAAATAAAACACTAAGAATTAAAATGAGTACTGAATCTTTCTAAACTTTCATTACTTCTTTTTTAGTTCCTGCAATTTTACCCATATGTAAGTCAAAGCAATTATTTTTAGCAATTTGCTTTTATTGATTCATTTCAAACCATTCAAATTAGTTTCCATGGACACAATTCTCCTTTTTGCTTCATATTTCATTAATTTACATAATACTCAACATATATAAAATTAACAAGTAAAACGAGTAATGTTTTACAATTCCCTGACAAGAGCTAAAGTGCGTAAGCGCAGCTGATAGCATCCAGTGTGCTGTGGGGACCAGCCAGCAGGCTTTTCAGAGGGAACTCATAGAATCAAGCTGAAGATTCAGAGAAGTGATGGTGGACATGAGAGTTTTAGTGGGAGTACTCATCTCATTTTCCAGATGAGGCCATTGAAGGTTAAGAGATGTGCCCATTTTTTTTTTTTTAATTTATTATTTAACTGAAGGTTAATGGGTGTACCTATGACGGATTCTAGTCGATGTTTGACAGAAAACAACAAAATTCTGTAATTAATTTTCATGAGATCTGCCCATTTTTTATCAGTGACTTGTATATGAAATGTTCAAACAGATACAGGGAAAAGAAACCTAATATGACCACATAGAGACCAGAGAAAACCTTTAGGAGGAGGAGATGCTCAAGCTGAGTTGAAAAGAAAACATGACAAAATCAGGCCAATAAAAGGAAGAACATTGCAGGCAGAGAAAACAAAGGTAGTGAAGTTTTAAAAGAAGGTGAAAAATGCAGAATTTAAAAAATAAATCTGCTTGACTAGAGCCTAGGATATAGGCAAGAAAGGAACAGGAGAGGGGTTAACCCAGGGGTGAGAGAGGCTGGAGATCCAGGATAGGATGACTTCCTATGTTAAATAGCTTGAGTTTACTTACAAACTACTGGAAGCCAGTGGACAATTCTCCTGGGAGGAGCAAAATAACTAGGTTTATATTTTAGAAAGGTTATTTGCCTTTACAGGGTGAATGCTGGAGCAGAGCCAGGAGAGATCTGAATAATGGAGACTAGCTGGTAGGCTATTTCAGAGAAATTGAGGGGACAGTGATGAGGACGTGAAAAAGTGAAAGCATTAGTCACTCAGTCACATCCATCTCTCTTCCACCCCATGGACTATAGCTCACCAGGCTTGATCCATGCAATTCTCCAGGCCAGAATACTGGAGTTGGTAGCCATACCCTTCTCCAGGGGATCTTCCTGACCCAGGGGTTGAACCAAGGTCTCCCACATTGCAGGCAGATTCTTTATCGTTTGAGTCACCAGGGAAGACATGAATGAGAAACTGAAAAAAGAAACTATTTCTATAACTTGAAATCTCAGTAACCTGCAACAGTGGGATGTATTTTAAAGAATCCCCTTACCACAAAAAAACTTCAATTATTTTTCAGTAATTATATTGTTGATTGATAGTAACATTGGTATTGATACTGAGACTTTTGGGTAGATTTTGTGAGATTATGCTAATGACTAATTATATGGTATTCCATCATTTTTAGCAATGAAAACTGATATTCTTAGCATGAAAATTAAAAGACATAGGTCAAAGAAATTAAGGGAAAACTCTGTGGTCCTGAATTTAAGTGAGCCATAGAATATTGGCATAAACTCATGATGCATTTTATCTTAAAGCACAAAACATATTACCTATCTTAGTCCACAAAAAAGGCCTGCTGCTGCTGCTAAGTCACTTCAGTCGTGTCCGACTCTGTGAGACCCCGTAGACAGCAGCCCACCAGGCTCCCCTGTCCCTGGGATTCTCCAGGCAAGAACACCGGAGTGGGTTGCCATTTCCTTCTCCAATGCATGAAAGTGAAAAGTGAAAGTGAAGTCACTCAGTTGTGTCTGACTCTTGGTGACCCATGGACTGCAGCCTACCAGGCTCCTCCATCCATGGGATTTTCCAGGCAAGAGTACTGGAGTGGGGTGCCACTGCCTTCTCCACAAAAAAGGCCTAGAAACCTAGTAACCCAGTCTCTAGGAGAATCTTTAATGCTCTGATTGCATTCTCCAAATACCATTCCCCATTAAAAAGAAACAGGCCTCCCTGAAGAAAGCATTGTCTCCCAGTCGGGCAGGAAATGTGAGGTGAAACATCCTATCCCTTAGCGAGGATGCCACCAATGAAAACTAGGGTCATGTCAAACAGCTCCAGAAGCCAATTTAAAAAGCCTCTCACTAGCCAAAAATAGGACAATTTGAGCATCCATAAGAAAAATAACTTCAGTGAACTGAAGTGAAGCAAGTATGTCTAAACCTGTGAACTGCACACACACATACACACACCTTGTTCACCCCTGGAAGACCAGAGTAAACATCTCTTTATTTTGAAACCTAGATAATCACGCACTTATTCTGCTTTTCCTAAAAAACTTAACCCCACACAAAGAGTAGATGAAGGGACATTTCTATCTATAGAGGTATTTTATCTAATAAATGAAGGGATACTAGAATATTATAATTTTTCAACCTCTAATTATTAGTAATTAGTGATTAGCAAAGCTGTTAACATTACAAAAAGAGACTATCAACAGTGTGTAAAACAGGCATGCAAGCAACAAAATTCAAACTGAGAGCAAGTTTACAGGGGAAACAATGCAGTTTCTTCAACAAATAAATTGCAAGGCCAGACTGAGATATGCTCCAGGAAATAGCAAAGAATGAATGAGCAAGTGACTGAACCTGAAAACTAGGGTATGTTCCACAGGTAACTAACTTAATTTCTAAGAGATACCACAGGTAACTCTTAGGAGAAGTATTCAAAGACACATAGGTGGGTTTCAATTTATGTTTATCATTTTAATTAAATGTAGTGAAAATACTGTGATCTACACAGTCAAAGGCTTTGGCATAGTCAATAAAGCAGAAATAGACTATGTGGATCACAATAAACTGTGGAAAATTCTGAAGGAGATGGGAATACCTGCCTCTTGAGAAACCTGTATGCAGGTCAGGAGGCAACAGTTAGAACTGGACATGGAACAACAGACTGGTTCCAAATAGGAAAAGGAGACCGTCAAGGCTATATATTGTCACCCTGCTTATTTAACTTCTATGCAGAGTACATCATGAGAAACACTGGACTGGAAGAAACACAAGCTGGAATCAAGATTGCTGGGAGAAATATCGATAAATTCAGATATACAGATGACACCACCCTTATGGCAGAAAGTGAAGAAGAACTAAAGAGCCTCTTGATGAAAGTGAAAGAGGAGAGTGAAAAGTTGGCTTAAAGCTCAACATTCAGAAAACTAAAATCACAGCATCCGGTCCCATCACTTCAAGGCTAATAGATGGGGAAACAGTGGAAACAGTGGCTGACTTTATTTTTCTGGGCTCCAAAATCACTGCAAGATGGTGACTGCAGCCATGAAATTAAAAGACACTTACTCCGTGGAAGGAAAGTTATGACCAACCTAAACAGCATATTAAAAAGCAGAGACATTACTTTGTCAACAAAGGTCCATCTAGTCAAGGGTATAGTTTTTCCAGTGGTCATGTGTGGAAGTGAGAGTTGGACCATAAAGAAAGCTGAGTGCTGAAGAATTGATGCTTCTGAACTGCGGTGTTGGAGAAAACTTTTGAGAGTCCCTTGGACTGTAAGGAGATCCAACCAGTCCATCCTAAAGATCAGTCCTGGGTGTTCACTGGAAGGACTGATGTTGAAGCTGAAACTCCAATACTTTGGCCACCTGATGTGAAGAGCTGACTCATTTGAAAAGACCCTGATGCTGGGAAAGATTGAGGGCAGGAGGAGAAGTGGGCAACGGAGGATGAGATGGTTGGATGGCATCACCGACTCAATGGACATGGGTTTGGGTGGACTCTTGAGAGTTGGTGATGGACAGGGAAGCCTGCAGTTCATGGGGTTGCAAAGAGTCGGACATGACCAAGCAACTGAACTGAACTGAAGATATATTCTATTATTTTAATGATTCTTTCCCATATATTATTGCATGAGTATTTCCCAACACTATTAAAATTCTCTAAGCATATTTCTTTTAAAATTGCAAAGCAGGAAATGAAAGAGAGATGGTGCGGAAGTAAAATGTGAGTGGACTTTAAACCAGCCAACATCAGTGTCACCTTGGAATTTGTTAGAAGTGCAAATTCTCAAACTCTATTCAGAAACTCTGCAATGGGGCTCAGGGGACTGTGCTTTAACAAGACTTCCAGGTGATTCTAATGTATTCTTGTCAGAACCACTACAATAGAAGAGATTTACAACACTTACCAACCAACTACAATATGGCAATCTAATATTTGCTCCAGGTTTAAAAAAAAAAAAAAAAAACTGTAAAAAAATTTAACATTTATCCTATCAAGGAAGTGCTAAATTTTTCAAGTGTGAAAATGGTACTGAGATATAGAGATATAAATGTAGATATATATTTTTTAAAGCCTTGAAATATCTGAGTAAAAAATACAATGCCTAGGATTTGTTTTAGAATATTAAGAAAAACAGAAGCAAGCAAGGGTAGACCTAAGATTGGCCATGAATGTCATCCTCCATTAACTTGGTGATTGTCTGGATTTAGAGTCATCCAAATGACTAGTCTTAAAAATTTTTCGGGGCAAGTAATTAAAAAAAATAAAAATAAAAATAACTGTAAGGCTCCAGTAGCCCTTAAAATCTCCTTGAATTTACATTCCTGTGACGTAACAGCTTTGTTTCCTGTGTATACATCCTTGCTATTGCTTCCTTTTAGGAGGGTGAGTAGATGTTATCTTTCTTCCTTCCTTCTCCCTTTTTACTTCTCCCACTTATTTATCCTCTTTCACTGAAATTTACTTTATAAAAACCTCAACATCCATTAGAAATCTGACTAGAAAGCATCAGCTTCAAAACCTGAGAGGGTGAGTGGTAAGATGAACTATATATTTTCATTTTACCAGGTAATGGCAGAATTTTGAGTGTGGTTTCTTATCATTTTATGTTTTATTTTAGATATTCCATCATTTGTCATCATTGTTATTATGATCATCATTTCCTTCATTGTCACCTTTAAAATTTTTAGTTTGCCTGGAACAGTTAGTGATATGGAGAAAAGACCATGAGAAGTCATCACCATCCATTATCAGGCAGCTTTTTTGATAAGTGTTAGTCGCTCAGTTGTGTCCAACTCCTTTGCAACACCATGGACCATAACCCGCCAGGCTCCCCTGTCCATGGAATACTAGAGGGGGTTGCCATCTTCACCAGGGGATCTTCCAAAGCCAGAGATCAAAGCTGCATCTCCTGTGTCTCCTGTATTGGTAGGCGGATTCTTTAACTGTCTGAGCCACCAGGGAAGCCCCCTTTTCTGATAACGGCAGCCTTGAAACAAAGATTTCTGCTGCATTTCACCTGCATCTAATGAGTTCCTACGGGGCTCTCTCCCACTATGTGATGTGATGGCTTTGAGGAAACAAGAACAAAAAAAGACAAAGCGCCAACTTTGGAGCTTGTATCTTCTGAGGAGATAAGGTACAGTGATGGGAAGAGACTCACCACATACTATATGGGGAAGTTATAATGCAACACAGCATTTGAGAGCTTGGGCTAGATGGCTTTTAACTGCTTGGGTTCAAATTCTAACTCCACCACTCACTAGCTCTGTGATGCTGATCAAGTTATTTAACCCCTCTTGCCTCAGTTTCTTCATCTGTTAAATGAGTGTGAGAACAGTATAACCTTGTGGTGTTGTCTTGAGATAATCCCTAAACTAGATAATCCATGAAACATTTAACTTTATCCATAGATTTTATCAATTTCTGTGTTGACCATTGTTGCTTATATCCCACACCTTTCCCCCGGTATTCTTGTCTCTGAAAATACAACCTTTAATAGTTCAACTATCTTGGATACTGTAGCTGTCAAAATACTGTCCACAGTTTTGCCCCCAAACTTATGGTTTAGCTGTACATAAAATTCTAGGTTGATAATTATTTTGTCCAACTTTGAAAATATTATCCCACAGTCTTCTGGATTTTATGCAATTGAAAAGTCTGATGTTGGTTTACCAGCTGTGACTTTCTCACTGGTAGAAAACATGCATCTAAGGACACTACTGATAAATGTAAATATTTAGGTAACTAGAGCTACCATTCCACAGATTAGGCAGGAAGATCATGGTATAAGCATTCTCTCATCCTTTATAAAGAAGCACAGCAGGAACTGAAGGCCACTGTGACTACAAGGAAGCGCTGCAAACTAGCCACATGCAACTATAAACTTGCCTCCAGGGGGAGAACTAAGAGTGGGATCAACCTGAATCTTCTCAAGAACCCAACAGATTGTACTGGGGTATGAAGGAAACGGCTGAGGAGCTCCATTGTTATACGTATCTAGAAATATGGCAAATCAAAACAGATGTCTCCTTGTAGATGAAATAAGTAAAATTCCAGCCTCTTTTATTAGATCTCAGGTCATGTATTTGGCTTAAAAAAAAAAACAACAACCCACAATATATAGTTTCAATTAAGAGTTATATAAACTAAATTTTTCTTCCAGATCTCAAAATGCCCTTGGAGAGCCAACTTCCACGATACACGGCACACAGCACAAACTTGAAAGTTGACCCCACAGAAATATTCATGTAAGCAAAATACGAATTTGCTTCTCATTACATAAACATCACCTGGGCTTATTTAATTAATACACTTGTTTAAAACAAATTAATCTGTAACCAAAAGCACTATCAGGTTTGTTAGGTACTGTTCTTATTCAAATTATACCCCCCAAAAGCCTAAAAATAACTCAAATCTAGAAATTAGCCCAAGTGCTAAGGCTGCCTATGGCTCTTGCTGTAAAATAGTTGCTGGGTCTGATTTGAATATCTGAAAAGAATGACAGAAATATAGGGTTCTTCTTGATTTCAAGAGAACTTCCCAGAAGGAGGTGGAGGGCCAAGAAATCCACCTGCCTGCTTGGTGGCAGCTCGCGAAGGGGCAAGGCCAAGAATCTTCTGGATGTTCTGTGAAGGAAACAGAATAAAAACTGGGTTTTAATATGAGATATAGAGAAAAATATTTAAAATACATCTCATAAAGAGAAGCCTTACAAATAAAAAGTACTGATATCACCTAAAATACAATGATTACTACTGTGTTATTTTTCTGCCTTTTCTGAGTCTTATAGCTGAATTCAGTCATTATTGCAACACCTGAAGCTAAAACTGAAATAGTATCAACTTTTTCAAATAAGTGAAAGAATTAAAAATCTTGCAAAGAGATCTGAGTCCAGAATCCACCTATATTTTTAGCATAGCCCCTCATCTTTTTCAGTTGTCCCACTTTTTTTTTTTTAGGAACTCAACTTTATGAAACTAGAACTCATAAAAAAATATTTTTATACTCAGATTTCATCAGTTAATATAACATTAAATTAAATCACATAAATACAACAATGAGTAAAACTAACACAAACTGGGAATAAACACATTTGGCTCTTGAAGGACTCAACTAGTGGGAGCAGAGAGGTGCAGGTGCTCTAAAGAGCAATCAGGAGTGGACGGTGTGATGTGGGGAGGAATTGGTTTGCTTTAAAGGTAGAGGAAAGAGGTACATGAATTTGGAGGGGTAAGTAAAGGTCAGTTAAGATTTTGTACAGCATTTGTAAGAGGGAAAAACCTTAAAGATATCTAATTATGCTTGCTAATTCCTTCATTTAATATTTGAGAAATCAATTAAAACCTGGAAGAGTAGAAAAGTGAAAGTGAAGTCGCTCAGTCGTGTCCGACTCTGCAACCCTGTGGACTGTAGCCCACCAGGCTCCTCAGTCCATGGGATTCTCCAGGCAAGAATACTGGAGTGGGTTGCCATTTCCTGTCCAAAATTATTGATAAAGTCCCACTAGCCTCAAAGCATGGCCATAGAGAAATAAATAATAAAAACAAATCTAAAAACAAGAAGAAAAAGAACCATTAGTAGTTCAGCTAAGTTTTCCTCAGTAAAGTTGGAGAATATTTGTATTACTTTCATAATAAAAGTAGCTCCTTCATGCCCCCTTTAAAAATCCACTGCACAAAGCAGTAAGAAGACCAAATAATAGAATGCCACTCTGAGATGAGATCCACAAGGCGTGGATCTCATCTACTTACTATTTAATCAGTAAGTATTCCCTGACCACCTACAATGTATCCAGCAAAGCAAGGCATAATGGGAAATTAAAGATAAAATCTAAAATAATAAGACATTACAGAATTAGCTACTGATAAACACATCTGTCTAGCTAACAAATACAATAATATAATCTAGACAAAATGTACAAAGCATCCTTGCTCAGTTATTCTGTGGAAGGGTCAATTAAGTGAGTCCTTATCGTTTTAGAGATAAAGACCAGTGTAAAAACCTCTGATGCCCTTTAAATCACAGGTTTACTGTGATTTAAAGAAGACCAGTAAAAGGAAAGTAGGAAGTATTTCAAAGTGCAGACTGAAAGGGTAGACTGTTGACAATCTCATTATGAATTAAAAACATATAAACGACTACTGGACACAAGCCACTGTTCTAGATGGAAAACAGCCCTAACAGCAATGACCACAATAGCAACAGAAATGTTAAAACAAGGTTCTTCAGTAGCCAAGACTGAAGTTCATGTATATTCAGGCAGGTTTATGCTTTGTTCTCCTTGTGGATCTCATCTCAGACTCCCTTTGTAAATGCCAAATCAAGTTTATCAGTGGTACATTACTCAAGTATTTGTATTTTAATACCAACGCTCTGCATTTACTATATGCAATTTTATCTTTTAGTGAAACTCTAAAAATGAGTTTAAATTCCTATTCTCTCACAATTGAACCCACAATATTTTATTGTTTACTTATTTATTTTTGACTGTGCTGGGTCTTTGTTGCTATATGAGTTTTTCTCTAGTTGCAGTGAGCTAGGGTTACTCTCTGGGAATCCCTGGTGGCTCAGACGGTAAAGAATCTCCCTGCAATGCAGGAGACCTGGGTTTGATCCCTGGGTCGGGAAGATGCCCTGGAGAAGGAAATGGCAACCCACTCCAGTATTCTTGCCTGGAGAATCCCATGGACAGAGGAGCCTGGTGGGCTACAATTCATGGGGTCGCAGAGAGCTGGACACCACTGAGGGGCTAACACTCTCACTTTCAGGGCTGCCCTCTAGGTGCGGCGCACAGGCTTCTCACTGCGCTTGCAGTGGCTTCTCCCATTGTGGAGCACAGGCTGTAGGGCACGAGGGCTTCAGTAGTCCCGGCTCCTGGCCACTAGAGAACAGGTTCAGTAGTTATGGGCGCATCGGCTCAGTTTGCCCCACAGCATGTGGGATCTTCCCTGGATCACAGATCAAACCCGTGTCTCCTACATTGGCAGGCAAGTTCTTTACCACTGAGCCACCAGGGAAGCCCTTCCCTACCTTAAAAAGAAAAAAGGTTTATTTATTTTATGGACTAGTTTTTCTTAGATAAAATGTTCCCTGCTTCTCTATCTATGAAGTCTTTTCCTCTAAAAACACTTGTAGAAACTAACTGGTGGTCTTAGATACAAAAGACCCTGGTAAAAGGCTCCAGACCATGGTTCTCTCCACAGTAGTAATAACATTCTACGTTTCTATAAACTCTAAGCTTGCAAGTAGTTTTAAGGACTAGACATCAGTCCTTAGTTATCCTTGGTTTTGAGATGAGAAAGCTGGGGCAGATGGAGGTTGTAATTCAGGCACAGTTTTGCTCTATTAAACCACAACTCTCTAAAGGATATTTATCTTAGGAGTGAAAAACCTTGTAGCAGGTCTGATCTGTTAAAAACTTACAATTATGAAGACTATATAAGAGCACACCATAGAAAGAAAAAATACATTACATTATTAAGTGAATAAGTGGATATAAATCAAAACCCATAGAATGTACAACATCAAGAGTGAACACTAATATAAATTATGGACTTTTGAATGATGATGTGTCAATGTAGGTTTACTGACTGTAAAGAAATGTACAACTTTTTTGTAAGGTGTTGACAGTAGAGGAGGCTATGTGCAACTGGGGGACAAGGAGTCAGATAGGAAATCTCTGTATAGTCCATTCGATTTGGCTGTGAACCTAAAACTGCTCTAAAAAAGAGTCTATAAAAATGCATATAAAGACTTAAGAATATATGGAAAAATAATAATTGTATTAAAAGTAGTTGTAAATCACTTTCTCATTCCTTGTCTTCAACTTTTTACAATATTGCTGAACAGTATAATTTAAAATGAGAAATATTTCCATAGGTGCTATCTCAAAGTGCTAGGCATTGTTCTAAGCACTTCACATGTATATTCTCATTTAACCCTCACAACAACTCAGTGACACATTATCCTTATATGCAGATAAAAAAAGGAGATCCAACTGTCAGGTTGTAATTCAATAAATGCTCACTGACCTTCACATTGTATAGCAGGTTCATCTATATATATTTTCTCCTTTATATCTTTCAAGAACTTCATTCATTAAACTTGACCTGACTGCTTTCCTACAGTCTCTCAATTCCCCTCCAATTTTTCAAGCCTTCTTACAAGATACAGTTTAGAAATATGCATTATGCTAAAAGATAAAGAGTTTCAATATATTAAGAAGATGATACAGAAGAATGCTTAACAGAAATACAAAATATAAGATGTGGACATGCTTTGGAAGTTATTTTTTGGAAAAATTATTTTGAATTTCTGTCCAGTCCTGTGTAATCGGGTAACAACTGAAGAGTGTGTGTCAGAAGGGAAAAACAAAGGAAAAACTTTTTCCCGTAATCATGCCTTCTTTTGGCAGGAAACTCAGAAAAATACCACTACAGGATTTGCGTTTCTTCCTCTCTGCAAAGGATAAGGACTGGTGATCAAGAAAAGGAAGTTGTTGGTTGCTAACTGGATATTTTGGGAAGACACAGGTCAATGGCAATAAACACATTCTGCTAAATTTTATTTCTTAGTCATTTAGCTAAAATAACTCAAGCCATAGCCGCCCTCCCTTTGCTCTTTGTTAGTTTCTCTGGCATCCGGCAACCAACCTTCCGTTCCAATTGATTACAATTTCTCATCAAGTTCCCATAACATAATCTTTACTTTATGCATAATGCTGCCTGTAAATCCAAACACCCTGAATGGCCCCATTCAACAGTCCCAGGATTTTCACACTGTATCAGAATAGGCTGTTCAGGAGGATGACAAAAAGATTAAATATTTAATGACAATACAACACTTATGTAGCTGAAAGAGTACTGGGTAACAGTCAGAAGACTTGATTTCCAATACTGGCAAATTATGAAAAAAAGAAAAACCCAATATGCAATAACTTTTTATTGTACCAAATGTCAATTTTCCTTATGTTTAAAAGAAGGGGGCTCACTAGATCAATTATTTTTAGACTCTTTAGTCACAGAACCCTTTCTTTGAACAAAATCTCATGTAAAAAGTCAAAAAAGAAAATGGATAAAATAGTGTTGGGAACCTGGAGCCCCTTGTTGGGCCCTTCAAATTTTCCCACCAAGCACCTTGAAAGGAGCCACAGTCCTGTGTGGCTGTGGCACTCTAACATTCTTGAACACAGTTACGTTGTAATAAATTATATTGCTGACTTCAACATATATCTTGCAAGGTGAAAATCAAAATTCTAAAAGGATAAGCACATCAAATCTGCACTAGAGTGACATCATTTCCTTCGTAAAGTTGAATGAATGAGTATTTTTCTCTCCTTAGGTTGTCCAAAGGCCTCTTTTGTAAATAGGATCTCTTTTGGGAAGATTAGGGGTTCAAGTGACAATTTCGATCAGTCAAGGAGAATTCTGAATTTTAGTTTTGTGTAAGAAGATAGATGTTCTATCCTTTTAAAATCTCATAATAGATTGTAGAACCCAGCTGGCAGTATGTGGGGTATCTGAGACTCAGTATGAAATTGTAGTCTTACTAGTTTGAAGTACCAAAGGACAGAGTTTAGGGCAACCATGAATGTAAAAGTGTTAGTCTCTCAGTCGTGTCCAACTCTTTGTGACCCCGTGGACTGTAGCCCACCAGGCTCCTCTGTCCATGAAATTCTCCAGACAAGGATACTGGAGAGGGTTGCCATTTCCTTCTAAACCATAGCAACTGAAAAAAATTCCTGGAAAATAGAGTTAACAGGGCCCTGTAAAATTCTGCATCTAAACTCTGCCCAGGAGGCGCTAGTGGTAAAGATCCTGCCTGCCAATGCAGGAGATATAAAAGATGCAGGTTTGATCCCTGGGTCAGGAAGATCCCCCGGAGAAGAAACGGCAACCAACTCTAGTATTCCTGCCTGGAAAACTCATGGACAGAGGAGTCTGGTGGGCTAGTCCACAGGGTTGCAAAGAGTCAGACACAACTGAAGCAACTTAGCATGCAAACTCCGACCAATTCTCTGGTTAACTCTTAAACCATTCATGGGAGAAACTGTCTTCAACCAAATAAAACTAAAATAGCTTGAGATTTCCTAGATGTCTACCACAAAGAAGACAGACCTTGGAGTTTGAATGCCAACTTAACTGTCCACTTAAACAAACAAACAGACAAAAACACCCCTCTGTGTTAAGCATAACAGAATCTAGACTCTCTATAGCTTATCATTTACAATGCACATGATATAATCCAAAATTGAGACACACTAAGAGACAGGAAAACATGACCCAGACAAAAGAAAACAGGCAACAGATAGAGTTCAACCTTGAGATGATCCAAACGTTGGAATTAGTAAGCAAGGTTTTAAAGAAGCTAATTAACCATGACAAGGGACATAAAAGAAAATATATTCATTCACAATAAATGAACAAATAGTAAACTTCAGCAAGGAAGGAAAAAGACTAAAAAATAACCAAATGGAAATTCAGGAGCTTAAAAATACTATATCAAAATTTAAAAATCATTGGATGAGTTTAGGATTAACTCACATTAGAGACAAAAGAGGAGTCTTGAAATTCCTTTTTTAGATTAGAGATATAAGAGAGGAGTCTGTGAACTTGGAGACAGATTACAAGAAATTATCCTACCTAAACAACAGACAGAAAAAGACTAAATAATTGAAGAGACTCAGTTTTCTATTGGACAATAAGTAAATGGACTATAAGTAAATGGAATTAAGAGATGAAGAATGGGGCAGAAAAAATTATGTGAAGAAATGATTGCTGAAATTCTCCCAAATTAAAAAAAAAAAAGCCATAAGCTATAGAGGGATAAATAAAAAAAAAAAAAAAAAAAAACCTTGGCAGGGCGGGGTTCCCTGCTGGTCTAGTAGTTAGGATTTGGTGCTTTCACCATGGAGGCCCAGGTTCAATCCCTGGTTGGGGAACTAAGATCCTGTTAAGCTGCCCAGTACAGCAAAAAGAGAAAAAGTTACATTACAGTACCCTTAGGTACAAAACAGTCAAATTGCTGAAAACCAAGCTTAAAGAAAAATATCTGAAAGCAGCCTGAGAAAAGTTATTATCCACAGGAATGCAAAGACATAAAGGTCTTCTCATTAGAAATAACTGAAGCTGTTTCACCAGTGGCCACGGGGGCCAAACTGTCCTGACTTCAGAAGCGATGGCCCTGCACTTCCCTCTGGGCGAGGGCCCCCGGGTCCCCCAGCCAGGCCCTGCCCAGGCGATGCTGCCTGTGGGTGCTTGTCACAGCCCCGGCCTGGTCGCCACAAGTGACAGCATGCTGCTCCAGACTGCTCGCTTGCTGTGGCTCCAGTGCTGCCCTGGGGGGATGGCCCGCCCACCAGGAGCCAGGCCCAGGCTCTCATGTCTGTGCCTGCCTCATCCCCAAATGCCTTCTTTCCTGTGATCAGCTATAGGTTTCAGAATATAAGATTCAACTGTATATAACTGTAATAAATACGGGTTGCCACTATCAAAGGAAAACAGAACTGAAGCTGAAAAGATTAAAACAAACAAAAGCAGTCAATCCAGAATTCTATATGCTATGAAAATATCCTTCAAAAGTAAAGATAAACAAATATTTGGGGATAAATGAAGAGTAAGAGAATCTGTCACTAGCAGATTTACACTACAAAAAACACATGCAGGGAGTTCCCTGGTGGTCCAGTGGTTAGGATTTGGCACTTTCACTGCTTGGGTCTGGGTTCAATCCCTGGTCAGGAAACTTAGAGCCCATAAGTCACATAACAGGGCCAATAAATAAATAAATAAACAAAGGAAAAAGAAACACAAAGAAAGAAGGAAAGAAACACAGGGAAAAATCACTTAACACTGTGCTGTGTGTACAGACATTAAGCAGTGACATTCACCAACAATTCTGGACTCAGTGATCTCTATGTTCACTACATACTTTCAAGCCTTCATGTTTTTACTCAAACTATGCCAAGAAAATTCTGATAAAATTGGAAAATCCCTACTTACCCTTCAAGACACAATTTAAATGCCCCTCCTGTATAAGATCTTGGTTTCACAGAACTAATTCCTATAGTCATTTCACTTCCATAGCACATTTTTCCTCCTCGCAAACCATTATATATATGTACATATACACAAAAGTTATCAATCACATTCTGCTATTATTTATGGATCTGTCTTCCCGCATAGACTGTGAGTTTCACAAGGGTAGAGATAATCACTCCTTGCTCTTACATCTCAGCATCAAAGAATTCCTGGCATAGTGAAGGACTTGAATCATTCTTCAACAAGGACAGGAATATTCTAAATGAAGCCTTAAACTCACTGAAACAATTCAAAGGGATCAGATTAAGATGATGCCTGAATAATCTGTTCTCACTTAGTACTTACCTACCACTTTTCAAACCAAATGCATTCTCTAACTGATTTTAAGTTAAACACTACAAATGAAAATACTTTGCTTAAAGATAAGCTATACTGGAACTAATGAATTAAGTTCTAATCCTTAAATAAAGTGGCATAAACTAACGATGAGATGCAGGAGATGGCCGGCATCTAGTTGGTTCTTCTACCATTTTGATGACTTTAAGATAAACTGACATGACATAATTAGAATCTGTCCTTACAGACATACAAGCCATATCAAAATTCTTTGCCTTATGGAAGCCAAAAGTGTGATAAAAAATTAAACTTACTTATTTTTATCCCTGTCCTAAGCACATATACCTGTTGCAGGAGACAATGACAAATTCTCACTGACATTTCTTCAGATCATAGCCATATATCCATATGATTATATATTAAGATGTGGGTGACAAAGGAAAAAAAATATAAGAAACTCTTTCTTGTACTTTTCTTCATAAACACTAATTCTTTTTGCTTTCCAAGTAAAGAGAATTCTGTCATGGCTTTAACTATCATATACATTTATAAGAAGAGACCCGTTTTCCCTTAGCTGTTTACCAGGTAAATTTGCTGGGATCTTCACTAAGATTTAGAACACTTTCTATAGAGGAGATCATTTACTCAATCCATTACTGACTCATAATAAGAAAAGGAAAAAAAAAAAGCAAGTATTTTAATTTGAGGAATTAAGAAAATTTCCTTTTATTCTTAAAATCTGTCACTACACTGGACTAACTTAACACCTCTGATAAAAGCTGGCAGACCTACCATTTCCGCTGCTACAAATTCAAACAAAGGAAATAGTGATGTGAAGGTCAAGGCAGCTAATCACTAATCACCACACATTAAGGAAGTAAACAAAAGGAGAAAGATAAAACAAGGAAAGGTAATTAGATTTATTTTCAGTTAATATGACATATCACCACCATGTTTTAATCTATGAAAAGAACCAGTCCTATCTTGGGCTGGGAAACAAACACTAATTTAAAAAATATCCCAAGGGCAGGGACAGGCTCTAACTTGTTTAAAAAAAAAACAAAAACCTGCCACTTTAAGAATAACAGCTAACTTTCTATATCATTGGCATCTGATTATCATAATGTGGTGAGGTTGCACACTAAACCCTAAACCCGATTTCATCTTTGTGAAAATTGAGATTCAGAGCAGTTATATGACTTCTAAGGACATTAGGCTAGTAAGTGGCAATAACAATCAAACCTCGGTGTTTTACCTCCAAATACTGTATTTCCTTGGGCTTAAAGAATCCACCTGCAATGCAGGAGACCTGGGTTTGATACCTGGGTTGGGAAGATCCCGTGGAGAAGGGAAAGGCTACCCACTCCAGGCCAGAATACGTCCCGATCCAGGAATCAAACCTGGCAAACAGGGAAAAATTACTGAAGCAGATAGATATCCTTATTCAACTTAATATTTATGATACCTCTATCATAATAAGGGGGCATGTTATGATAAGTAAGTGTTAGTAGCTCAGTCATGTCCGACTCTTTGTGACCCCCATGGACTATACTTCTCTGTCCATGGAATTCTCCAGGCAAGAATACTGAAGTATGTTGCTATTTAGTTCTCCAGGGGACCTTCCTGACCCAGGAACTGAACCCAGGTCTTCTGCATTGCAGGCAGCTTCTTTACAATCTGAGCCAACGTTGTAATGGAAAGCCCTGATGTTATGATAATCGTGTGACAATGCTATATAAGTTAGCAGTTGTTGTTTTTGTTTGTTTTTTGCAGTTGTTCTTAAGGTGATGCTCTTTTATAACCAGTTAGTACACTCCTACCCTCGGGGTATTGTCATGAAGGGACCAGAGCTAGTCGATTCAATCACACTATCACTCTCAGTAATGGAAGTGGATTCTGGTTAACACTGTAGTGTGTGTGTGTTTGTGTGTGTGTGAAGTCGCTCAGTCCTGTCCGACTCTTTGCGACCCCCTGGACCCTACCAGGCTCCAGGTCCATGGGGTTTTCCAGGCAAGAATACTGGAATGGGCTGCCATTTCCTTCTCCAGGGGATCTTCCCAACCCAGGGATCAAACCTGGGTCTCCTGCATTGCAAACAGATGCTTTACTGTCTAAGTTACTAGGGAAGTGAACTGACATACGTAAACGCCATGATCTTTTATAAGATTATGGTCTCAAACTGGTGGTAAACTGATACTTCAGATTAACAGTGCTGGGTGAAAATGGTGACTAGTTATGGAAAACAGTGTGCTGATGCCTCAAAAAAATTAAACACAGAATTGCAGTATGACGGCAATTCTACCTGTGGAATATAAAGGTAAAAGAAGTGAAAACAAGAACTTGGACATTCATATACCTGTGTTCACAGCAGCATTTCTCACAACAGCCAAAAGGCAGAAGCAGTCCTTTGGCAGATAATAGATTAAAAAAATGGTATATACATACAATGGAAAGTTTGTTCACTCATAAAAAGGAAGTAAATTCTCACATATGCTACAACATGGATGAACCCTGAAAACATTCCAGTTACAAAAGGACTTAAGTATGATTCTACATTTATGAAGGCAAATTCACAAACACCAACAGTCAAAATCACAGAGACAGAAATTAGAATGGTGGTTGTCAGGGACTGAGGGGAGAGGATAATGGAGATTTAGTGTTTAACGGGCACAGAGTTTCAGTTTGGGAAGATAAAAAAATTCTAGAAATGGATAGTGGTGATGGTTGTACAACAACACTGAATATACTTAATGTCAAAGAAATGAACAATTAAAAACGGTTAAAACAATGTATTTTCTGTGATATTTATTTTACCACAATAAATGAAAAAGATTAAAAGTACTGGAATTACTGAGTATAGGAAATCAGAAAGTAGTTTCTGGGCAAAAGAGTGCACTGCACTTTCCTTGGGAAAACTGCTACCAGGGGTAGTCACATTGACAAATTTAAACCTGAGACTCTCTAAGTATGACATGTATGTTTTGACCTACTCCTTCGTACTCTTTTACTCTACGATCTCAGATAACATTGTTTAACCCATCCTATGGCACCCAAATTCCAAAAGACCTGATGATCTACACAGGGTGTGAAGAAAGGAGGAGCGTCCTTAGTCAAACACAGATGCTCAAATCTCAAAGAGAAAATATTAATTAATAATTTAACAGGGATTCACTCTATTCAAATACAAATCGAATTCAAGAATTATCATTCACCTCACTGCATCTTACGACCCTCTAGCTTCTTGGCCTTTAAAAAAATGGGAAGGCAAACTTTGATCTCAAATGAATCCATGTTTTCATGTTTTTCCTCATAAAAATCACACAAAAGTTGGCAAAGACCAAAAGAGAAAAGAAAGAATAAATAAGGTATGCTAGTATTAACTCCAAATGACTGAGCCATGACTATATAAGAAACTAACAAATAGTAGAAGAAAACAAAGATGAATTTCTGTATAACTTTAATAAAAGACTAATATAAAAAAAAAAACTCCAGCAAGCAAAATTTTACATGGCAAAAACCATACTAAGTAAAACTGAAACACAAACAACAGTTTGCAAAAATTATTAGTAACTTAGAGCACACAGGGCTAAACTCCCTACGAGCTAAAAATTAAGAAAATGACCAACAACCCAATAGTGAAATAGGCAAAAAGCATACAGTGTCTCACCTACCAAAGAAAGAAAAACATACATGAGTAGCTCTGAGACAAATAGAGATGCTCAATCCAAATGCAAATTAAAAGTACAATGAGATAGCAATTCTTACCTAATACACAGTAAAAACACCAAAGTTCAACAATTTCTACTGGAGGTTGGGGGCAATTATGAATTTTCATACATAGTGATAGGGAGTAAAAAGTGGTATAACCTCAATTTGCCAAGTTTATAAGTTTATATTTGGGTATAGTTATCTACTGTTTTGTTTCACACATGCCTTTTAGGTGCATACTATGTACTCTATATAGATTCTTTAAGGTATATACAGGAAATTAAGAAATCACTACCTTAAGAATCATTCTATGTTAGCTTAAGAATCATTCTATGTTAGTTTAAGAATCATTCTATGTTAGTTTCCTCATCATTTAATCAATTTGACAACCTCAACACAAAAACAATTCATTATGTTTTCTCAAAATTACTTTATGCTATAGTATGTATCTGAAATCAAGTGGCCTATTTCTTTGCCTAAGAATGGTCTCACTGAGGGAATTGTATTCTATACTCTGAAAGTCTCATATTTTATGATGGCTTGTTTCACAAGCATCTACAGAGTCAAATCTTAGGTAACCTAAGATCCTAAAAAAGCAAATAAAACAACAAAAGAAAATATGAAAAGAGCAAGTGAAAAAGGATTTTAATTAAAAGAAAGAGGCAAATATTCCACAGAAAAACTTCAAATGCTGAACTACTTCAGACTGGATATAAGTTCATAATCCTCCTGTTAGTATACGCACTAAGAAGTGGGGAAAGGAATATAGAAACTTTTGGCAGCTAATAAAATAAAAATTATAAAAGTAGGTCATTTTAGGGATTTTTCAAAGATTTTTAATATCTCAGAATACCTATACTATAGCTCTATATACTTTTCTCTTATTAATATCAGTGCAGAGAACTGGACTAACAGAAATTAAAAGTATGAACATACATCCTCCTTGGCTGAAAAGAAATACTGAGGTTTTTTTTTGTTTTTTTTGGCTGCCCATTCTCTCCTCCCACCCTTTTTGGGGTATTCAGTAAGCAAGCACTTCATTAAGCTCTACCAGTCTAGTATCTGTAGATATTCTTACTTTATAGCACGTATTACACACTCTTGGTTCCCGAAGTAGCATAGCTGGCTGCTCTATCGCCTGTTTTTAGAAATAAAGTTCCACTGGAATACAGCAACACTCATTCACTTACTTATTTCCTAGGGCTGTTTTCATAACACAATGGAAGTGTTTGCAAAAGTCTGCCTGAACCCTGTTGCCTGTTTTTTGTAAATAAAGTTTTGTTGGAACATAGCCCAACTCATTCCTTTACATTTTGTCTAGCACTGTATTCATTCTATAATGGCAGAGTTGAGTTGCTGTGATAAAAATTGTATTGGTCTGAAAAGTAAATACAAAAATATTCATCACCTAGACCCATACAAAGTAGTGAGTAAAGAGAAAGTTTGTGGATTACCATGGTAAATGACCTCATGAAATTAACTGCCATACATATACCTCACCAGAATTTCTGAAATAACAGAAAGGAGTTTAAAGACTAGCTTGAGCTGAACTTTCTCAACAATCATTCTTAACATTTATTTCACTTAATAAAATGCTACAGTTTTCAGATGGTGATTTCTAGGTAATGAAGTCCAGGTAGCAGTATAAACACAAAAAGGCAAAATGGCTTTCTGAGAAGGCCTTACAAATAACTGGGAAAAGAAGAGCAGTGAAAGGCAAAGGAGAACAGGAAAGACATACCCATATGAATGCTAAGTTCCATAGAATAGGAAGGAGAGATAAGAAAGCCTTCCTAAGTGAATAATGTGAAGAAATAGAGGAAAATATCAGAATGGGAAAAACTAGAGATTTCTTCAAGAAAATGAGAGATACCAAGGGAACATTTCATGCAAAGATGGGCACAATAGAGAAAAGAAATGGTATGGACCTAATAGAAGCAGAAGATATTAAGAAAAGGTGGCAAGAATACACAGACCTATACAAAAAAAGATCTTCATGACCCAGATAACCACAATGGTCTGAACACTGACATAGAGTCAGACATCCTGGAGTGCAAAGTCAAGTGGTCCTTAGGAAGGAAGCATCACTATCACTATGAACAAAGCTAGTGGAGGTGATGGAATTCCAGTTGAGCTATTTTAAAGCTTCAAAGATGATGCTATTAAAGTGCTGCACTCAATATACCAGCAAATTTGGAAAACTCAGCAGTAGCCACAGGACTGAAAAAGGTCAGTTTTCATTCCAATCCCAAAGAAAGGCATGCCAAAGATTGTTCAAACTACTGCACAACTGCACTCATTTCCCATGTTAGCAAAGTAATGCTCAAAATTCTCCAAGCTAGGCTTCAACAGTACGTGAACTGAGAACTTCCATATGTTCAAGCTGGATTTAGAAAAGGCAGAGGAAGCAGAGATCAAATTGCCAACATCTGTTGGATCATAGAGAAAGCAAGAGAATTCCAGAAAAACATCTACTTCTGCTTCACTGACTATGCTAAACCTTTGACTGTGTGGATCACAACAAACTGTGGAAAATTCTTAAAGACATAGGAATACCAGACCACCTTACTTGCTGCCTGAGAAAGAGGTATGCGGTCAAGAAGCAACAGTTATAACTGGACATGGAGCAACAGACTGGTTCAAAATTGGGAAAGGAGTATGTCAAGGCTGTATACTGTCACAATGCTTGTTTAATTCATATGCAGAAAGTGAGTGAGTGGGTGAAGTCGCTCAGTCGTGTCCGACTCTTTGCGACCCCATAGACTGTAGCCTACCAAGCTCCTCTGTCCATGGGATTTTCCAGGCAATAGTACTGAAGTGGGTAGCCATTTCCTTCTCCAGGGGATCTTCCCGACCCAGGGATTGAACTCAGGTCTCCTTCACTGCAGGCAGATTCTTAACCAACTGAGCCACAAAGAAGCCCAAGAATATTGGAGTGGGTATCCTATCCCTTTTCCAGTGGATCTTTCTGACCCAGGAATTGAACCAGGGTCTCCCTCATTGTAGGTGCATTCTTTACCTGCTGAGGTATCAGCAAAGTCTAGACAGCATGTTAAAAAGTGGAGACAGTACATTACTGACAAAGGTCTGTATAGTCAAAGCTATGATTTTTCCAGTAGTCATATATGGATGTGAGAGTTGGACCATAAAGAAGGCTGAAAGCTGAAGAATTGATGCTTTTGAACTGTGATGCTGGAGAAGACTCCTGAGAGTCCCTTGGACTGCAAGGAGATCAAGCCAGTCAATCCTAAAGGAAATCAGTCTTGAATATTCACTGGAGGGACTGATGCTGAAGTTCCCATACGCTGGCCACCTGATGTGAAGAGTCAAGTCATTAGAAAAGACCCTGATGTTGGGAAAGGTTGAAGGCAGGAGGAGAAAGGGATGACCGAGGATGGTTGGATGGCATCATCGACTCGACAGATATGAATTTGGGCAAGCTCTGGGAAATGATGAAGGACAGGGAAGCCTGGCATGCTGCAGTCCATGAGGTTGCAAAGAGTCAGACATGACTGAGTAACTGAACAACAGTAACAACAACAACTGTGAGTTTCCTGGTTGCCTAGTGGTTAGGGTTCTGTGTTTCACTGATGTGGCCTGAATTTAATCCCTGGCCAGGGACCGAGATCCCAGAAACCTCGAGAGAGGGCCAAAAAAAAAAAAAAAAAAAAAAAAAACCTGGCTTTCCTTGGTGGCTTAGTGGTAAAGAATTCGCCTGCCAATGCAGGACACACAGGTTGGATCCCTGGTGTGGGAAGATCCCATAGGCGGCAGAACAAAACTCAGCCCGAGTGCTACAACTATTGGGCCTGTGCTCTAGAGCCCAGGAACTGCAACCACTGAACCCACGGGCCGCAGCTACTGAAGCCCGCACGCCCTCAGGCCTGTGCTCTGCAAACAGAGAGGCCACTGCAGTAAGAAGCCTCAGGACGCAATGAAGAGTAGCCCCCGCTCGCTGCAATCAGGGAAAGGCCCACATGGCAACAAAAACCCAGCGCAGCCAAAAATATATAAACAAAATTATTAAAAACAGCGACAACAAAAAACCACCAAAAAACTATCTTGAGTAATCAAAAACATAGTCGCAACATCTGTGTAATTAAAATAGCATTGCTCATTGTTGCTTAAGACAGAATGTATACATCATTGTATTTTATTAATATTTTCAGTTCAGTTCAGTTCAGTCGCTCAGTCATGTCTGACTCTTTGCAACCCCATGAATCTCAGCACGCCAGGCCTCCCTGTCCATCACCAACTCCTGGAGTACACCCAACCCATATCCTTTGAGTCAGTGAAGCCATCCAACCATCTCATGCTCTGTCGTCCCCTTCTCCTCCTGCCCTCAATCTTTCCCAGCATCAGGGTCTTTTCAAATGAGTCAGCTGCTTGCATCAGGTGGCCAAAGTATTGGAGTTTCAGCTTCAACATTAGTCCTTCAAACGAACACCCAGGACTGATCTCCTTTAGGATGGACTGGTTGGGTTTCCTTGCAGTCCAACGGACTCTCAAGAGTCTTCTCCAACACCACAGTTCAAAAGCATCAATTCTTCTGTGCTCAGCTTTCTTTTTAGTCCAACTCTCACATTCATACATGACCACAGGAAAAACCATAACCTTGACTAGACAAACGTTTGTTGACATTGTCTCTGCTTCTTAATATGCTATCTAGGTTGGTCATAACTTTCCTTCCAAGGAGTAAGCGTCCTTTAATTTCATGATTGCAATCACCATCTGCACTGATTTTGGAGCCCAGAAAAATAAAGTCAGCCACTGTTTCCCCATCTATTAGCGATGAAGTGATGGGACCAGATGCTGTGATCTTAGTTTTCTGAATGTTGAGCTTTAAGCCAACTTTTTCACTCTTCTCTTTCACTTTCATCAAAAGGCTCTTTAGTTCTTCTTCACTTTCTGCAATAAGGGTAGTGTTATCTGCATATCTGAGGTTATTGGTATTTTTCCCGGCAATCTTGATTCCACCTTGTGCTTCTTCCAGCCCAGTGTTTCTCATGATGTACTCAACATATACGTTAAATAAGCAAGGTGACAACATACAGCCTTGACGTTCTCCTTTTCCTATTTGGAACCAGTCTGGTGTTCCATGTCCAGTTCTAACTGTTGCTTCCTGACCTGCACACAGGTTTCTCAAGAGGCAGGTCAAGTGGTCTGGTATTCCCATCTCTTTCAGAATTTTCCACAGTTTCTTGTGATCCACACAGTCAAAGGCTTTGGCACAGTCAATAAAGCAGAAATAGATGTTTTTCTGGAACTCTCTTCCTTTTTCCATGGTCCAGTGGACGTTGGCAATTTGATCACTGGTTCCTCTGCCTTTTCTAAAACGAGCTTGAACATCTGGAAGTTCACGGTTCACATATTGCTGAAGCCTGGCTTGGAGAATTTTGAGCATTCCTTTACTAGCATGTGAGATGAGTTGCAATTGTGTGGTAATTTGAGCATTTTTCAGCATTGCCTTTCTTTGGGATTGGAATGAAAACTGACCTTTTCCAGTCCTGTGACCGCTGCTGAGTTTTCCAAATTTGCTGGCATGTTGAGTGTAGCACTTTCACGGCATCATCTTTCAGGATTTGAAATAGCGCTACTGGAATTCCATCACCTCCACTAGCTTAGTTTATAGTGATGCTTCCTAACGCCCACCTGACTTCACATTAATAGTTTGTCTCTAGTTTTAATATCTCATTCTTAATCAAACTTAAGAGCAGTATTCTAGTTATCGATGACCTCTATTAAACCAACAAAGAGAATCATGTTGTCACTGTCTTGGGTTTTACCTTGGATAAGCCAAAATGCTAAAGCATTTCAAAAGATGTAGTACACACCTCAGTTACACAGGATGCTGGGAAAGACTGTGGGCAGGAGGCGAAGGGAGCGACACAGATGAGGTGGTTGGATGGCATTACCAACTCAATGGACGTAGTTTGAGCAAACTCTGGGAGATAGTGAAGGACAGAGGAGCCTGCTGTGCCTGCAGTCCATGGGGTCACAAAGAGTCAGGGACGACAGAGTGACTGAACGCCACCACAAGAATACAACTTCCTGCTGGACACACCCACTTAACTGCCCCACAGACAACTCAAACAGCATGTCTTCCAAGCAACCTACTTCTCTGTCCTCTTTTTGCATCCTCCATTTGGTCACCAAAGCCATAATGTTGAAGTCACCTTAGTTTCTCCTTTCTCACATTAAATCAATCATTAAATTCTGCTAGCTTACCTCTATGTATTTTTCAACTTTGTCCCCTCTTCAGTCATTTCAGCACTGTAATAATTTAGAACAAAGTGATTTTTTTACTGCTGCTGCTGCTGCTAAGTCGCTTCAGTCACGTCTGACTCTGTGTGACCCCATAGACGGCCTCCCACCAGGCTCCCTTGTCCCTGGGATTCTCCAGGCAAGAACACCTGAGTGGGTTGCCATTTCCTTCTCCAATGCATGAAAGTGAAGTCGCTCAGTCAGGTCCAACTCTTAGCAACCTCGTGGACGGCAGCCTACCAGGCTCCTCCGTCCATGGGATTTTCCAGGCAAGAGTACTGGAGTGGGGACTACTCTAATAGTTTTCTGTTATTTCTGCATGTGGTCATGTCCCCCTCACATCTATCCTTCAGAAGCAGTAAGTATCAGAAAATGATTCCAGGAAGCCTGAAAACTTGGTTGCATTTAACATGCAAAAGAAGAAAGTGGGAAGCATCCAAATAGAAGAAAGAATATTCACAAAAAGCAAGTCTGGGTGAGTGGAGAATGAAAACTGCCAGATACGTCAGAATGGTTGGAGTGCTGGATGAGGTGAGAGATGAGGTAGGGAGAGCATTAAGTGCTAAGATCATGAAGATCTTTGTGAACTTCTAATTATAATTCCATTTCCTATTGATTCACACATGTC
Source organism: Cephalophus harveyi (assembly GCA_006410635.1). Taxonomy (NCBI): domain Eukaryota; kingdom Metazoa; phylum Chordata; class Mammalia; order Artiodactyla; family Bovidae; genus Cephalophus; species Cephalophus harveyi. The sequence continues at coordinate 51,376 of SJYT01073381.1, read as the reverse complement.
AGACCAATCAAAAAAACCTGCTGCCACAGACAATATTCAGAGGAAGAAGAAAAACAATTCTGAATCATTTATGCAACAAACAATGAAATAATCATGTTCATACCTCCCCACCATATCATGTGCCAACCTCCACCCTATAATGCCTACAGAATGGCAGCATGTTCAAACACTGAATAATTCCCTGAAATATGAAGAGTTCTAGAGCAAGAGACTTTAACCTCTCTTATTTTTTAAAGTCCCATCTCAAAAGCCACTTTATTATTTCAACCTTGCTGCCTGAATCGTCTGCCACTAACTGGACGCTAAGTCTCTCTTCCAAGCTTTCACAATCCTATCTGACTTCGTTCTCACTCTTTTTCACTATGAATATCTGATCATCATGTTGCCTGAATGTAAACTCTACAATTCAGACTTTACCTCAACTGTGACTAACTTAAAGTCACCAAATTATTACATTTACTTGTGTTCCTGTAGTGCCAAATGGAGAAGGCAGTGGCACCCCACTCCAGTACTCCTGCCTGGAAAATCCCATGGATGGAGGAGCCTGGACGGCTGCAGTCTATGGGGTCACTGAGGGTCGGACATGACTGAGCGGCTTCACTTTTACTTTTCACTTTCCTGCATTGGAGAAGGAAATGGCAACCCACTCCAGTGTTCTTGCCTGGAGAATCCCAGGGACGGGGGAGCCGGTGGGTTGCCGTCTATGGGGTCACACAAAGTTGGACACAACTGAAGCGACTTAGCAGCAGCAGTAGTGCCAAAAGGCACTGGTGAATAATAAAGAAGTAATGATAGTGGGAATGGAAAATCCACTCTTTACTTTTCGACCTTTAGATAGCTGCAATAAAGAAGAAACTTGAGAGTGCTCTTCAAAATGAGATGAAAACCACGTGTGACTTTATAACCACTTTCCATCCCTAAGGATCATACATTTAAAACATCATAAACTACATACATTTAAAACAGTTTCAGAGGATACTCTGGAATTCTGAAACAAGCAACTGAAAGATCTCAGTAGCAACAGGTAGACACTTCCAGTATTACACAAATAGACATTAATTTAGGGTGTGAGAGCAACAAAGGATGTACATATGAAATAGATGATGTGGGCACTCACCTGTCGAATTGACATTGTACAGAGAATATACAGGAAGATGAAGGAACAGTCTGTGGTGTCATCCCCGAGCAGATTTCGGTGAGACAGTCCTTGGATATAGGACAAGGGGGTGAAAGGGAGCTTTGCCACCACTCTGCCATCAAATCTAAACAGGAAAGAGCAGAGAACTGTTATTTTCAGAAGGCTGACAAACTTAGTTCCGGAGAGAATCTGGGACAGAAACAGAACTTTAAGTCTCTTGATCTCTAAAACACCAAGAAATGGTGATATTCTAAAAATATATTTGTAGTATAAGGATATAAGGAGATTTTTTTTCCCATTAACCTTTTTCTAAACTATAGATTCTTAGTTTTTTCAATATCAGGATATTTAACACGCTGAAAAAGTACTGAGGACTCCAAAAAGGTTTTATTTAGAGGTTTCATCTATTATCAATATTACTATTTAATAGATTAAAACTGAGAAATTTTAAAATATTTGTCAAATCATTTAAAAAACAGCAATACTCGGTATATGTTACCACAAGTATTTTTATGAAAAATAACATTATTTTCCATACAAAAAAAGAATTCACCGAGAAGAAAGGCTTCTTCCTTCCTCCCCCTCAATCTCATAGCTGCTTCATTACTTGGGCTGTTACAATATTATACACCCTATGAAGCCTTTGGAAAATTCCACCATACATTCATGAGAGAATGAAAGTGAAGAAGGCAAGAAAAAAAAATCTTAGAATTATTACAATAATTTTTACCTCAAGGACCTCCTAAAAGTTTGAGACTGCCAGCATTCCCCAAACCATACTTTTGAGAGGGACTGTTCTAAACCATGACATCAATAAGATTTTAAGAATCCTCTTTTCCAAGAGTCAAAGATTCCCAGTATACACCTTAAACATGAAATTCATGGAATATACACAGTGGTGAATGAAAAACAGTATATATAATATTCTGAGATAACTTTTAACATACTTCTAATATTTGAAATTAATTCCTTTTTTCTAAAACAAAAAAGAAAAATGTTTTGAAAAGAGGAAAAGCTTATAAAAAAGCTAAAAGAAGTATATATCAGTGTTTATTTTGAGGTGCTGGGGATATGAGCTTCTTTTATACTTTTTAATAAGTTCTATAATCAGACCAAGAGAATTATAAAATTAATGTGATTAAGGATAGTGATACTTCACAATATTAGAAAAGTATATGACTGCATCAGTTAAATTATCCAAATAAAGTCCTTACTTCCAGTTAAAATATCTAGAACATTTGCTTTTAAAAACTATGCATTTATCTTATTCATCTTTGGTTGTGCTAGGTCTTCACTGCTGCATGTGAACTTTCTCTACTGTGGTGAGCAGAGGCTAGTCTCTGTTGTGACACACGGGCTTCTCATTGCGGTGACTGCTCTTGCTGCGGAGCACAGAGCTAGACGCAGACTTCAGTAACTGCAGCACCGGGCTAGCAGTTGTGAAGCATGGGCTCTAGAATGCAGGTTCAGTAGTTATGGTACATGGGTTTAGCTGCTCTGTGGTATGTGGAATCTTCCCAGACCAGGGATGCAACCTGTGTCCCCTGCACTGACAGGCAGGTTATTATACACTGTACCACCAGGGAAGTCCAAGAACATTCCCTTAAAAAAAAAAAGCTTGGTATTTAGAATGCTTCTATAGAGGGAGAGGGAAAAGAGAGGTAGCATTACTAACTTTTCCTTTGGAGAAAAAAGGTTCCTAAATATCCATCCATATAAACCTGCGAGTTTTGAGGTGCCAGGGATATGAGCTTTATAAATATATAAATATTATAAAATATAAATATTTTGAGCTTCTTACACAGTTGAACTCCACAGAAAATAGAACAGAATGAAATAGACATATTCTATAAATACATATGGTTATCTACTTACTACTATGAACTGCCTTCCTAGTATATTTTTACACAGGGAAAGGGCTCAATCATGAAGTGCTGTTACTTGGATATGACAAAAAATATTGAAAGAGCCATAAGAAGTAATCGTTCTTGCCTACTAACCTCATAAAAGCTTTTCCAGAAAGAGATATTCCCATTTACTCATAAGAAGTATGATATATAGTTGTTGCAATATTCCCTGGTTATATATATGCTGTTTACAGTGTGCTGGTTCTACATATGACACTCTACTATTTTTCTATAGAGTTAACTGTGAAAAGTAGGGCTGAAACAAATATAGACAAAAATGTTTATGGACTATGCCAAAGCCTTTGACTGTGTGGATCACAATAAACTGTGGAAAATTCTGAAAGAGATGGGAATACCAGACCACCTAACCTGCCTCTTGAGAAATCTGTATGCAGGTCAGGAAGCAACAGTTAGTGACTCTTGAGAGTCCCTTGGACTGCAAGGAGATCCAACCAGTCCATTCTGAAGGAGATCAACCCTGGGATTTCTTTGGAAGGAATGATGCTAAAGCTGAAACTCCAGTACTTTGGCCACCTCATACGAAGAGTTGACTCATTGGAAAAGACTCTGATGCTGGGAGGGATTGGGGGCAGGAGGAGAAGGGGACGACCGAGGATGAGATGGCTGGATGGCATCACGGACTCGATGGACGTTGAGTCTGAGTGAACTCCGGGAGATGGTGATGGACAGGGAGGCCTGGAGTGCTGTGATTCATGGGGTCGCAAAGAGTCGGACACGACTGAGCGACTGAACTGAACTGAACAATAGCAAAACTCTTCCAAATAATCCAATTAAAATGAGGGCAGAGGATCTGAATAGGCACTTTTCTGAAAAAGACATACAAATCGCTAAGAAGTACATGAAAAGATGGTCAATACTACTAACCATCAGGAAAATGCAAATTAAAGCCATGCGATTTCATCTCTCACTTGTTAGAATGACTATTACCAAAAGGACTAGAGATAACAAATGCTGGACACTATTTGTGGGAATGTAAATTGGTACAGCCACTATGGAAACAACATGAATGTTCCTCAAAAAATTAAAAACAGAACTACCATATGATTCAGAAATCCCATTTCTAGCTATTTAGCCAAGGAAATTGAAATAAACTACTATCTCAAAGAGATCTGTACTCCCGTGTCACTGCAGTAGTATTCATAATAACCAAGATACAGAAACTACCTAAGTGCCACCAACAGACGAACAGATAAAGGAAATGTGAATATATATACACACACACATCTATACATGCATATATATTATACTGTGTACAAGTCTGACAGAGAAAGACAAATACTGTATGGCATCACTTATATGTGGAATCTAAAAAAAGCTTAACTCTTAGATAACTAGATTGGTGGTTGCCAGAGGATGGGAGGTGACAGAAACAGGGAGATGCTGGTCAAAGGGTACAAACTTCCAGTTTTAAGATCGGGCATCTAATGTACAGAATAGTAATTATATTTAATACTACTGTATTATATACTTGAAACTTGCTAAGAGAGTAAATCTTAATTAGTCTTACCACCACCACAACAAACTGATATTTATGTGAAGGATTTGTTAACTAACCGTATTGTGGTAATCGTTTTGCAATACATGCACCAATATATGTACCAAACTATCACTCTATACATCTTAAACGTACACAGTATTCTATATTATGTGTCAACTATGTATCTCAATAAAGCTGGAAAAAGGCTTTTAAAAAAGAGAGAAGGGACTTCCCTGGCAGTCCAGTGGTTAGGATTCCACACTTCCACTGCAGGGGCCATGGGTTGCTGGCGGGGGAACTAAGATCCCAGATGCTGAGTGGCACAGCCAAATAAATAAATAAAAGTAAAAAAAAATTAAAGAAAGAAGAGAAAATCTTTTATGTTCTATAAGTAAATTATTCATTTACGTGAACCTGAAAATTCAGTATGAGACTTTAGACCAGCCACAAAAATGAATTAAAAAAAAATACCCTTCAAATTAAGTTTTTCAGGAGATTGGAAGCTTGCTACAGGAATAGCTAAGTGAATTGGTGTCTAGTCTAATAATGAAAAGAGTTGGAGAGAGAAAGAAAAAGTACAGAGAGAGACATGGCTTATAATAGGTTGATTATCTCTCCAAGTGTACTTACTCTCTGCAATTCCAAAGGGAAGGACCACTACTTATGAACAGAACAAGGTTTATTTTGGCCCAATAAAAAGAACCATTTTCAAACCCTACATACTACTGATAAACTATATTATATCAGAAACCATCAAGCTCCCCACTATTGAAAATAATTGAAAAGAGGATGGAAAATTATCTGCTAGAGGTATTATTGGAGGGATTTCTGTACTGACACAGAAGTAATGTGTTAAACGATTTTAAAGATCACTTCTAAGATTATAATGTTTCTATTGTATGGAAATAATCCAGAAGAGAAATTAAATAGAAATAAATAATTGATAATAATTAAATATAGTGCCTCCTATTGTTTCTCTGGCAATCTAGGAGCTCAAGTCCTTCCCATACAGTCTAAGCTGAGGCTTTTTTCTTATCAACACATTTTAAGATGAAAATGAGTATTACAGATAATGTATTACATTCTACAATAAATAGATGATCGAGGTGAAACTAAGAGAAATTATGCTAAAGAACAGTGATTGTTCAGTACAATCAAAATATGTACTAGACCTTTAAGACTTCTTTTGATGTGGACCATTTTAAAGTTTTTACTGAATTTGTTACAATATTGTTTATGTTTTGGTTTTTTTTGGCTGCAAGGCATGTGGGCTCTTAGTTTCCCAACCAGGGGTCGAACTCACATCCCCTGCACTGAAATACAAAGTCTTATACTGAGGAAGTCCCAAAATATGCATTAGACTTTTAATTTCACACGAGGGCTTATATAAATAGTTACAGCCTTTAACTTCTAGGTGCTCACAATCCTAGACATGAGAAATATATATATAATATATATATATATTTTTTAGTGTACAGGACACAAATAGCAGGAAGAAAAAAAAACATGAATACAGTCCAGTAATCATGCTCTTTGTAATCTATCCAAAGGAGCAGAAAATATGTTCACACACACAAAAAAAAACCTACACACAGGTGTTTCTGGAAGGATTATTCATAACTGCCAACTGATAAGTTACAATGGTACTTCATTATTACCCAAACTCCATAGTTTACATTAGGGTTCACTCTTGTTTCTTTCTTTTTTTAGTACTCATTTACTTATTTGGCTGTCTGGGTCTTCACTGTGGCATGCAGAATCTTTAGCGGCGGCATGCAGGATCTAGTTCCCTGACCAGTGACTGAACCAGGCCTGCTGCACTGGGAGCGTGGAGTCTTAGTCACTGAATGACCAGGCAAGAACCATTCTTCGGTTTTAATAAATGTATAGCAAAATGCATCACCATTAAGTATCACACAGGATAGTTTTACACTAAAAAAAAATCCTCTGTGCTCTGTTATTTCCTCCCTCATACCTGATTCCTGGCAACCACTGATCTTTTTACTACTATCTCCATAGTTTTGTCTTTTCTACAATGTCATATAGTTGCAATCATATAGTATGTAGCCTTTTCAGATAGATTTCTTTCACTTAATAGTATGCATTTAAGGTTCCTTCATGTCTTCACATGGCCAATAGCCTATTTCTTTTTAGCAATGAATAATATTCTACTGTATGGATATTCCCACAGTTTATCCATTTATCAACTGATTGCTTCCAAGTTATGACAATTATCAACAAAGCTGTGTGAAAGTTTCTGGGTGGACATAAGTCTTCAACTCATTTGGGTTCACTTTCACTTTTTATTCTACATTATTCTATACTGTGTGAATTTTTTAGAAGTATTTGAGTCTCACTAGCATAAGAAAATTCTTGTTTTAGAATTTTGGAATCAAAATTCTTTGGTTCTGATGTACATTCCTGGTTAAGATCTACTGCATAAGCTTCAGAAGCTACATGATATATCATAAACTAGTCATTTCAAATCATTAGGGAAAACATATTATTTATTCCCTACTTAGTACTGACAACAGCTAAGGAGCTTGGTAAAGTTGGAAACTAAACACCAAAATAAATTACAGATAAAACAAAATTTATTTAAATATTAAAAAAAAACTATATAATCGGGTATAAGAAGGGTACTATTTATACAACAGAAAAGTGACATAAAAATTAATATTGCCCATGTATCTCCAAAAGAAGAGTTTAATATGCAAAGAATTCTTGAAAAAAGAAAATAAGGG
>SJYT01073381.1:0-43820 GCA_006410635.1 Cephalophus harveyi | reverse complement strand
TAAGGGGAAGAACATGAACTAGAAATTTAGAAATAGTAAAAGCATAATAAGTAAATGAAATGCTAAACATCACCAGAAATTGCAAATTTAAAAAATATATTATTTTTCACTATTAGATTTACAAATATTAAACAGATACATAATTTCTAGTGATGACAAATATATACAGAAAGAACTATTCATAAGCCCTGAGGACAGTAATCTAAAAACATAAATTAATAAAAACTTTTCTAGGGGAATTTCCTGATGGTCCAGTGGTCAGGGATCTATGCTTTCACTGCCATGGGTCCAGGTGCAATATCTGGTTGGGGAACTGAGATTCCCTAACACCACAAAGCACAGCCAAACAAAAAGCAACATTGTAGAGAACAATTTCTATCAAAACTTTACCCAAGCAATATTTGTAGGATATACACGGGGAAAAAATAAGTATACGTATACTGGTGTATATACTACCTGTGAAAATTCTATGTGAAGATTTACAGAGGATTATATATGTAAGGTACAAATGGAACACTTACAGACAATAAAAATGGTTATGCAAAGTTCACATGTACTGTATGTTAAAGATTACCACAGGGGGACTTCCCTGGCGGTCTAGTGGTTAAGAAGCTGCATTGCAAGGCAGGGGATGAGTGTTCAGATCCCTGGTTTGAGAGCTGCAGAGCAACTAAGCCCGCGCCCACAACTACTGAGCCCAGCTGCCCTGGAGCCTGCACACTACAACTAGAGCCTGTGCACCACAGTGAGGGAGTCCGCACGACGCAGCGAGGATCCAGCGCACCACAGCTGACGCCTGACACGGCCAAATAAAACAAACAAACATTTTTAAAATTAAAAATTACCACAGGTAACTATAGCAGACTACAAAACAGCCATTTTGGGTTATAAAAATTAATACATATAAATATCTACATGTTTGTACATATACAGAAAAAGTACAAACCTGGAAAGGACATTTCAGGAAGGCAGAGTGATTTTTATTTTATATTTTGTACAATTATATATTATTGGAATTTTTCCAGTAAGATTCTATTCAATACTTAAGAGAAAAAATGCACTAAGAGATTCCATTTTAGAGCAAAAATATGACATTGGGAGAAAAATACATTGGAGGGACTTCCCTGATGGTCCAATGGTTAAGAATCCACCTTGCAGGAATCAATCCAAGAAGATACAACAATTATAAATATTTATGCATATAATATAGGAGCACCTCAATACAAAAGGCAAATGCTAACAACCATAAAAGGGGAAATTGAGAGTAAAACAATAATAGTTGGATTTTAACACCCCACTTACACCAAAGGACAGATCATCTACACAGAAAATTAATAACACAAGCCTTAAAGCACACATTATACCAGACGGCCCTAATCGATATCTTTAGGACGTTTCATCCCCAAACAGCAGAATCCACTTTTTTCTCAACTGAACAAAGAACATTCTCCAGGACAGATCACAGCTTGGGTCACAAATCAAGCCTTGGTAAATTTAAGAAAACTGAAATCCTATCAAGCATCTTTTCTGACCACAAGGCTATGAGACTAGATATCAATTACAGGGAAAAAGCCTGTAAAAAACCCACAAACACAAGGAGGCTAAACAACACACTTCTCAATAACCAAGAGGTCACTGAAGACACTAAAAGATAATTTATAAAATACCTAGAAACAAATGACAATGAAAATATGACCATCCAAAATCTAGTGAAAGTTGCTCAGTTGTGTCCGACTCTTTGTGATCCCATGGACAATACAGTCCACAGAATTCACCGGGCTAGAATACTGGAGTCAGTAGCCTTTCTCTTCTCCTGGATATTTCCACAAACCAGGGGTCGAACCCAGATCTCCCACATTGCAGGCAGATTTTTTTACCAGCTGAGCTGCAAGGGAAGCCCAACAATACTGGAGTAGGTGGCCTATCCCTTCTCCAGTGGATCTTCCTGACCCAGGAATCAAACCAGGGTCTCCTGCATTATAGGTGGATTCTTTACCAACTTAGAGGATGCAGCAAAAGCAGTTCTAAGAGGGAAGTTTATAGTAATACAAACCTACCTCAAGAAATGAGAAAGACATCAAATCAACAACCTGATCTTAAGTAACTAGAAAAAGAAAAACAAAAAACCCCAAAGATAGTAGAAGGAAAGAAATCATAAATATCAGAGCAAAAATTAATGGGAAAAAATGAAGAAAACAATAGCAAAGATCAATAAAACTAAAAAAACTTTGAGAAAATAAACAAAATGGACAAGCCACTAGCCAGACGCATCAAGAAGAAAAGGGAGAAGACTTAAGTCAATAAAATTAGAAATGAAAAAGATGTTACAATAGACAACGCAAAAATATAAAGGATCATAAGAGGCTATTAAGAGCAACTATATGCCAGTAAAACGGACAAACTGGAAGAAATGGACAAGTTCTTAGAAAAGTACAACCTTCCAAAACTGAACTCAGAAGAAACAGAAATCATAAATAGACCAATTACAAGCACTGAAATTGAAACTGTGGTAAAAAAAAATCTTCCAACAAACAAAAGCTCAGAGCCAGATAGCTTCACAGGTGAATTCTACCAAACATTTAGAGAAGAGCTAACATCTCTCTTGTTCAAACTCTTCCAGAAAACTGCAGAGGAAAGAAAACTCCCAAATTCATTCTATGAGGCCACCATCACCCTGATACTAAAACAAGACAAAGATACCACCAAATAGAAAACAACAGGCCAGTATGAACATAGATGCAAAAATCTTCAACAAAATTCTAGCAAACAGAATCCAACAACAGGTTAAATCATACACCAGGATCAAGTGGGGTTTACCCCAGGTATGCAAGGTTTACCCCAATAGATGCAAATCAATCAATGTGATACACCATATTAACAAACTGAAAGATAAAAACCATATGATAATCTCAACAGATGCAGAAAAGGCTTTCAACAAAATTCAACACCCATTTATGATTAAAAAAAAACACACAAATCTCTTTAGATTAGGCCTAGAAGGACTCTATCTCAAAATAATAAGGGCCATATACGACAACCACACAACAAACATTATTCCCAATGGTGAAAATCTGAAAGCATTTCTTCTAAGATCAGGAAAAAGACAAGGGTGCCCTCTCTCATCACTATTTGTCAACATAGTTTTGGAAATCCTAACCATGGCAATCAGAGAAGAAAAATAAATAAAAGGAATATAGATAGGAAAAGAAGTAAAACTCTCATTGTTTGGAGCATCAGTTCAGTTCAGTTCAGTCACTCAGTCGTGTCCAACTCTTTGCAACCCCATGAACCGCAGCACGCCAGGCCTCCCTGTCCATCACCAACTCCTGGAGTCCACCCAAATCCATGTCCATGGAGTCGGTGATGCCATCCAACCATCTCATTCTCTGTCATCCCCTTCTCCTCCTGCCTTCAATCTTCCCCAGCATCAGGGTCTTTTCCAATGAGTCAGCTCTTCCCATCAGGTGGCCAAACTATTGGAGCTTCAGCTTCAGCATCAGTCTTTCTAACAAATGTTCAGGCTTGATTTACTTTAGGATTGAGTGGTTTGATCTCCTTGATGTCTAAGGGAGTCTCAAGAGTCTTCTTCAGCACAACAGTTCGAATTCCCCTTCTCCTCCTGCCTTCAATCTTCCCCAGCATCAGGGTCTTTTCCAATGAGTCAGCTCTTCCCATCAGGTGGCCAAACTATTGGAGCTTCAGCTTCAGCATCAGTCTTTCTAACAAATGTTCAGGCTTGATTTACTTTAGGATTGAGTGGTTTGATCTCCTTGATGTCTAAGGGAGTCTCAAGAGTCTTCTTCAGCACAACAGTTCGAAAACATCAATTCTTCCACATTCAGCCTTCTATACAGTCCAACTCTCACATCTGTACGTGACTACTGGAAAAGCCATAGCTTTGACTATATGGACCTTTGTTGGCAAAGTGATGTCTCTGCCTTCTAATACATTGTCTAGGTTTACTATAGCTTTACTTCCAAGGAGAAAACATTTTTTAATTTCATGGCTGTAGTCACCAGCCACAGTGATTTTGGAGCCCAAGAAAATAAAGCCTCTCACTGTTTCCACTTTCCCCCATCTATTTGCCATGAAGTGATAGGACCAGATGCTGTGATCTTAGTTTTATGAATGCTGAGTTTTAACCCTGCTTTTTCACTCTCTTCTTTCACCTTCATCAAGGGGCTCTTTGGTTACTCTTTGCTTTTTGCCATTTGAGTAGTATCATCTGCATATCTCAGATTGTTGCTATTTCTCCCAGCAATCTTGATTCTAGCTTGTGAGTTATCCAGCTGGCATTTTACATGATGTACTCTGCATATATGTTAAATAAATAGGGTGACAATATACAGCCTTGACATACTCCTTTCCCAATTTGGAACCAGTCTGTTGCTCCATGTTGAGTTCTAATTGTTGCTTCTTGTCCTGCACATAGGTTTCTCAGGAAGCAGGTAAGGTGGTCTGGTATTCCTATCTCTTTAAGAATTTTCCACAGTTTGTTATGATCCACAAAGTAAGTCTTCAACGTAGTCAATGAAGCAGAAGTAGATGTTTTTCTGGAATTCTCTTGCTTTTTCTATGATCCAATGGATGTTGGCAATTTGATGTAATCCATGGTAAAATATATCCAAGAAATAAGAGAAAGCATAGCAGTGAAAAAAGAATACTGAGATTAGAGTTATAAGTTAGAAATTATGAGACTTCTATATAACCTGGGCAAGTTATTTAATCTTCCCAAGGTCCTTTTCAAAATCACTAGTTGAGTAGAAATTTTGTAGTGAAATAATTTTGGACATTCTCTTTGGTCTCTCACCCAACCAGTCCCTTTCCACCCCCCTACTATATACTTCACCCCACATGTATGTCTGGTAACATCCATTAATGTATTGATTTATTGGTCTTTTCTTTCCATAAAATTTTGATACTATTGAGGGCAAGGAACAGATCTTATTTGTTATATTCTGAACCTAGCACAATTCCTGGCACAGAGTAGGTACTTAACAGGTATGAAGAGAACAGACCAGTGTTGGGGGGATGAGTACAAGGGAAGGGAGAGACAGAAATGAAGCAGGGATGGGGGAAAGAGAAGGAACAGTAAGAGGACAATCCTAATATGTGTGGGATAGCTCAGGTGAGCTTTGAAAGGTAATGACTGCTTGTCATCTTTGGCTATTTTCCCAGCTTCTGTCAAAATCAGTCCCATAATCATTCAGGCCTGCTACGCATTAGTTTAGAAAACAGTAACTTAACCTTATCGTTAAACAAGATTATAGTTGTAAAGATTATTTTAAGAATCAAAATATCTCTGAATGACTGACTACCTTCATTGGGAAGCAGTTTGCTAAAAAGGAACTTAAAAACCCAAGGGAGATGTGTATAAGAGACAGGTACAAATGGAACACTTACAGACAATAAAAATGGTTATGCAAAGTTCACATGTACTGTATGTTAAAGATTACCACAGGGGGACTTCCCTGGCGGTCTAGTGGTTAAGAAGCTGCATTGCAAGGCAGGGGATGAGTGTTCAGATCCCTGGTTTGAGAGCTGCAGAGCAACTAAGCCCGCGCCCACAACTACTGAGCCCAGCTGCCCTGGAGCCTGCACACTACAACTAGAGCCTGTGCACCACAGTGAGGGAGTCCGCACGACGCAGCGAGGATCCAGCGCACCACAGCTGACGCCTGACACGGCCAAATAAAACAAACAAACATTTTTAAAATTAAAAATTACCACAGGTAACTATAGCAGACTACAAAACAGCCATTTTGGGTTATAAAAATTAATACATATAAATATCTACATGTTTGTACATATACAGAAAAAGTACAAACCTGGAAAGGACATTTCAGGAAGGCAGAGTGATTTTTATTTTATATTTTGTACAATTATATATTATTGGAATTTTTCCAGTAAGATTCTATTCAATACTTAAGAGAAAAAATGCACTAAGAGATTCCATTTTAGAGCAAAAATATGACATTGGGAGAAAAATACATTGGAGGGACTTCCCTGATGGTCCAATGGTTAAGAATCCACCTTGCAGGAATCAATCCAAGAAGATACAACAATTATAAATATTTATGCATATAATATAGGAGCACCTCAATACAAAAGGCAAATGCTAACAACCATAAAAGGGGAAATTGAGAGTAAAACAATAATAGTTGGATTTTAACACCCCACTTACACCAAAGGACAGATCATCTACACAGAAAATTAATAACACAAGCCTTAAAGCACACATTATACCAGACGGCCCTAATCGATATCTTTAGGACGTTTCATCCCCAAACAGCAGAATCCACTTTTTTCTCAACTGAACAAAGAACATTCTCCAGGACAGATCACAGCTTGGGTCACAAATCAAGCCTTGGTAAATTAAGAAAAACTGAAATCCTATCAAGCATCTTTTCTGACCACAAGGCTATGAGACTAGATATCAATTACAGGGAAAAAGCCTGTAAAAAACCCACAAACACAAGGAGGCTAAACAACACACTTCTCAATAACCAAGAGGTCACTGAAGACACTAAAAGATAATTTATAAAATACCTAGAAACAAATGACAATGAAAATATGACCATCCAAAATCTAGTGAAAGTTGCTCAGTTGTGTCCGACTCTTTGTGATCCCATGGACAATACAGTCCACAGAATTCACCGGGCTAGAATACTGGAGTCAGTAGCCTTTCTCTTCTCCTGGATATTTCCACAAACCAGGGGTCGAACCCAGATCTCCCACATTGCAGGCAGATTTTTTTACCAGCTGAGCTGCAAGGGAAGCCCAACAATACTGGAGTAGGTGGCCTATCCCTTCTCCAGTGGATCTTCCTGACCCAGGAATCAAACCAGGGTCTCCTGCATTATAGGTGGATTCTTTACCAACTTAGAGGATGCAGCAAAAGCAGTTCTAAGAGGGAAGTTTATAGTAATACAAACCTACCTCAAGAAATGAGAAAGACATCAAATCAACAACCTGATCTTAAGTAACTAGAAAAAGAAAAACAAAAAACCCCAAAGATAGTAGAAGGAAAGAAATCATAAATATCAGAGCAAAAATTAATGGGAAAAAATGAAGAAAACAATAGCAAAGATCAATAAAACTAAAAAAACTTTGAGAAAATAAACAAAATGGACAAGCCACTAGCCAGACGCATCAAGAAGAAAAGGGAGAAGACTTAAGTCAATAAAATTAGAAATGAAAAAGATGTTACAATAGACAACGCAAAAATATAAAGGATCATAAGAGGCTATTAAGAGCAACTATATGCCAGTAAAACGGACAAACTGGAAGAAATGGACAAGTTCTTAGAAAAGTACAACCTTCCAAAACTGAACTCAGAAGAAACAGAAATCATAAATAGACCAATTACAAGCACTGAAATTGAAACTGTGGTAAAAAAAAATCTTCCAACAAACAAAAGCCCAGAGCCAGAGAGCTTCACAGGTGAATTCTACCAAACATTTAGAGAAGAGCTAACATCTCTCTTGTTCAAACTCTTCCAGAAAACTGCAGAGGAAAGAAAACTCCCAAATTCATTCTATGAGGCCACCATCACCCTGATACTAAAACAAGACAAAGATACCACCAAATAGAAAACAACAGGCCAGTATGAACATAGATGCAAAAATCTTCAACAAAATTCTAGCAAACAGAATCCAACAACAGGTTAAATCATACACCAGGATCAAGTGGGGTTTACCCCAGGTATGCAAGGTTTACCCCAATAGATGCAAATCAATCAATGTGATACACCATATTAACAAACTGAAAGATAAAAACCATATGATAATCTCAACAGATGCAGAAAAGGCTTTCAACAAAATTCAACACCCATTTATGATTAAAAAAAAACACACAAATCTCTTTAGATTAGGCCTAGAAGGACTCTATCTCAAAATAATAAGGGCCATATACGACAACCACACAACAAACATTATTCCCAATGGTGAAAATCTGAAAGCATTTCTTCTAAGATCAGGAAAAAGACAAGGGTGCCCTCTCTCATCACTATTTGTCAACATAGTTTTGGAAATCCTAACCATGGCAATCAGAGAAGAAAAATAAATAAAAGGAATATAGATAGGAAAAGAAGTAAAACTCTCATTGTTTGGAGCATCAGTTCAGTTCAGTTCAGTCACTCAGTCGTGTCCAACTCTTTGCAACCCCATGAACCGCAGCACGCCAGGCCTCCCTGTCCATCACCAACTCCTGGAGTCCACCCAAATCCATGTCCATGGAGTCGGTGATGCCATCCAACCATCTCATTCTCTGTCATCCCCTTCTCCTCCTGCCTTCAATCTTCCCCAGCATCAGGGTCTTTTCCAATGAGTCAGCTCTTCCCATCAGGTGGCCAAACTATTGGAGCTTCAGCTTCAGCATCAGTCTTTCTAACAAATGTTCAGGCTTGATTTACTTTAGGATTGAGTGGTTTGATCTCCTTGATGTCTAAGGGAGTCTCAAGAGTCTTCTTCAGCACAACAGTTCGAAAACATCAATTCTTCCACATTCAGCCTTCTATACAGTCCAACTCTCACATCTGTACGTGACTACTGGAAAAGCCATAGCTTTGACTATATGGACCTTTGTTGGCAAAGTGATGTCTCTGCCTTCTAATACATTGTCTAGGTTTACTATAGCTTTACTTCCAAGGAGAAAACATTTTTTAATTTCATGGCTGTAGTCACCAGCCACAGTGATTTTGGAGCCCAAGAAAATAAAGCCTCTCACTGTTTCCACTTTCCCCCATCTATTTGCCATGAAGTGATAGGACCAGATGCTGTGATCTTAGTTTTATGAATGCTGAGTTTTAACCCTGCTTTTTCACTCTCTTCTTTCACCTTCATCAAGGGGCTCTTTGGTTACTCTTTGCTTTTTGCCATTTGAGTAGTATCATCTGCATATCTCAGATTGTTGCTATTTCTCCCAGCAATCTTGATTCTAGCTTGTGAGTTATCCAGCTGGCATTTTACATGATGTACTCTGCATATATGTTAAATAAATAGGGTGACAATATACAGCCTTGACATACTCCTTTCCCAATTTGGAACCAGTCTGTTGCTCCATGTTGAGTTCTAATTGTTGCTTCTTGTCCTGCACATAGGTTTCTCAGGAAGCAGGTAAGGTGGTCTGGTATTCCTATCTCTTTAAGAATTTTCCACAGTTTGTTATGATCCACAAAGTAAGTCTTCAACGTAGTCAATGAAGCAGAAGTAGATGTTTTTCTGGAATTCTCTTGCTTTTTCTATGATCCAATGGATGTTGGCAATTTGATCTCTGGTTCCTCAGGCTTTTCTAAATTCAGCTTGTACATGTGGAAGTTCTCAGTTTATGTACTGTTGAAGCCTTCAAAATCCTTCAAGCATTCTGAGCATTACCTTGCTAGTAGGTGAAATGAGCGCAAATGTGCGGAAGTTGGAACATTCTTGGCCACTGCTCTTCTTTGGGATTGGAATGAAAACTGACCTCTTCCAGTTAGTGGCCACTGCTGATGTATGGAAACACAAAAGATCCTGAATAGTCAAAGAACTCTTGAGAATGAAAAATGGAGCTCGAGGAATAAACTTTCCTGACTTGAGACTTTACTACAAAGCTACAGTCATCTAGACAGTATGGTACTGGCACAAAAACGGATATACAGACCAATGGAACAAGACAGAAAGCCCAGAGATAAACCCACGTACCTCTGGGCACCTTATCTTTGACAAAAGAGGCAAGAAAATATAATGGATAAGAGACAGCCTCTTCAATAAGGGGAAAATGGACAGCTACAACTAAAAGAATGAAACTAGAACACTTCCTAACACCATACACATAAATAAAGTCAAATGGATTAAAAACTTAAATATAAGTCCAGAAACTATAAAACTCTTAGAGGAAAATGTAGGCAGTACACTCTTTGACATAAATCACAGGATGATCCCCTCTGACCCATCTCCTAGCATAATGGAAATAAAAATAAACAAGTGGGACCTAATGAAACTTAAAAGCTTCTGCACACTAAACAATAAACAAGATTGAAAGACAACCCTCAAAAATAACTGCAAATGAAACAACTGACAAAGATTAATCTCCAGAATATATAGGCAGCTCATAAAGCTCAATTTCAAGAAAACAAATAGCCCAATCAAAAAGTGGGCAGAAAACCTAAACAGACATTTCCCCAAAAAAGACATACACATGGCAGTAAATGTATGAAAGGATGCTTGATATCAGTAACTATTTGAGAAATACAAACCAAAACTACAATGTGGTATCACCTCACACCAGTCAGAATGGCCACCATCAAAAAATCTACAAGCAATGCATGTTGAAGAAGACATGGAGAAAAGGGAACCCTCTTGCACTGTTGGCGGGAATGTAAACTGATACAGTCATTATGGAGAACAGTACAAGGTTCCTTAAAAAACTAAAAACAGAACTACCATATGACCCTGCAATCCCACTCTGGGCATATACCCTGAGAAAACCACAATTCTAAAAGACACATGTACCCTAATGTTTACTGCAGCACTATTTACAATATTATTGCCAGGACATAGAAACAACCTAGATGTCTATTGATATATGAATGTATAAAGAAGATTCAGTACATATATACAATGGAATATTACTTAGCCATAAAAAAGAACAAACTTTAGACAGTTCTAGTAAGGTGGATGAACCTAAGAGTCTGTTACACAGAGTGACAGAAGTCAGAAAGAGAAAAACCAGTATCACACATTAACATATACATGGAATCCAAAACAGTAGTATTGATTAACTTATTTGCCGGAATGGAACGGAGACAGAGATGTAGACAATGGACTTGTGGACACAGTGCAGGAGGGAGAGAGTGAGACGAATGGAGATAAGTAACATCGACATATATACACTCTCATGTGTAAAGTGGATAGCTGGTAAGAAGCTGCTGTATAACACAGGAAGCCCAGCCTGGAGCTCTATGATGACTTAGAGGGCTGGGACTAGGGGAGGGTAGGGAGGCTTAAGAGGAAGGTGATATATGTGTAATTATGGCTGATTCTCATTGTTGTATATTAGAAACCAATACAATATTGTAAAAATTTCAAAACAAAGAAACAAACAAACAAAAAAAGAATCCCCTGTGAAATGAAGGGCACATGGGTTCAATCCCTGGTGGGGAGAACTAAGATCCTTTATGCTAAAGGGCAACTAAGTCTGTGCATCCCAACTGCTGAGCCCATGTGTGCCACAACTAGAGAGTCCAAGTGTTGTAACAGAACATCCCACATGACATAGTGAAGATCCCATGTGCTGCAACTGAGACCCAACACAGCCAAATAAACATTAAATATATATATATATATATATTTGAAGCAGATGTCCCTTCCATTGTGCCTTTCACACCACAATATGTTCACAAATAACATTAAGAAAGGGAATCACATGAATATAATGCTATATTATATAGTAGTGCTATAATGCTATATTATCGCACTATATGACGCTATAATAGCACTATAATGGCACTATGACAGCACTATGATTACAGTACTATAGGAGCACTATGATGCCAATATAGCACTATAATAATGCTATATTATATTATATAGCATTATATTCATGTGATTCCAAAGAATATTCAGGACTGATTTCTTTCAGGATTGACTGGTTTGATCTTCTTGAAGTTCAAGGGACTCACTCTCATGAGTCTTCTCCAACACCACATTTCAAAAGTATCAATTCTTGCACTCAGCCACCTTTATAGTTCAACTCCCATATCCATACATGACCACTGGAAAAACCATAGCTTTGACTATATAGACCTTTATTGGCAAAGTAACATTTCTGCTTTTTAATATATTGTCTAGGTTTGTCATATCCTTTCTTCCAAAGAGAAAGCATCTTTTAATTTCTTGCCTGTATTCACTATCTGAAGTAATTCTGGAGCCCAAGAAAATAAAAGCTGTCACTGTTTCCATTGTTTCCCCATCTATTTGCCATGAAGTGATGAGACCAGATGCCATGATATTAGCTTTCTGAATGTTGACTTCTAAGCCAGCTTTTTCACTCTCCTCTTTTACTTTCATCAAGAGGCTCTTTACTTCCTCTCTGCTTTCTGTCATAAGGGTGGTGTCATCTGTATATCTGAAGTTATTGATATTTCTCCCAGCAATCTTGATTCTAGCTTGTGAACCATCCAGCATTTTACATGATGTACTCTGCATATAAGTTAAATAAACAGGGTGACAATATACAGCCTTGATATACACCTTTCCCGATTTTGAACCAGTCCATTGTTCCACGTCTGGTTCTAACTGTTGCTTCTTGACCTGCATAGAGGTTTCTCAGGAGTCAGGTAAGATGGTCTGATATTCCCATCTCTTTAAGAATTTTCCAGTTTGTTGTGATCCACACAGCTTACTAGTTAACTTACTAGTTAAGCTTTCTCAGTTCAGTTCAGTTCAGTCACTCAGTCGTGTCTGACTCTTTGCGACCCCATGAACCACAGCACACCAGGCCTCCCTGTCCATCACCAACTCCTGGAGTCCACCCAAACCCATGTTCACTGAGTCGGTGATGCCATCCAACCATCTCATCCTCTGTCATCCCTTTCTCCTCCTGCCTTCAATCTTTCCCAGCATCAGGGTCTTTTCAAATGAGTCAGCTCTTTGCATCAGGTGGCCAAAGTATTGGAGTTTCAGCTTCAACATCAGTCCTTCCAATGAACACCTAGGATTGATCTCCTTTAGGATGGACTGTTTGGATCTCCTTACAGTCCAAGGGACTCACAAGAGTCTTCTCCAATACCACAGTTCAAAAGCATTAATTCTTCTGTGCTCAGCTTTCTTTATAGTCCAACTCTCACATCCACACATGACCACTGGAAAAACTACAGCCTTGACTAGATGGACCTTTGTTGACAAATGTCTCTGCTTTTTAATATGCTGTCGAGGTTGGTCATAACCTTAAGCTTGCTAGTTACTATAAAATCTTTCAGTGTTTGGTTTGACTGGTAATCCATGGTAAAATATATCCAAGAAATAAGAGAAAGCATAGCAGTGAAAAAAGAATACTGAGATTAGAGTTATAAGTTAGAAATTATGAGACTTCTATATAACCTGGGCAAGTTATTTAATCTTCCCAAGGTCCTTTTCAAAATCACTAGTTGAGTAGAAATTTTGTAGTGAAATAATTTTGGACATTCTCTTTGGTCTCTCACCCAACCAGTCCCTTTCCACCCCCCTACTATATACTTCACCCCACATGTATGTCTGGTAACATCCATTAATGTATTGATTTATTGGTCTTTTCTTTCCATAAAATTTTGATACTATTGAGGGCAAGGAACAGATCTTATTTGTTATATTCTGAACCTAGCACAATTCCTGGCACAGAGTAGGTACTTAACAGGTATGAAGAGAACAGACCAGTGTTGGGGGGATGAGTACAAGGGAAGGGAGAGACAGAAATGAAGCAGGGATGGGGGAAAGAGAAGGAACAGTAAGAGGACAATCCTAATATGTGTGGGATAGCTCAGGTGAGCTTTGAAAGGTAATGACTGCTTGTCATCTTTGGCTATTTTCCCAGCTTCTGTCAAAATCAGTCCCATAATCATTCAGGCCTGCTACGCATTAGTTTAGAAAACAGTAACTTAACCTTATCGTTAAACAAGATTATAGTTGTAAAGATTATTTTAAGAATCAAAATATCTCTGAATGACTGACTACCTTCATTGGGAAGCAGTTTGCTAAAAAGGAACTTAAAAACCCAAGGGACATACTAAACTCTTTTTAGAGGCCTCATAATAGCTTAGTCTTCGCTTTATACATAAGTTAACCTCAAAATTAAGAGGGTGAAAAAGTTACCACATAACTGTATTCTAACAAAATTAAATTTCCCTGAATTTTGACAACTGGATTGAGGATAAGAGAATGTCCATGTTCTTAGGTAACACATACTTTTAGTAGCTATGAATAAAGGGGCATGAAATCCACATCAAACTTCTGAAAGATTCAGAAAAATATACAAATAATATACGAATGAGCACAAATATTCATGATATAGAGAAACAGAAAAAAAGAAAGCAAATGAAAAATGTTCACAATTGTGATTCTGCTTAATGGATACTAGTCCTATAACTTTTCTATAAATATGAAATATCAAAATATTACAAAAAAGTTAATTGTCCACACAGAGCAAGTTAGATAAAGCCATATAAAAGAATACTCACATGGAATTAAACATTCCCATTAAGGCAGTAAAACAAAAGCCAATTGCAAACATGGATTTCATTCGAACCTGTAAGGAGATCAACAAATTGTCACTTCACACTAAAGGAAAACCAGTACTAAAGCATATCCCCCCAAATTTTGATATCATATCATTTTTAAAAGATGCTCCTTGGCAAAAAACTGTCTGTTGTCTAACCCACCCTCCACCTCCAAGGCCTCTTCTCCTGTCACCTTCTGATGAACTGTACTGGAGTGCCCATATGACCTAATTCTGGCCAACGAGTGACGAGTACAAGTACTAACCAGGACTTTTAAAAGGGGCAAACTTGGCTAGCATCCCTTTAGGCCTTCTGACCATACTTCTTGTCTGGAATGAAGAACACAATTCCTGACAATAAAGCAACATCAAACAACCAAATGACTATAAGCTAAGGAAGGCTAACTGGAGTCTTTAGTGACACTACTCTGCTGCCACACCAGCCCGGGACTACCAACCTCTACCTCTTGTTCAAGTAAAAAAACGATTATATGTTCAAGTATATAAGGTATTTTGTTTCTTGAGGCTAGCTACTTTCTTAATTACATGTGCCATAAAAGTATAAATAAACAAAAGATCATAAAGACATGACTAACAGTTTATCAGAAATTTTTATCTCTTCTTTCTGCAGTTTTCAAATTTGGTCTCTTGAACGTGAAATAACTATGACAACAGAAAAGCTATTTTCAAAAAATATATACTTCTAAACTATAATCTTTCTTAAAAAGAATTTCAAGGCACTTCTCTGGTGGTCCAGTAGTTAAGAATCCACCTTGCAATGCAGGGGATGCAGGCTCAATCCCTGGGTGGAGAATTAAGATACCACATGCCACGGAGCAACTAAGCCTGCATGCAACAACTAGAGAGTCTGTGAACTGCAATGAAAGATCCCATGTGATGCAAACTGACAGCCAAATAAACGAACAAATAAATAATTTTTTTTTTTAAAGAGTTTTAAGAAACAGAAGATAAAATATAGCAAAGGTCTCTCAGTAAGCAAACAGTAACTGTTGCACAGTTTAGGTGTCTTGTGTTGAATATACAGAAATTAGGCAGAAAAATTAGTTAAGCCATACAATTCGCCTACCTATACCTCAGTAAGACATGCTTGAACAAACTCTACTCTTTATAAATAAAGAATAAATGGCTAATAAAATCACTTTTCCTTACACTTTATGATATGCCTGACCTTCAGAACAAAAGGCCTCTTAAAGAATAAAGGCCATCTATGGTGTTCCAACTCTTATGATGGGATTACCAGGTCACCAAAAGCCAAAGATTCAGTAATAAAATAATGAAGAAAAAGAAAATAAGTGACTTCATTTGAAAACATAAGGGAGAAGCTAAAAAAAAAAAAACTGTGTGAAAATGACAAAATTATGACCTCAAGACACCCTTAAAAAAAGAAGCTATTCATATTACCAACATGAAGCTTCAGCCCTGTAGCACGTTTTCACTTCTATTTAGTCTAGGAACACCCATTATATTATTTATAGCATGCATAACTATAAATTTCTGAAAAGGTAAGTGCAATGTACTTGATGCAAATCATGGTCTTTTGCTGAAAAACATGTGGTTTATCATGAAGTTATATTTAGGACTCTTACCATTGACAAATCTCTGTTGTTATTCTTCAGTTTCTCTTCTTGCCGCTCTGCAAGGAATTAATGAACTGGTTAATATACACAGCACTGAGCAAGAAGCAGATGTTAAACTGTCACTGACTGGTGACTACAATGTTTCTGTCTCAGTTATCACTTAATAAGATAAGCTGAATACTTGGAATACCATATACTTTGTACTAACAGAAAATTCAAATGCAGGAGAGCACTAAAATAGTTCAATTTAAATAAAAATCTTTAAAGTTTAATTTTAAAAATTACCTCTGGTATTAAGTGTTTCAACTCTGTACATTAAGATATAATTTTATTATTATATCAATGGGAGGTATAATCATAATGACTATACTTGGATTTCAAATATTAATTACCCATCTCAAGTTTCTTTCCCTCTTTTTCAGTTTAAGAGAGCATAGCATCTAAAAATTAAAAGCCAATTAAGATAAAGTTAGGTGCAGCTTGTTTCATCTTACAGTCAAATGAAGCTAAAAATAAGCTTACTTTCATATTTAAGTCACTTGGAAAGCTAGGAAATTTGACATATATTTCAAGAAAATTGTTATATACACCAAATCTAAACTGCTAAAGAAGTTTCAGCTACACATTAATGCTCTTATCTACTGTATCCCATGAACACTGTTGTTGTTCAGTTGCTAAGTTGTGTACCATGTTTTGCAACCCCATGAACTGCAGCACACCAGGTTTCCCTGTCCTCCACTGCCTTCTGGAGTTTGCTTAAATTCATGTGGAATTAGTGATGTCATCCAACAATCTCATCTTTCTGTCGTCCCCTCCTCCTGCCCTCAATCTTTCCCAACATCAGGGTCTTGTCCAATGAGTCAGTTCTTCGCATCAGGTGGCCAAACTACTGGAGCTTCAGCTTAAGCATCAGTCTTTCTAATGAATGTTAGGGGCTGATATCCCTTAGGATTGACTGGTTTGATCTCCTTGCTGTCCAAGCTTTGACTATATGGACCTCTGTCCACAAAGTGATGTCTCTGCTTTTCAATATACTGCCTAGGTTTTTCATAGCTTTTCTTCCAAGAAGCAAGTGTTTTAACTTCATGGCTGCAGTCACCATCTGCAGTGATTTTGGAGCCCAAGAAAAGAAAATCTGTTACTGTTTCCATTGTTCCCCCATCCATTTGTCATAAAGTGATGGGACCAGATGCCATGACAATAGTTTTCTGAATGTTGAGTTTTAATCCTGCCTTTTTAACTCCCCTCTTTCAAGCGGGGGAGTTAACTTTTTAACTCCCCTTCATCAAGCAGCTCTTTAGTTCCTCTTTGTTTCCTGCCATTTGGGTAGTATCATCTGCATATCTGAAGTTGTTGATATCTCTCCCAGCAATCTTTGATTTCAGCTTGTGAGTTATCTAGCCCGGCATTTCACATGTTTGGGCTTCCCTGGTGGCTCAGAGGTTAAAGCGTCTGCCTCCAATGTGGGAGACCTGGGTTCGATCCCTGGGTCGGGAAGATCCCCTGGAGAAGGAAATGGTAACCCACTCCAGTATTCTTGCCTGGAAAATCCCATGGACGGAGAAGCCTGGTAGGCTACAGTCCATGGGGTCGCAAAGAGTCGGACACGACTGAGCGACTTCACTTCACTTCACTCTGCATATAAGTTAAATAAGCAGGGTGACAATATACGGTCTTGAGGTGCTCCTTTCCCAATTTTGAACCAGTCTGTTGTTCTATGTCCAGTTCTAACTATTGTTTCTTGTCCTGAATATAGGTTCCTCAAGAGACAGGTATGGTGGTCTGGTATTCCTGTCTCTTGAAGAATTTTCCAGTTTGTTGTGATCCACACAGTAAAAGTCTTTAATATAGTCAATGAAGCAGAAGTAGATGTTTTTCTGGAATTCTCTTGCTTTTTCTATGATCCAATGGATGTTGGAAATATGATCACTGGTTCCTCTGCTTTTTCTAAATCCAGCATGTACATCTAGAAGTTCTCAGTTCATGTACTGCTCAAGCCTAGCTTGAAGGATTTTGAGCATTATCTGGCTAGTATGTGAAACGAGAGCAATTGCACAGTAGCTTGAACATTCTTTAGTACTGCTCTTCTTTGGGACTGGAATGAAAACTGACTTTTTCTAGTCCTGCTTGGTATTCCTGTCTCTTGAAGAATTTTCCAGTTTGTTGTGATCCACACAGTAAAAGTCTTTAATATAGTCAATGAAGCAGAAGTAGATGTTTTTCTGGAATTCTCTTGCTTTTTCTATGATCCAATGGATGTTGGAAATATGATCACTGGTTCCTCTGCTTTTTCTAAATCCAGCATGTACATCTAGAAGTTCTCAGTTCATGTACTGCTGAAGCCTAGCTTGAAGGATTTTGAGCATTATCTGGCTAGCATGTGAAACGAGAGCAATTGCACGGTAGCTTGAACATTCTTTAGTACTGCCCTTCTTTGGGACTGGAATGAAAACTGACTTTTTCTAGTCCTGTGGCCACTGCTGAGTTTCCCATCAACATATTGGACTTTATTGCTGTGCCTATGAAGAAACTGAGGTCCAGCAAAGAGAAGTGACTTCTCAGAGCCCACACAGGTATTTTATGGCAAAGCCAGGACTAGAATCCAAGTTTCTCAACCTCCAATCCAATGATCTCTATAAATACCATGCGACTGCTTTCTTTGATCATGTATTTTTATCACCAAGATTAATTCACTCAACGAATACTTATTGATTACCTACTACATGCCAAGCACTTTTCTGGGTACTAGGGATAAATGAATGATCAAAACACACACCAATTCATACCCTCACAAGAATATTATGAAATAAAAATACAAAAAACCCTCTAAAATAAAAAAACATACAACTGGAATATGTTAAAGTGGTATGAGGGCTGACAAGTTCAGGCAGGTAAAAGAAAGGAAGGAAGAAAAACAGGCCTACAGGAACTGCAGACTGGACTGCAGTTTTCAAACAATGCATGGGTGAGATGAATATATGACCCTTTGTCTTAAACAGTTCCTACCCAGTTTGTTCTCCATGGAGGAAAGGATACAGGCAGGAAAGAGTTGAAGGTGAAGATATATGTAAGAAAATGAATAAAACGGGATGGAGCTAAGGTGTATCTCGAGGGCTAGAGTTCCTTTTCTATTGAATAGCTCTCTTATAATATAATAAGACATTTTAAAACTGGGGGTTTGAGGACTGGGGTAAGAGATGACTAGAAGTTAAACAGGCAAAGAACAAGTAGAAGTGGAAAAGGACTGCCACTGAGACATGAAAAGAAAGGTATAGAAAAGCATCTGTGCTAGAAACCTGCACATCCTTGACTTCCTACTCTATCTTCAATCAAACACCCAGTTCTATTAATTATACCTCATAAATGCTTAGGAAATCTACCGTCTCCCCTCCTCCTATCACTTCCAACATCTCTTACCTATATTACTTTCAAACCTCCTAAAAGACCTCACTGTCTCCAAACTTGTCTCCTCAAATTCACGTTCCACATAAATGCACATCAGATCTACCAAAAGGCAAACTGAACAAGATCATGATACTCGCCAGCTTAAAATCCTTCCATGGCTTTTTATCCCTATAAGATCATGTTTATTTCTTTTTTTTTTTTTTGGCTGTGTCATGCAGCATGTGGGATCTTAGATCCCTGACCAGGGATCAAACCCTTATCCCCTGCAGTGGAAGTGCAGAGTCCAGTGGAACTGGACCACCAGGGAAGTCCCAAGATGATGTTAGATGATGTTTCAAAATCACTTGAAAGTCCTGTATCTGGCTCCTGTTTCCTTGTGAAGCCACATTTCTGACCACTCCCATAAATTTTTACATTCTTTCATCACCAAAGTTCCTTTATATATGATGATTTTCTCTTGATTCAGCATCTTTGTTCATAAAGTTTCTTTTATCTTTGGTGACCAAGTGTCCCAGCTTTCCTAGATTGTTCCAGTTTTAGCTCTGAAAATCTCACATCCCAGGAAACTCCTTGGGCAAAACAAACTGGAACATGATTGGCTACCCTACTTCTACCTAGACTATTTCATCCCATCCTATCAAATCCTTTCCTGGCTAGCCTATAACTCAACTTTTAAGCCTCAGTTCTTATGCCATCTCCTTTGGAAAATCTTGATTCCTTAAGCAATACTATTCTAAAGAACTTTCTACAATTATAAAAATATCTTATATCTGTGCTATCAACATAGCTACATATAGATATGAGCAGTGAAATATGACCAGTGTGATTGAGGTCCTAAAATTTCAACCTCATTTAATTTCAATTAATTTAAAATCTAAACAGTCAAAGGTAGCTAGAGGGTGCAGAATTGGATAATACAGTCTTAGACACTGGATTAGAACTTCTGATTCAGTAAAACCTAGGAGTAAGACTCAGACTCAATACTCTGTTCACCTGATGTGAAGAGCCAACTCTTTGGAAAAGACCCTGATGCTGGGAAAGATTGAAGGCAGGAGGAGAAGGGGACGACAGAGCATGAGATGGTTGGATGGTATCACCGACTCAATGGACATGAGTTTGAGCAAGCTCTGGGAGATGGTGAAGGACAGGGAAGCCTGGAGTGCTGCAGTCCATGGAGTTGCAAAGAGTTGGACACAACTGAGCAACTGAACAACAACAAAGACTCAGAACCCTTCATTTTAACAAATATCTCAAGCAAAACTGATATGGGTGGCCTAGAGACCATGTATGAGAAATACTATATAGAAAGAACTGTAGGATACAAGCCAAAGTTAGGTGCAGGCAAAAATTAAATCCTAGGAAGCACTGCATACCAGAAGAGAGAAAGGTACTATAAATTTATAGTGAGCCCATTGTCTGGCTTATCCCAGGGCTTGCTCTGTCTGCAGGAATTGCTTTAACACAGTTCTTGCCTTCTTGTAACCAGTTAGTTCAGCTTTTCCTGAGTTCTTGATCGCATATACCCTTAAATTCCCCATTACTTGAGAGAGCTTACTATAGCCAAAGAGCTAAATAAAATACATCAAAAGTAGTTTATCTTCTATAAGAGGGAAACATAAAATAACCAAAATATCTGCTCCTGAAATTAAGAATGAAAAATATAGTCTTCAGATACTTCAGTTTCAAATTAATGGCTCTACCTAAGACCACAATCTAAGGGCGTCACCTAAGTGATATCACTGACACTTTGACTCTCTGAAACACTGAGTTTGCTGACCTTTCCTCTCTCATTAAAAACTCCCTTCTTTCAAAGCAGCAATATCACTCTTTATAGTCCCCTCATCACTAAGTGTGTGTGTATGTGCATACTAACTCGCTTCAGTCATGCCCAACTCTCTGGGACCCTATGGACTGTAACCCACCAGGCTCCTCTGACTGCAGGATTCTCCAGACAAGAATACTGGAGTGGGTAGCCATTCCCTCCTCCAGGGGATCTTCCTGACCCAGGGATCAAACTTGTGTCTCTTAAGTCTTCTGTGTTGGCAGGTGGGTTCTTTACCGCTACTGTCACCTGGCAAGCCCAGTATACATATATATACATATGTTTATTTATTTGGCTGTGCTGGGTCTTAGTCGCAGTGTGAGGGATCTTTTAGTTGCAGCAAGTGGCAAGTGGGATCCAGCTCCCTGACCAGTGATTGAGCCCAAGGCCCCTGTATTTTTAGTGCAGAGTCTTAGCCCACTGGACTACCAGGGAAGTTCCTAAACATTTAATTTTTAAAGAAGCCCAAGTGGGGAATCTGAGAAAAGTAAAAATAAGGGTTACATAATAAAATTACATTGACAGATAGGGTCAGTGACAGAAATGCATTTAAGGGTCTCATAAAGCTGCTGGAAATGAATAGCAAATCTGACTCTATGCTTATTAGCAGCTGGTTTAAAGCAGGAAGAAAAGCCATCAGTTCAAACACAGTGTCAGTAAGATAAAAGTAAATCAATTATTTATGAGAATCACTGCTTGTCTTGATGTTTGAAGCTACTAGAGTTTCCATAATCTCTCGTCAAAGGAATACATCTAATGTAAGTAATGTTCTCAATAAACAGTCCATAGTACTACTAAAATAAAACCGTATCTGGCTGAGTTTTTCATGACATACCTAAAGGGCAATGTCAAGGCAAAATACAGTTGAAGCAACTTTATAAACGCCCAAATAATACAAGTTTAGACTTAAAGATTTCTGATCAGCCAGTTCAATCACTCAGTTGTGTCCAACTCTTTGTGACCCCATGGACTGCAGCACACCAGGCTTTCCTGTCCATCAGCAACTCCCAAAGCCTACTCAAACTCACGTCCATCATGTTGGTGATGCCATCCAACCATCTCATCTTCTATCTTCCCCTTCTCCTCCCGGCTTCAATCTTTCCCAGCATCAGGGTCTTTTCCAATCAGGATTCTTCACATCAGATGGCCAAAGTACTGGAGTTTCAGCATCAGCATCAGTCCTTCCAATGAATATTCAGAACTGATTTCCTTTAGGATTGACTGGTTGGATCTTCTTGCAGTCCAAGGAACTCTCAAGAGTCTTCTCGAACACCAGAGGTCAAAAGCATCAATTCTTGGGTGCTCAGCTTTCTTTATAGTTCAACTCTCACATCCATACATGACTATTAAAAAAACATTGCTTTGAATAGATGGAGCTTTGATGGTAAAGTAATGGTTCTGCTTTTTAATATGTTGTCTAGGTTGGTCAGAGCTTTTCTTCCAAGCAGCAAGCATCTTTTAATTTTATGGCTGCAGTTACCATCTGCAGTGATTTTGGAGCCCTCAAAAATAGTCTCTATTTCCATTGTTTCCCCATCTATTTGCCATGAAATGATAGGACCGGATGCCATGATCTTAATTTTATGAATGCTGAGTTTTAAGCCAACTTTTTCACTCTCCTCTTTCACTTTTATCAAGAGGCTCTTTAGTTCTTTTTTGCTTTCTGCCATAAGGGTGATGTCATCTGCATATCTGAGGTTTTTGGTATTTCTCTGTGCAATCCTGATTCCAGCTTATGCTTCATCCATTCATCCAATCTGGCGTTTCACATGATGTACTCTGTATATAAGTTAAATAATCAGGGTGACAATATACAGCCTTGACGTACTCCCTTTGCAATTGGAACCAGTCTGTTGTTCCATGTCCAGTTCTAACTGTTGCTTCCTAACCGACATACAGATCTTTCAGGAGGCAGGTCAAATGGTCTGGTATTCCCATCTCTTGAAGAATTTTCCACAGTTTCTTGTTGTCCACACAATCAAAGGCTTTGGCATAGTCAATAAAGCCAAAGTAGATGTTTTTCTGGAACTCTCTTGTTTTTTCAATGATCTGCGGATGTTGGCAATTTGATCTCTGGTTCCTGGGCCTTTTCTAAACCCAGCTTGAACATGTGGAAGTTCACGGTTCACGTATTGTTGAAGCCTGGCTTGGAGAATTTTGAGCACTGCTTTATTAAAGTGTGAGATGAGTGCAATTATGTGGTAGTTTGAACATTCTTTGGCATTGCCTTTCTTTGCGATTGGAATGAAAACTGACCTTTTCCAGTCCTGTGACTATTGCTGAGTTTTCCAAATCTGCTGGCATATTGAGTGCAGCACTTTCACAGCATCATCTTTTAGGATTTGAAATAGCTCAATTGGAATTCCATCACCTCCACTAGCTTTGTTTGTAGTGATGATAGCCTGGCTTAATTTAGGACTAAAATTTATAAATCTATAGAATGGATAGGAGGTTTGCCCTTCAAGCAACTGCTAGTAAATATTATGTCTTGTAACTTTTGATAAGATTTCGATAAGTAACTTCATAAATATTATTTATTTTACATTCTGATGACATTTTGGTGAGCAAACAATTCAAGGTTGCCTCCCACGTTAAATTAATTTGAAATAATTTGAGTGTAGACACTCTGTGCTGTCAATGTAAGGGCAGGGGGTAATGTGCCTTCCATTTTTATATCTTACTTATCCTTTATAACAAAGCTATAAACTGCCTATATTTGATGTCTTCACTTTCTCACATGCATTATTTCCCTATCTATACAATATGGCTTCTGTCCCCTATAATGCCACTGAAATTATTCTCTTTTTAAAAATATTTATTTGGCTGGGTTAGGTCTTAGTTGTGGTGCGTTGACTTAGTTGTCCCATGGCACAGAGGATCCTAGCTCCCTGATCAGACCAGGGATCCAACCTGCACCTCCTACACTGGAAAGCAGATTCTTAATCACTGGACCAGCAGGGAAATCCCATGCCACTGAAATTATTCTTGCTAAACCACTAATATCTTTGTTTTGCCTCTTAGATATTTAACATCTACCCTCTAACCCTTCCTGTCCCCTGAAATTCTCCCCTCAACTTCTGTGACACAACTCTTTTCCAACAGCTCTGGCATTACTTTTTTGAGCTCCACTTCTTCTCCTACTCCTCAAATGATTATGCTTCAGGACTCTCTCCATTCTCAGCCCTTTGCTTTTCTTTAGTTTGTGGACCTAATTACAATTTATAATCATATGGTGTTAAACTCTATTTGTAGGTGCTTTCCTGGTGGTCCAGAGGATGAGACGGTTGGATAGCATCACTGACTGAATGGACACGAGTTCAAGCAAACTCCAAGAGATACTGAAGGACAGGGAAGCATGGCATGCTGCAGTCCACAGGATCACAAAGAGTCAGACACAATTTAGTGACTGAATGATAACAACCTTGGTGATCTAGTGGTTAAGAATCTGCCAGCCAATGTGGGGGACAGGGGTTCGATGTTCAATTCCTGGTCCAGGAAGACCCCATATGTCACAGATGCACCACAATTACTGAGCCTACGCTTTAGAGCCCCTCGAGCCACAATTACTGGGCCTGCGCACTGCAACCACTGACGTCTGTGTACCTAGAGCCTGTGCTCTGCAGTAAGTCACCTCAATGAGAAGTCTGCGCACTGCAATGAAGAGTAGCCCGTGTTCGCTGCAACTAGAGTAAGCCCTTGAACAGCAATGAAGACCCAGCACAGACAAAAACTAAATAAACTTTAAAAAATAATAAATAAATAAACTCTATTTGCAGCCTTTACCTCTCTGCCAGCTCCAAATCATACATCCAATGGTGTACCAAATATTTCCACCCTATTGTCATACAGGCACAACAAATCCACCATGTTCAAAACTGAAATCATCCTCTCTTCTTCCTTATCCCAATCTGCTACTCTTCCAATATTTCTTGTTCTAATCAGAAATCCAGGCTTCTTCCCAGACTCATTCTTCTCTACATACCTTACATCTAAAAGGTCATCAAGTTGTGTGACATCTACTTGCCTAAATTCTTTGAATATGTACCACCTACTCCAGTCCCAGTACCACTGTTCAGGTTCTTGCTATGCTATTTGTATGCCAAGGATACCTGAAAAATCTCATAACTTCCCTACCTCCAGAATGATTCACTCTCTGGTTTATCCTCCAAATATTGCCAGATTTGTCTTCCTTAAAATGTGATTTCAAACCTGTTTAAATTCCTTTCTACATATGTTAACCTCCTTACCTTAGTTTAACTTATAAAGACCTTTATGGACTAGGCACTACTCATTTCCCTAGGCTCGTCTATTTGTATGTTACACATACCTTTTTTTATTTGTTATAGTATACTATTTATAGTTCCAGGTATATACCTTGCTATTTGACCGCTCTATGCTTTTGCATATGCTTTTTATGCCAAGAATATACAAGACTTAAAAATGTGGATTCTAAAGTTATGAATGTACAGGTTCAAATCCCTTCTCTACCACTGACTTAATTGCACCATACCACTGATTGACCAGGAGCAAGTTACTTAACCTCAATTTTCTCATCACTGAAAATGAAGTAACACTGTTCACTACAACATACCATTGTCAAAAGAGTTTAAAAATATGTAAAGGCTTACTTCAGGGTTTTGCAGATGGTCTAACTGACCAGTATTTTATTTATATTTTTACTTAGTTAATACACACTAAAGCTTTGAGATTCAACTTAAAGCATTATCTCCAAGAAAACTTGATCCCCTAGATTGGTCTGAATATCCTTTCTCTTTACTTTTATGATACTCAGAGTGTATCTCTAAAAAATATGTATTACACTGCATTGGTTTGTTTTTCCTCTTTAGATCCCTTAAAAGACAGAATTACTTTGTTGCTTCAACGCCTACCAGAGTGACTGGGGATACAGAGTAGTACACTGGTATACCCATACAGAGTAGATGCACAATAGCACTTTGCCAGGGAACTGAATGATCAGGCCATTAAGAACACATCTAATATCCCTACACTAAGTTGAGAAGCTTTAACCAAAACAGGAAACTGGGCTTCCCTGGTGCCTCAGTGGTAAAGAATCCCTCTCCCAATGCAGGAGATGCAGGTTCGATCTCTGGGTCAGGAAGATCCCGGAGAAGGAAATGGCAACCCACTCCAGTATTCTTGCCTGGGAAGTCCCATGGACGGAAACGCCTAGCAGGCTAGTCTATGGGACTGCAGAATTGCACTCAACTTAGTGATTAAATAACAACAATAACTAGTAAAGGACACTGGTATAGTCAAGCCTGGTAGAGTAATCTTCCAGGATTTAACAGCAATGATTCAGGTATAGAGACATAGTTTTTGATCCAAATACACAATTTCACAACAATTTTTTCCTGATTTTAGAATCAGGAAGCATCATAAAGTACAAATATAAATTATATATAGCCATTTATAAATTGTCTTTTTGGAACAGAATTATATTTTGTAATTAAATTCAAATTACACTGAAAAACCGAAAACAATTATTTTGCAGAGCAGGTAAAATTATTCAGCAGAAAATTTCCTATGTGTTGGTGGGTTTCCATCACCAGTCAATTCTCAGTAAGGAAGTCATGGCAACAATAAACACACATAATTCAGACTTAACTGGAAATAATCATCTCAGATAAGAAAAACAAAACACTTTTACAAACTATGCTAAGAACCTTCAGCCAAGTTCAAAAGCCATGACTGTCAACATCATTTTACTAAATTGAAATTTCAAAGCTAAGAGCAAAAATAAGGAAGTGCTTGAAATTGTCCCACAATATGGTAGTAAGAATCAAGTAAGATAATGTACAAGCCTTCCCAGGTGGCACTAGGAGTAAAGAACCTGACTGCCAATGCAGGTTAGTCATGAGACACAGATTCAATTCCTGGGTCAGGAAGATTCCCTGAAGGAGGGCATGGCAACCCACTCCAGGATTCTTGCTTGGAGAATCCCTTGGACAGAGGAGGCTGGCAGGCTGCAGTCCACAGGGTCGCACAGAGTTGGACATGACTGAAGTGACTTAGCACACATGCATGCAAGATAACGTATGCAAGTGCTCTTGTAGACTGTAAAACTATACAAATATGAGTTATCACTGTTGAAAACTTTATTTAAAAAAAAAAAAGCCCACAAGCCCTAGAGCCCATGCTTCACAACAAGAGAAACCACCACAATGAGAGGCCCACACACTGCAACTAGACAGGAGCCCTGGGCCCCTGCTTGCTGCAACTAGAAAGAAGCCTGTGCAGCAACAAAGAACCAGCACAGCCAAACATTTTTTGAAAAAACAAAAAGAATTTCTTATATTTTCATAATCTAAGAATTTATTTTTCCAAGAAAACCTTAATATTGTATATACCAATAACTCATCTTACCAATTTTCTTTTTTTGTTGTCGACCAGCTGACTCTGTTATTGTTTCCTTCTTCTTTTCCACTGTAAATACAGTGACATCATGAAAAATTAATTATGCATTACACTCAAGAAACAAAGACTATATTTTATCACAGCTGAACCACTGAAAGAAGCTTACAAGAAAGTTACACATTGGCTTTGATGGTGGTCATGATTAAGTTAACTGGTGTGCTCACACACCTGCTGACAATAAAAGGTAGAAGCAATATTCTAATGTAACAGCAACATTGTAAGCATCATTAATCAAATACCCAAAAAAGACTTTATAAAGACAAAGTCATAATCAAAACTGAGATGATTTTTAGGCTATTAGCTGAGACTGCCTTAGGCAGAATCTAAGCACAATTTAAAATTCTGCTTCCCTGGTTGCTCAGAGGTTAAAGCGTCTACCTGCAATGCAGGAGACCCCAGTTCGATCCCTGGGTCAGGAAGATCCCTTGGAGAAGGAAATGGCAACCCACTCCAGTATTCTTGTCTGGAGAATCCCATGGAGGAAGGAGCCTGGTAGGCTACAGTCCACAGGGTCGCCAAGAGTCGGATATGACTGAGCTACTTCACTTTCACTTTCAAGCACAATTTAAAATTCTGCTTCCTCAGGTGATTAATTGTAGTTCCAGTTTCAAATTCACTATAGAAAATGGGCATTCACTCATTCAGTTATTGTCTGCCAAAGTAATAGGCACCATTCTAGGTAGATAAAAAGATAAACATGATCCTTGCCATCTAAAAAGCAATCTAGTGAGGGCACATAATCAAATAACAATTACAGTATAGAATGCACAGGGTAGGAAGATCAGGAGAGTCAAAACAGCTAAGATGAACATTTCCTGAGACTTTTCAATTAATATGACGATAGAGTAAGAGTGAGTTTTGGAAGAAGAATAATGTAACATATTTATACTTTATGTTTACTATCTTTAATCACCTATGGAGCTTTCCTAGTGGCTCAGATGGTAATGAATTTGCCTGCAATGCAGGAGACCCAGGTTCCATCCCTGAGTCAGGAAGATTCCCTGGAGAAGAACCACCTATGAATGGACTAGCAATGAATACAGTAAAACCTTTATTTACATTATTTGCTTCTTATAATATCTTAGTATACTTCCTTTACTAGCACATGGTATAGTATATGTATTATTTCTAAAAGTTGCATTAAAGAGAATTGCAGGTAAGAATCTTTCCCTTACTATATTAATATGCTGCTTGAATTTTAAAAGCAAAATTGGTGTTATTCCTTTATCAGAGATGTAAAATTCAGTTTAACTCCACAATTACAAATAAAATGGTAAAATTCTGACTAAAATAAAATCTGAGTGTGTGTGTGTAAATATACACATTGGGTGTCTAAGTGATAGGCACTATTCCAGGTAGATAAAAAGATAAAAGATAACATATATAGGGAGAGAAAGACAGAGATTTAGAATGAACTACTAGTACGAGATCACAAAAGGAAAGAGTCATATTCTACAAGATGTTACAGAAACAAAAAATATTTCTCCCCACCCCAGAAGGACTATAACACAACTACTTGGCATTTAACCATGGCTGCATAAAAACCACGGAGAAGGCAATGGCACCCCACTCCAGTACTTTTGCCTGGAACATCCCATGGACAGAGAAGCCTGGTAGGCTGCAGTCCATGGGGTCGCTGAGAGTCGGACACAACTGAGCGACTTCACTTTCACTTTTCACTTTCATTCATTGGAGAAGGAAATGGCAACCCACTCCAGTGTTCTTGCCTGGAGAATCCCAGGGACGGGGGAGCCTGGTGGGCTGCCGTGTATGGGTTCTGACATAGTGGGACACGACTGAAGTGACTTAGCAGCAGCAGCATAAAAAACGGGGGGGAAAAAATGAGAGGCTAGAAAATAGAAACATAAGATGATACTATGAACATTACTTGATCTTCTAGCACAATGGATTAAGACTAGATAAATCTTTTCCAGGGATAATACAATGTTTTTTTTTAGCTTCTCGAAGTTACAAAGAAACTCTAAGAAATGGAGATATCAGAGTTGACCAAAAAAAAAAAAAAGATGTCTACTGTGAAACGTATTTTTGCCTATGACCTGGTATTACTGCATGGTGAATTTGAGTTGTCAAACAGTTTATAAATTACTCTAAAAGCTTTATCCTGTTTCACTGTAAACCAAAGAAATACTTCATACTTTACAATAATTTGTACTTAATAAATGTTCTCAAATAATTTTGTAACAAGAATCCAATTACATATAGTACTTTAATCATTCTCATTTATTGAAGTGTTCTTTCATTAGTCTATATTATAAAAGTAAAACGATGTAAAAAGACTTACTGACATTTAGAGCACACTCATCTAGAGATCACCTAAATCAAACAACTTGGTACTTTTAAGAAAGCATCTTTCAACAAGGATGTCCACCACAGTAGCACAGATTTCTAGATAACATCAGTATTCTCCAAATAATGCTTAAGATCAGATCTGCACAAGATGAGATTTGAATCTGTGATTCAAATCTATTTATATTTTAGATTCCTCAAAAGCGCAACAAACCTTTTTTTTGAGATTTTAATTATTTTATTATTTTACATTTTGAGTCTGTGCTCAAAATGTAAAACCACTTAACTACAGAAAAAGAGCAGATGAAACAGCAAGGCCTCCCTTCAGTTTGGTTTATTACTATTAATTTGTTTGAAATGTGTGAAAATACACTTAGTCATCCTAAATTCATTTTGAGTTATCAAAGTCCAAAGTGGATTAACTGATTCAAAACTGTCTCAACAGATAGAAAATTTCTACTTTTCAACTGTGGCTGCCTACTTATTTATACTCATACAGGATTTTTGTTTGGCAAAAGTTGTAAATGGGCTTCCCTGGTGGCTCAGCTGTAAAGAACTGGCCTGCCAATACAGGAGACATGAATTACATCCCTGGGTCAGGAAGATCCCCTGGAGAAGAGATCAGCAACCCAACCAGTATTCTTGGCTGGGACAATCCCATGGACAGAGGAATCTGGCAGGCCACAGTCAATGGGATCGCAAAGAGTCGGACACGACTTAGAGACTAAATCACCACCACCACCAACAAAGCTGTGAATAGATTAGATTTTTATTTAAGTTTGAAATATCACATAGTAAGCATTTTAACAGTCCACAAGTTGGTGATCATCCAATTAGAGTTGTCACTGAAAAACATTTTTAAAATACCATAGTAAAACACTCATTTAAAAAGTCAGTCATCCTGCAGTTTTAAAGATAAGCAAAGTTCTTATGATTGCCCCGCACCTCCCCATTTCCTTCATTTCAAAGAAAAACCACTTTTACCTCTTTCAGCTGACTGTTTTGCTATTTACTCCTGTATCTTCTTCTTTGTTTTTGGCAGAGCCATGCAGCAGGTCAGTTCCCCAACCAGGGGCTGAACCTGGGCCATAGCAGTGGGAACTCCCATAAAATTGTGTGTGTGTGTGTGTTTGTGTGTGTGTTTTAACCTCTGTGGCTTGAAATATCATAAAACCCATTGTCATAGTTGTAATTTTGGTTAAATGTGAGTTCAACATTTACAAAATTATGACTGTGAAAATACTGTTCACAGGTGATTTTACACAGTAAACTATGATGATTCTTTCCTTCCTGCAAGTTTTCCCCAGATTTATGTCATTTAAAAATTTGTTCAGTTGTCTCCAAGCTGCTAAGTCGCTTCAGTCGTGTCCGACTATGTGTGACCCCATAGACGGCAGCCCACCAGGTTCCGCCATCCCTGAGATTCTCCGGGCAAGAACACTGGAGTGGGTTGCCATTTCCTTCTCCAATGCATGAAAGTGAAAAGTGAAAGTGAAGTCGCTCAGTGATGCCCGACTCTTAGCGACCTCATGGACTGCAGCCCACCAGGCTCCTCTGTCCACGAGATTTTCCAAACAGAGTACTGGCGTGGGTTGCCATTGCCTTCTCCTTGGTTGTCTCCATACTTATCACTAATTCAGCCCCAAATTCTTGGCTAGCTGTCTGCATCTTTCCAGTATAAAATCAGATCATTAGGAATTATAAGTTTTTCTAAAGAAGTTTCTCCTAGCATCTTCTAACAAGCTCAGTATGGTGCAAAGCTGACATTCTTAAGCATGTCAGATCTAAATCTGCCTTCACCACTGTCTAGGGGATTCCCTTTATCGAATCTTGTGTTTGTGCTTCTATTTCCTGGAGTTCATATCTTCTTCTTTTTTTGGTTTGTTCATTTTGTTTTGATGTAGTGTATTTTCCAGCAGTTTGCAGAGATAAAAAAATTTAAGACCTGTATATCTGGTAATTTTCTCAAAGGATCCTTTATGTTCAGTTCAATCCAGTCACTCAGTTGTGTCCGACTCTTTGCAACCTCATAGACTGCAGCATGCCAGGCCTCCCTGTCCATCAACTCCCGGAGCTTGCTCAAACTCATGTCCATCGAGTTGCTGATGCCATCCAACCATCTCATCCCCTCTTGTCCCCTTCTCCACCTGCCTTCAATCTTTCCCAGCATCAGGATCTTTCCCAATGAGTCAGTCCTTTGAATCAGGTGGCCAAAGTATTGGAGTTTCAGCTTCAGCATCAGTCCTTCCAATGAATATTCAGGACTGATTTCCTTTAGGACTGATGGGTTTGATCTCCTTGCAGTCCAAGGAACTCTCAAGAGTCTTCTCCAACAATCACACTTCTAAAGCATCAATTCTTCGATGCTCAGCTTTTTTTATGGTCCAACTGTCACATCCATACATGACTACTGGAATATGTTTTTATTTCTGCCATTTCCATGTGATTCTTTCTTATGGTTTCCATTTCCTGAAAATCCCCATCTGTTCATGCATGTTTTCTACCAGATCCTATAACATGCCAATCATAGTTATGTACAAGTTCCATACCTGGGCTCTACAAACTTGTCTTGCCTTGATCCATACCAAATTTTGAACACACAATGTCAGAATGGCTTATGTTTGCAATTAAGACATTTGCTCAAAGAGGGAATTTATCTTATTTCTTCCTGTTACAAATATCTAGAAAAAGGTATCTACACCCCTTCATTGTATACTGCACTCTTCATGGTAAACTCTATATAGAGCAAGCGATCATAAGTTTCAACTGATCGTATAAATGAAAACAATACATGCTCACTGAGTTTTTGTGTGTTTTTTTAA
Organism: Cephalophus harveyi; assembly: GCA_006410635.1. Taxonomy (NCBI): domain Eukaryota; kingdom Metazoa; phylum Chordata; class Mammalia; order Artiodactyla; family Bovidae; genus Cephalophus; species Cephalophus harveyi. Next base: position 11,202 of record SJYT01073381.1, on the reverse strand, counting down.
AAATTGAAGTATAGTTGATTTACAATGCTGTGTGAATTTCTGGTATACAGCAAAGTGATTCAGTTCTTTTTCAGATTCTTTTCCATTACAGTTTACTACAAGATATTGAACAGTTTCCTGTGCTATACACTAGGACCTTGTTGTTTATCTATTTTATACATACTTCTAATCCCAAATTCTTCATTTACTCCTCCCCTACCCTTCCCCTTTGGTAACTATAAATTTGTTTTCTATGTCTGTGCATGCTCACTGAGTTTTTATAAAGTAGAGGACATAAGACCATAAAAAAATACCAAGAGATTTTAAAATCACTGTCAACCTACCTTATACTTATCTTCAAAGAAAGAACATTAGTCAATCACATTAAAAAATACAACTATGGAAGCTTTGCCTGGCAACTATACTACTTTGAATTTAGGTGTCAGGTGAAGGAGACAATGTTTATAATACAGATAACTACTATAAACAAGGTAATTAATTGTGGACACTAAGGAAGCCCAAAATCTATAGAGTAAATTTATATTCATATAAGTATTTAAGGTATGAGAATATTGATCTAAACAAATTCAAAGTTAAATGTGTTTTATATTTCATAAGACTACTCCATGATACATATGACATGAAGAAATTTGTCTATGGATGCTACTACATGCTGGCTAACTAGCTTATGATCAGAGCAGAACAATTTCTCACAAAGAATACATGTGGTGTTATGTTACAGAAACAGTTTATTCTTTAATATATTCAACACACTTTTATCAAGCATTGTGAGAGCTAATCCTTAGGTAGGTTGATAAGGAGTCTGGGGCCCTCAAGCAGGAAGAGGTCTGGGGTTCTCAAGGAGGAGAAAAGGACAAACATTTTTTTCTACACTGCTTTGTCTTAGTCAATATAACAATGAGGACATGTTTCCCCTTAATAAGAACCTTCTGACTAACCTTGTTATCTTAAGATGTATATTGTGGGAGTGGGTCTGGTAAGACCTTTCTATTGTTAGCTCTAATCTTGTTAATTTAAGATGTATGTTGTAGGAGTGGGTCTGGTAAAGTATATAAGGCCTTGATAAGACTAGTAGTGAGTGGGGGCACTCTCCATTCCCCTTCTGATGTCTATGTCAGAAGCTTTCTCTGTCCCTTTTATACTTTAATAAAACTCCTACACAAAAGCTCTTGAGTGATCAAGCCTGGTCCCTGGTCCCAAAGCTAAATCGTCTTCAGAGATCACAAATCCAACATTGTTCACCATAAGCTATCAGTATCAAATCTATGTCAGGCATTGTGTGTACTAGAGATATAATGGCCTTTGCTCTCATAGAAATTATAGTTTAGTTGGGGAGAGGATATTATTCAAACAATAATAATCATACACAGATAAAATTATAATTATGACAAGTTCTCTAAGTAGAAGTAGCTGTATAAATTAGGAATCATGATAGGGGAGACTAAATAAACAAGGCTTTGAGATCTGAAGAATGAGTAGGAGTTCATTACACAAAATGAGAAAGGAAAATTATTCCAGAGGAAAAAGTAGTGCAAAAGCCCAACTGCATAGTAGGAAAAAAGCAAAATTGGTTCAGACAACGGCTAGAGAAAGAGTAAGGGAAAATATGATACAAATGTGGTCAGAGAGGAAACAGGGAGGCATATGACCATGCTGGACTTTGTAGGCCACACCTTTGTCCTCAAAGCAATGGGAAAAAATTGAGTGTTTTAAGAAGGAAAAGTAACATAATCAGATTTGTGTTTTGAAAAATTACTCCAGGTGTTTCTATATGGAGGAGATTTGAGCAGCAGCAGGTAGACCAATGAGGAGGCTGTCACAGTAGACTAAATTAAACTTGATGGAAGTTTAGACTGGGTGATGGTGGTGGAAATGAAGAGATGTGGAAAGACTGAAAACAATTCAGGAGGACAATAAGGTATCAGGGCTTGACAATGGACTGCACATACAGGGTGACAGAAGAAAGTATCTGAATCAACAAATATTTATTAGACATTGAGCATGCGTCAACCACTGTTCTAGGTGTATAGGATAAATCAGTACACAAAAACGATTAAAAAAATAAATAAAAGCATCCTGCTCCAGTGAAGTGTCATTCTAGCAGATGACTCAAAACAGAGCAGGATAAAGGAGATGAGTAGCAGTGGTAGAGGAGGTAAGCTGACTGCAGTTTTAAATAGGGTGGCCAAGTTAAGACTCACTGAGGTGAGCTCTAAACAAAGATTTAAAGAAGATATGAGGATATGGGCTTCCCTGGAACCTCAGCTGATAAAGAATCTGCCTGCAATGCAGAAGACTCCAGTTCAATTCCTGGGTCAGGAAGATTCCCTGGAGAGGGGTTAGACTACCCACTCCAGTATTCTTGGGTTTCCCTGGTGGCTTAGCTGGTAAAGAATCAACCTGCAGTGCGGGAGACATGGGTTCGATCCCTGGGTTGGGAGGATCCCCTGGAGGAGGGCATGGCAACCCACTCTAGTATTCTTGCCTGGAGAATCCCCATGGACAGAGGAGCCTGGCAGCCTATAGTCCATGGGGTTGCAAAGAGTTGGACATGACTCAGCAACTAAGTACACCTGAGGGTTAGGTAAGATTTGATAGGGAAGAACATCCTAGGTAGAGGGCACAGCCATTAGAAAGGTCTTGAGGCTGACGTGTAGTGAGGAACAGCAACAGGTCAGTGAGAGTGGAGCACAGTGAGTGAGAGGGAAAGAAGCTCAGAGCTGTAACTTGGGACCTCTGTAAAAACTTTGTGGTTTTTTTCCTCTGAGTCAAATGGGACACCATCACAGAGTTATGAGTAGAGGAGGGACATGAACTGATATACTACAAAAAAGGATTATTCTGGTTGCTATCTTGGGAACGCACTACAGGGAAACAGGAACATTTGTTTGAGGCTATTATAATAATTCATGCAAAGGATGATGGCAGCTTAGATGATGGTAGTTAGCAGTGGAAATGATGTAAAGTGGTCAGGCTGTGGATATATCTTAAGGCAGGCCAACAGTACTGGATGTGGCTGTAAGAGAAAAGTTACAGATAACAACAGGAGGATTATGTCCTGAACAACTGGAGGGATAGTATTACCACTGACCAAGATTGTGAAGGTTACATACATAATAGGCTTAGAAGTGAGGAACAAGAGTTCAATTTGGACAGGTTGGGTTTAAGGTGATTATTAGACATTCCAGTAGAATTAACAAGTTGATAATTGGATATCTGAATCTTGCATTAAGGATAAACGACTAAGGACATCCATTTGGAGGTCCATGGCAAATAGAGCACATAAATGAATTTATTAAAAGAGTGAGTATACACACTGGTCAGAATGGCTACTATCAAAAAGTCTACAAACGATAAATGCCGGAGAGGGTGCGGACAAAAGGGAACCCCCCTAACACTGTTGGTGGGAAAGCAAACTAGTACAGCCACTATGGAGAACAGTGTGGAGACTCCTTAAAAAACTAGAAATAGAACTGACATCAGTTCAGTTCAGTCACTCAGTCATGTCTGACTCTTTGCGACCCCATGTACTGCAGCACACCAGGCCTCCCTGTCCATCACCAACTCCTGGAGTCCACCCAAACCCATGTCCATTATGTCAGTGATGGTTTGGATTTGGTTTCTAATTCTTTGTTTGCTCTGAGACATTAACATGTCATTTCACCTTTCTGAATCTCAATCTCCTTTTTTGCAAAGGGAGAAAAATATTTATACAGCAATATTTACACAAATGGTTGCTATGTGGACATTAGAAACGGCATGTTGTAAGAAAGAAGACTTCAAACTCCTATGAATACATACAGAAAAGTTATGGAATACAGAAAGTTAAGATGTGAAAGTTAATCTTTATAAGACAGAAGACTGAAAATCAGACCAAGCCTATAAGGAACCATCCATATTATATCTCTAGAAGCTCCCTCAGCTGTATCCTGTGGAATTCCTGTTTTATTTCAAAATCAACTTGACTTGCTCTAAACCCTTTTCTCAAATATTCCTTCAACCATCAGACCCAACAGAAAATTGGGCTTATCCCTAAAGACACTATTTAACTCTGACACCAATCATAATGACCTGATGTTCTCCAAACACATCTTATTAGTTAAAATTTCCACATTTTTTGCACATATGCTATCTTCTTTGCTTGGAATTCCTTCCCCATCTCATCCTCTGTCCAAATTCTAACTACCCAGGAAGGACTCCAAGGCTATTTGCATCACAAAGGCTTCAATGGCCCCTCACAACTGAATGGGATATCTTCTCTAGAACTGTCACAACACATAACAAGCACGGCTCCCGTGAGTTGCTCTGCTGTTTGCAGTACATATTTTGCACAAAAGTCTTATATTTCTAAATAGACTTCAAGTCGGATTCACCTACTCCTATAAAATTTTATAACAGCTGGTGCTCCTAAAATACGTCCTGTGAACATGCACTTCAGTAGACCTGACTTGTCTCTAAAGGATGTTGGCATACTTACATTTTTTACTCTGTTTTTCCACTTCTGCCTTCAGTCTCTTGTACTTGTCTGTCCTGTAAACCAGGACCCAAGTTATACCTGAAACATTAAAAGCAGCATGCTAATAGAGAAATGTTTGGAACCGTAACAAAACCCTTATTAGTGCTTACTGTTAGATAAGAATGGATTTTGACTTTTTGCCTTATATTCACTAGTGTTTAACACTGATGTTCAACCGAAACAACCATGCCACGATTCGAAGTTGTCGCCACAACCACGCAAATGAAATCTACCCTGGACCGGAGAAACCTGGCAATGGATTCCACACTGGATTCCCTCCCACTCCTGAAGGTAAGATTCCTGGAGTACATGAGACCCATCCCCACCGCCACCAAAGGAAGCACGGCTCGTGACCTCTCCCTTGGAGGCTCGAGGGACCCGGGGCCTAGGATCCTTCCCTTCCCTCGAAGTCTGATCACACGTCAAAAAACCCAGCTGCTCTCACCTTCGGCAAGCAGAGCCGTGCACACGGAGATAAAAACGATGAGCAGCGTGTCTGCGAACATCGTGCTCATCTCGCGACGGTTCACTCTCTGCACTCCCACCCTCCAGGGGGGGAGCCCTTGACAGCCAGGGAAAGCGAAGCGAAAACGAGTTTCCTAGATTTCAGGACCGCGGAGTAACACACCGACTCTGACAGACAGGAAGCCTCACTTCCGCTTCCTGGGCGCAGCGCCGGAAGTGCCCATTCTGGGGTGCCCTGCTGCCGCGAGAATCCCGAGGAAACCGCGCTGCAAGGTTCTGGGGCGGATGGGCTGGCTTTCAGGGCCAACCTCGCGAGAGTTGGAGCTGGTTTGCCGAGACCTAGTTGTAGCGGCGGGACTTCCTCTGGTAACGTCTGCTAGCTGAGGTACTGAGTCCTTTCGCCCCGAGTGTGCGTCTTTTGACTCGTCTGCTCGTCCGTGTTTCTGTCTCAGTCCCACATTTAAGGCCGAGTAGATAGTTTAGTTTCGGTTTGCCTAAAGTGGGGAAATTGGCTTCCAAACACACGTACCTAAACTCTGTTTAGGTTCCAGGTCACGGATTTGGGGCTGGAGGCGCGAGCATCAATGAGCCCCGGGCCGCTGGCTTCCAGGCACTCTCATCCTAGCAAAGGAGAGAAACTTGTGCATACGATGTGATTAGAATTTTTACAGAAGTGTGATCAGAATGCTGCGGTGACCTGGTTCAGCAGGTGGTCAGAGGGAGCTAATGAAAGGAACTGAAGCAGTGGCTTAGAGGAGTCAGTGTTTTGAAGAAAGGCAAAGACACAGTCCTTGAAACTACCTGGTGTGTAATAGAGCAGTGAGCGGCATGTCTTAGGAGATGGTCATACATACACTCATGAAACTCCAATACTTTGGTCACCTGATGCGAAGAGCTGACTCATTTGAAAGGACCCTGATGCTGGGAAACACTCAGGGCAGGAGGAGAAGGGGACGACGGAGGATGAGATGGTTGGTTGGCATCACCGACTCAATGGACATGGGTTTGGGTGCACTCCGGGAGTTGGTGATGGACAGGGAGGCCTGGCGTGCTGCAGTTCATGGGGTCGCAAAGAGTCGGACACGACTGAGCGGCTGGACTGAACTGATAGTGAAGTCGCCCAGTCGTGTCCGACTCTTTGCGACCCCGTGGACTGTAACCTACTAGGCTTTTCCATCCATGGGATTCTCCAGGCAAGAATACTGGAGTGGATTGCCGTTTCCTTCTCCAGGGGATCTTCCCGACCCAGGGATCGAACCCGGGTCTCCCGCATTGGAGGCAGACGCTTTAACCTCTGAGCCACCAGGGAAGCCCCTAAGTACACTCAAATAAACACCATTACACAGGGTGGGCTTAAGAAAATGGTGGAAGCACTACGATGAGTAAGGGAGCACGAACTTGGTCTGAAAGGAACCACTGATGCATGTAACCAATTTACCTTGGAGAATGAGCACCCAGTTTCCAGTATCTTCCCATTTCTCAAGAAAATCCCCAAATCCTGAGTTATGTGAAATTTTAAATGTTCTAATCTATAAATGCTGGTAACTCATTAAAGGGCTTCCCTGGTGGCTCAGAAAGTACAGAATCCACCTGCAATACAGGAAAAATGGTTGAAGAAAGAAGTTGTCTCAGCAGCTTAGTTTCAGCCTTTTAAGCTTTTCCAGACTGATTATGTCTGTGTGAGTGTGTATGAAAATCAGGAAGCTGGCTGAACTATCTCCCCTTGTACTTTCTGTTCTTTGTTCTTTTCTCCTAAACACCAATGCGCTTTATTTATGATTTCCCTGTAACAACGGAAAGGCCAACGGGAAATTTGGCCTTTGTTTCTTATATATGCATTTCTTGTCTCCTCTTTAGACTAGTGGCAGACGTCCTGTTTCCTTTTAACGACATTGAGCTTCTACGTGTGTGAGGATCACTGGTAGACACTACAGTGATTGGAAACGGTAATTATCAAGATACTATTCCTGACTTCCTTGGAAGTTACATGTTACAATAAGATGTAAGAGATGTTGATTGAAAAAACAAAACAAAACCACTTTACAACCTCAAAGCTGGGAGTTAAGGTTTTGTTCAGAAGTCTTTCTGAGGCCGTAAGCCCTGAAGGCAGCCAAGGAGCTCTGAAGGACCGCTCTAGAGGGGTATGGGAGGAGCCAGGAGGAGTTTTTACAACAAAAACCAGGTTGGAAGTCGAGTGATCACTGCTAATTAAAGAAAAACCAGACATCTCAAGTTAATGAATTTAGCCGTATATGGGAAGATGCAAGAGTCTGGGCTTATTGAAGTTACTCTTTCTATATGCACCTTAACTATCTAGGTCCAGAGTCCTGTTTTTTTTTTTTTTTTAACTCCTTCCTGAATCCCCTCAGGGTGCACCATTGCAGTGGCTGAGAGCTGGGTGGTGGGCAGCCTGTTTGTCTCTTTCCTGAGCTCCCTCAGGGCTGAATAGTGGCTGATGGCTTGATGGCAGCAGCATCATGTGTTTGCTGATATGGCAAGTGACATTTTACATCCACAGAGATGTTCATAAAATGTTACGAGCACAGATGAGGGCAAGATTGGCTCTTTCTGGAGTAGCTGGAAAAGCTTCATCCCATTTGAACTATTCAATGTGGAGCTTTGTATCACCCATGGTAAATGTTGAGGTACAGCAGGGCATGACCTTTGAAGTTAAACTTGGTTTTCTCTCTTGATTTCCTTTCTGCCTTTTTTTTTTTTTTTTTTGCCATCATGCCACAAGACTTGCTGATCGAACCTGGGGCCAGGCAGTTAAAGCACTGAGTCCTAATCACTGAACCGCCAGGGAATTCCCCATACCGGGTTTGCAGTACTTGCTTTTCCATTTGATAGCAGTCCTTGAACATATTAACATCTTTGAGCCTCAATTTCCTTACCTGTAAAATAGTAATAGCATCAACTACGTGAAACCATTATGAAGATTAAATTAGAGTATATTATAAAACATCTAAAACTCTGGCACACGCATTTGATCAAATCCAACATGCTATTTTATGTACTACTAAGAAAGAAAATAACTAAGAAAACCATGATTGTAAGATGCATCTCATCCAGAGGTGTTAAAATGTAATAAAAAGCATTTAAATTATTCCTCAGTTAATACTTACTACAAAACTGTCTACTGTTAGGATAACATTTCCTTCTCTGTGTGTGTTAGTTGCTGAGTCATGTCCAGCTCTTTGCTACCAAATGGATGCATAGGAGCCTGACAGACTCCTCTGTCTATTGAATTCTCCAGGTAAGAATACGGAAGTGGGTTGCCATTCCCTTCTCCAGGGTATCTTCCTGACCAGGGGATCGAACTCTTGTCTTTTATGTCTACTGCATTGGCAGGTGGATTCTTTACCACCAGTGCCACCTGGGAAGCCCTCTCTAGGGCAATGATGTGACCCTCTTGCTGAAGAATGGTGCTAGAGGCAAGTCAATGACATCTTTATTGCATGCTACCAGATTACTTTATCATGTCTTTAAGCACTCGGTTGTACTAATTTTTAGGTTTCAAAGTTTTGTCCCTGAAGACCACTCCAAAAAGTCACTGTCCTGTTCTTAATTTCTATGATTATTACAATGCTCACTTCCTCTCACTCTTCTCTAGGATAGGAGTCACTATTTCCTGAACCAACATCTTCTGCCTTAGTTTATACTTTTTTTTTTTTTTTTTAATGTTGTGGTACAATCTCAAGTAACTTTCTGTGAAAGGTAAGTGGGAGCTAAACTTCAATGTTCTTACATTATTAGTAGTAATAATTATGTTTACTACTAGACTCAGCATTGTAAAAGATTATGAGAGAAATTAAATCACTNGGAAAAACCATAGCCTTGACTAGACGGACCTTAGTCGGCAAAGTAATGTCTCTGCTTTTCAATATGCTATCTAGGTTGGTCATAACTTTTCTTCCAAGGAGTAAGTGTCTTTTAATTTCATGGCTGCAGTCACTATCTGCAGTGATTTTGGAGCCCCCAAAAATAAAGTCTGACACTGTTTCCCCTGTTTCCCCATCTATTTCCCATGAAGTGATGGGACCAGATGCCATGATCTTTGTTTTCTGAAAGTTGAGCTTTAAGCCAACTTTTTCACTCTCCACTTTCACTTTCTCATCAAGAGGCTTTTTAGTTCCTCTTAACTTTCTGCCGTAAGAGTGGTGTCATCTGCATATCTGAGGTTATAGATATTTCTCCTGGCAATCTTGATTCCAGCTTGTGCTTCTTCCAGTCCAACCTTTCTCATGATGTACTCTGCATATAAGTTAAATAAGCAGGGTGACAATATACAGCCTTGATGTATGCCTTTTCCTGTTTGGAACCAGTATATATAAAATTATTAAGTATTAAAAAGAACATTCTAACACATTTTACAACAGAGATGAGCCTTGAAGACATTATGCTGAGTGAAATAACCCAGTCACAAAAGGATAAATACTGTGTGATTCCACTATGAGGTATTTAGCGTTGTCAGTCTATAGACCTAGAAAGTAGAATGGTGGATGATCAGGACTGGGAAGAGGAGAGAGACAAGAGTTATTGTTTAATAGGCACAGAATTTCAGTTTGGGAAGATGAAAAGTTCTGAAGATGTATGTAGTGGCTGATTGTTGTACAGCAATATTTGTACAGCAATATGAATTAATTGGACTCTTGTTGACTAAGAGGGTTACTCCGTTCCTTCTAAGGGATTCTTACACATAGTAGTATACATAATGATCATCTGAATTAAATCTGCCTATTCCCATCCATTTTACTTTACTGATTGCTAAGGTGTCAGTGCTCAATCTTGTCATCTGCTTGACCATTCCAATTTACCTTCATTCACGGACCTAACATTGTAGGTTCCTATGCAGTATTGTTCTTTATAGCATTGGAATTTACTTTCACCACCAGACACATCCACAACTGAGTGTTGTATCCACTTCAGACACATCCACAGCTCAGTGTATCTGCTTCATGGTTTTTGGCTTTTTTTTTTTTTTTTTTTAAGCCACTTCATTCTTTCTGGAGCTATTAGTAATTGCTCCATTGTCATTTTTTGCCTTTTCATAGTATCAGTGGGATTCTCATAGCAAGAATATTGGAGTGGGTTGCCATTTCCTCCTCCAGTAGACCATGATCACGGACTCGATGGACGTGAGTCTGAGTGAACTCCGAGAGATGGTAATGAACAGGGAGGCCTGGCGTGCTGCGATTCATGGGGTCGCAAAGAGTCGGACACGACTGAGCGACTGAACTGAACTGAACTGAACTGAAGTAGACCATGATTTGTCAGAACTCTTCACTATAACCCATTTGTCTTGGGTGGCCCTGCACGGCATGGCTCATAGCTTCATTGCATTATGCAGGCCTCTTCAACATGTAAAAGCTGTTATTCATGAAGGGGAACTGTACCCTTGGACACAGTTAAAAAGGTAGGCTTGATTTTGTGCATATGGTACCATAAATTTTTAAACATTTTGTTAATTTGGACTATATCTAGAGGATATGGATCAGCAGAATCTTTTGATCCTTGTGGGAGTGTAAATTGGTATCGCCCCCTTCAAAAGTTTGTCATTACCCTGTAGAGATAAACATTTGCGTACCCTATGACCTACCATTCTGCTCCTAGGTATATACCCAAAAGAAACTTTAACAAGTACCAGGATATGTATGAGATTGTTCATCTGAGCATTCTATTTGATATCAAAATCTAAAAACAACCCAAATGCCCATATACAAATAGAGAATAGATAAATTAGGATATATACTCTAGATTATACAGTACTACAGTTATAGTCCTTGATAATGGGCTTTCCACCTGGCTCAGTAGGTAAAAAATCTGCAGTGTAGGGGATGCGGGTTTGATTCCTGGGTCAGAAAGATCCTCTGGAGGAGGGCATGGCAACCCACTCCAATATCCTTGCCTGAAGAATCCCATGGACAGAGGAGGCTGATGGGCTATAGACCATAGGGTTGCAAAGAGTCGGACACAACTGAAGCGACTGAGCATGCACACAAGCATGCCTTAATTAATCCTAGCAATACAATATTGAATGAAAAGAATGTAAGAATTATATACAGCATGAAGTAGACTTCGTAATGTTAATAACTTATAAATTCCCCACCCAACGCTATTTAGGAATACATATGTATATATACATATGTTTCCCATGAAGTGATGGGACCGGATGCCATGGTCTTCGTTTTCTGAATGTTGAGCTTTAAGCCAACTTTTTC
>SJYT01073377.1:166653-182187 GCA_006410635.1 Cephalophus harveyi | reverse complement strand
TTGTAAATAAGAAGTACAGCTGAAAATGTATATATACACATTTATGAAAATGTATACATACATCTGCAGCTGCATTTAAAATTTATAATAATTACTATTGTAATAATATAAAATGCCAGGCAATTTATATATAAAATATTCATTCATCTCTTTCTTCTCTGCTATGATGCTTCCTTCAGCTGTTGTATTCTCCTTAGAATAATACAACAGCTTTTAATTGGTCATCATTCTGTTGTTCTCCTGTATCGTTCATCTCCATTATTCACAAAGCTATCCAAGTGCTTTTTTTCCTATTTTCTTCATTTCTTTCTTTTTTTAATTTATTTTTTTTTTGAAGGATAGTTCCTTTACAGAATTTCGTTGTCTTCTGTCAAATCTCAACATGAACGTAAACTAGATCATGCCACTCTTCTACTCAGAATGACTTTTCATCGCATTTAGGGAAAAACCCAGGCTTTAATAAGCCCAGTCTAGATCCTGTCTGCTTCTCTTTCTTCATGTGGTACCCGACCTCCCCACCCCACACCTAAATTTCAGCCTAGTAGTCTCCCTGCAGTTCTTCAGGGGCATGTGTCTCTTCCCTCCGCCTGGATGGAGTTCACCTCACCAATCTATTTGCCTGTTATCACATTCTGTTTCAGAAGGTCTCAGCAACATTTCCTCAAAGAGGCCTTTCTTCACACCCATCTGTGTTTATGCCCCTTTTATATTTTCCTATATTATTGTGAACTTTTCTTTATAAAATATACTTATTTGCATTTCTATATTTATGTGTATGACTCTTGGTTTATCATCTGCCTCATGACTCATCCATAAGCTCAATGAACACAGGAGTCATACCTATTTTGTGTGTATCTTTATACCAGGTGTCTAACCCAGGGTCAGACCCATGGCTTCATGAATATTTGAAGAAACAATGTTGAGTGAACATGACAAATAGAGGATGAACATTCTTACTGCTCTTACCTTAGCATGCTTGTCACCATCGGCAGCATCAGCAGGCTCTTCACAACAGCAGTTATGGTTTACTAAAGGCTGCCGTGGGCTAGGTCCTGTGTTATACTTTTCCTGTGTACATGGCCATTTCATCTTCACTACCACCCTACCAGGAGAAGGAAATGGCAACCCACTCCAGTGTTCTTGCCTGGAGAGTCCCAGGGATGGGGGAGCCTGTTGGGCTGCCGTCTATGGGGTCGCACAGAGTCGGACATGACTGAAGTGACTTAGCAACCATCCTACCATACTTTACAGATGAGAAAAAAATGAAGGTTCAAGGATATATAGCTACGGTGGGGCCTAGAATCAAATCCATACCTAGCTGACTTAAGACACTGACCTTGACACAGAAGAGAAAACTGAGTAGATTATCACTTATCCAGAGGAATAAATTAGTGTTTTCTTTTTCTTTAAAAATTTTAATTTTTAAAATTTCCCTCAAAAGGTACATTATGGTTCTTAACATTTCCAAATGACCAAGAAATCAACCATGAATCAAAATTGTTTTCTTTCAATGCTAACTGAAAATTAATAAAAAAATTGTCTGTGTCCTAAATTATGACAAACCTAGACAGCGTATTACAAACCAGAGGCATCACTTTGCTGACAAAGGTCTGTATAGTCAAGGCTATGGTTTTTTCCACTAGTCTTATGTGGATGTGAGAGTTGGACCATAAAGAAGGCTGAGCACCAAAGAATTGATGTTCTTGAATTGTGATGCTGGAGAAGACTCTTGAGAGTCCCTTGGACTGCAAGGAGATCAAACTAGTCAATCCTAAAGGAAATCAACCTTGAATATTCATTAGAAGCACTGCTGCTGAAGCTGAAGCTCCTGTCCTTTGGCCACCTGAAGTGAAGAACCAACTCATTGGAGAAGACCTTGATGCTAAGAAAGATTGCAGGCAAAAGGAGAAGGGGGAAGCAGAGGATGAAATGGTTGGATAGCATCACCGACTCAATGGACATGAATTTGAGCAAACTCCAGGAGATAGTGGAAGACAGAGGAGCCTGATACGCTGTAGTCTATGGAGTTACAGAGTCAGACACAACTTAGTGAGTGAACAACAACAACAAGCTCAGTAAATCTTTTCATGATGTTTCTTTTCTTTCAGGCTGTCATGTAGGAAGAAATATTGGTCAGACGTTAGTGAACCACCGCACTAATCCTAGAAAGGTCATTTGCCCCATCACTCTATATAGCTACCTCATCACCGACCATGCTTTTTTTAAATACCAAACAAAACAGAGTCCATCTTAGTTTATAAAGAAAAAAAGAAGCATTGTAGTGTAATGGAATTTTATTTGTGACTTCCCACAGCAGAAGTATTGTATCATCTTAAATGCGCACGTGTGCTTAGTTGCTCAGTTGAGGCCAACTCTTTGCGACCCCATGAACTGCAGTCCGCCAGGCTCCATAGGGATTCTCCAGGCAAGAATCCTGGAGTGGGTTGCCATGCCCTCCTCCCGGGGATCTTCCCAACCCAGGGACTGAACCCAGGGCTCCTGGATTTCACGTGGATTCTTTACCATCTGAGCCACCAGAGAAGCCCAAGAACACTGGAGAGAGTAGCCTATCCCTTCTCCAGTGGATCTTCCAGACCCAGAATCAAACCGGGGTCTCCTGCATTGCAGGTGGATTCTTTACCAGCTGAGCTACCAGGGAAGCCCTAGGCAATGTGTTTTAATTATTTAATCATTCCAGAATTTGGTTACACACCATTGATCTCAATAAATTTTCATTCCACTTTCCTTTCCTATAAGAATAAGGAAAAAGAAGATATTTGCACAAATTGCCATGCATAAATATATCTCAGAGGTATGGAGATTCTTAAAACAAACAAACAAACACTCCAGGACTTTGTATGGGCAATATTCAGACCACAAGGAAAATGTGCCTTTTTCTGGCTGGCCTTTTAAAATGTCATATTAGTTAGCTTCGGGTAAGAGATGGCCAACTGCACACAATGTTAAGCTGACCTTGAGTAACAAGGGCACCAGTACTCAGATTTCTCCTTTAAATTTATCTGTTCGGCATCCATGTGAGTGTCTAGAAGCATTAGAAATACTTCTTGGTCTTATGCTTGTGGTATTATATACATTCACTCCCATTAAACTTGACCCTATACTTCCTACCAAGGAAAAACAAGTGCTTCATTATTTTGATGTGACTATTATAACCTATTTCATTAGCTCAGAGTACAAAGGTGATGACATTACTAGTCAGCCTGGGCTGCCATAACAAAATACCATCGACCAAGTGGCTTAAATAACAGAATTTAATTTTCTCACAATTCTGAAGGCTGGAAGGCCAAGATCAAGATTCTGGTTAACTTGCCTCTTGGTGAGAGCTCCTTTCTGACTTGCAGATGGTCACTTTTCCCCTGCGTTCTCATACGGTGGACACAGATGTGACCTTGGCGTCTCAGAAGGACATTAATCCTATCAGAACTGGGCCCAATCTTTACGACTTCCCATTTAACTTTAATTTCCTCCAAAAAACTCCATCTCCAAGTATTGTCACACTGGGAATAAGGGCTACAACGTATGAATGTTGGGGGCACAAAAACATTTGGTCCATAATAGTCACCTTTATTTTATTTTTAAATTAAGTAATCCAGTTTCCACACAGCCCAAATGAGCAGATAACTAATAATCCCCTTCTTGAGGTCACATTCTACCCCTAAATTATTTAAGAACACTTTTGCTTTAATCTTTGCAAAAAGTCCATTCTGCTTTTAAACACTAAGCATAGAAAATTTAAACATCAGATTGATTGGCCAGTGGAGCCCAGCTTTCTGCCTATGTTGCTCTGTTGCTACAACAAGAAGTTAACACTAGGCCTACAGAATCCTGTGCTTCAGTGTGTCCCTAATTGGCCCCAGATCTGAACAGGTCATGCTGCTGCTAAGTCACTTCAGTTGTGTCCGACGCTATGTGACCCCGTGGACTGTAGGCTGCCAAGCTCCTCTGTCCATGGCATGCTCCAGGCAAGAATACTGAAGTGGGTTGCCATGCCCTCTTCCAGGGGATCTTCCTGGCCCAGGGATAGAACCCACATCTCTTGTGTCTCCTGCACTGGCAGGCGGGTTCTTTACCACTAGTGCCACCCGGGAAGCCCAGAACAGGTCACAGTAGTGCCCATGATTTGGGTTCCATAATGACAATTCAACCACTAGAACATTGAACTAAACACATCCCTTGCCTTCATCACTTGAGTCTAGGTACTGAACCAGAGTCACCAGTCCAGACTTCTCCATTCCTGAGATTTTTTTCAGTGCCTTGATTTCTTTTCCAGCCATAAAACATTAGTTAGACCACCTCCATCTGTCATAACAGTCCTTGAATTTTGAAAGAAGGGGTCCTTGATCCTTATGCAGTCTGTTTACTTTTCCCCCAGCAACCAGAACCACATAGCGAGGGCTAGTATTCAGAGGAATATCCTTTCTCAAGTCTGCAAACATCTTCTAATATCATTCCCCTAAGACTATGGGTATATAAGACCCTTAAAATTGCAAAGCTGGAAAAGCCCATTAAAATGATTCTTCTGGAGGAGAAATTATATATAAAAGGAAGTGGCCAAAAGAGGCAAATTTTATTCACCTACCAACTTTATTTATACCATCATCTACCAACCCACCAAGCAATCAAGAGTATCTTCCTTAGGACCCAACCAACTTAGAAAGTAAGTTGGGACTTATCAATATTTAAAATTAATGGTCTTTAGTCAACTGATATTTTTTGTAATTTTTAAGGAAATAGAAATCATAGGAAAATCTAGGCAACAACACCTAAAAAAGTACAAGTAAAAACAAGACACATAGTGAAACCTGGACAAGAGGACGGTGACACTGGGATGATGGCCCTGGAAATGTTTCCAGATGATGTGAAGGGCTTGGTTACCTGGGCAGGCTTCTTCAGAGGATGTGGCAGAAACACTTTGTATAAACCATCCATGTTGCTTTCATTTCTAGAATTTGTCATTTTTTAAGCTACTTCAAGTTTCAAAAGACATTTAAGATCCAGAATTGTCAACAGGGGTTTTTCCAATATCTGGTGATTACAACAAACTTCACATTAAACTGTTATACAATAAAAAATGGGGGGGAAAAAAGCATCAATATTCATAAGATAATTTGAAGACTTTGTGGAGGTTAAAAAAATTCACTAGGTTCTCCATTTTCATTCTTTCTGACTATATATGACTTCTTTTAAAATATTTATTCCTAAAGTATGCTTTAATGACTATCTTCAGGTTTGTATTACTTATATATCCTTTGCTTATGGTCCCATTACTTCACGGGAAATAGATGGGGAAACAGTGGAAACAGTGGCAGACTTTATTTTTTTGGGCTCCAGAATCACTTCTGATGGTGACTGCAGCCATGAAATTAGAAGACGCTTACTCCTTGGAAGAAAAGTTATGTCCAACCTAGATAGCACATTCAAAAGCAGAGACATTACTTTGCCGACTAAGGTCCGTCTAGTCAAGGCTATGGTTTTTCCTGTGGTCATGTATGGATGTGAGAGTTGGACTGTGAAGAAGGCTGAGCGCTAAAGAATGGATGCTTTTGAAGTGTGGTGTTGGAGAAGACTCTTGAGAGTCCCTTGGACTGCAAGGAGATCCAACCAGTTCATTCTGAAGGAGATCAACCCTGGGATTTCTTTGGAAGGAATGGTGCCAAAGCTGAAACTCCAGTACTTTGGCCACCTCATGCTAAGAGTTGACTCATTGGAAAAGACTCTGATGCTGGGAGGGATTGGGGGCAGGAGGAGAAGGGGACGACCGAGGATGAGATGGCTGGATGGCATCACTGACTCAATGGACGTGAGTCTGAGTGAACTCCGAGAGATGGTAATGAACAGGGAGGCCTTGGCATGCTGCGATTCATGGGGTCGCAAAGAGTCGGACACGACTGAGCGACTGAACTGAACTGAACTTGGCTAAAATATTACTTAGCTTTTTGATCTATGGGTTTTTCTGTCTTTTCTGCCTTATGTGTCTATCACACATACTTCAACTGTAACTGCTATTTTGAGGCTTCAGTTCAGTCAGTTCAGTTCAGTCGCTCAGTTGTATCCAACTCTTTGTAACACCATGGACTGTAGCATGTCAGGCTTTGCTGTCCACAACCAATTACCAGAGCTTGTTCAAACTCATGTTCATCAAGTCGGTGATGCCATCCAACCATCTCATTCTCTGTTGTCTTGTCACCTTCTCCTCCTACCTTCAATCTTTCCCAGCATCAGGGTATTTTCCAATGAGTCAGTTCTTTGCATCAGGTGACCAAAGTATTGGAGTTTCAGCTTCAGCTTCCAGTGAATATTCAGGACTGTTTTCCTTTAGGATTGACTGGTTAGATCTCCTTGCAATCCAAAGGACTCAACAGTCTTCTCCAATACCACAGTTCAAAAGCATCAATTCTTCGGCGCTAGGCTTTCTTTATAGTACAACTCTTGCATCCATACATGACTACTGGAAAAACCATAGCTTTGACTAGTTGGACCTTGGTCGGCAAAGTAATGTCTCTGCTTTTTTAATATGCTGTCTCAGTTCGTCATAGCTTTTCTTCCAAGGAGCAAGTGTCTTTTAATTTCATGACTGCAGTTACCATTTGCAGTAATTTTGGAGCCCAAGAAAATAAAGTCTGTCACTATTTCTATTGTTTCCCCATCTATTTGCCATGAAGTGATGGGACCAGATGCCATGATCTTAGTTTTTTGAATGTCGAGTTTTAAGCCAGCTTTTTCACTGTCCTCTTTCACTTTCATCAAGAGGCTCTTTAATTCCTCTTTGTTTTCTGCCATAAGAGTGGCATCATCTGCATATCTGAGGTTATTGATGTTATGAGGCTTACAAATGTTTAAAGATGAATGTATATGTTAGTAGGGCAAACCAAATTATCCAAGTTTGCTTCCTAAATCAATAAACTCTGCCAAATACCCAATTATTTCAACTTTTAAAAAATGATGCATGTGACTAATATTCTCCCATATTGAGCTATTCTCCTTCACTAATTCAAACTATTTAGATTCAGTTTCTTCAAAAAAATTAAGGCAAAATTCTTTTAAACTTGCTTTTTTATCAGAAAAAAATACTATTATTCTAAGTCAGGTCAAAAAAACTTGTGACTATTTGTCTTAAAAGCCACAAGAAGTGTGAATGTTGAGTTCAAGTTGTTATAGGCCAAGTTTATATTGTTATATTTGTGGCATTTTTGAGATTTCAGAGTAAAGAGTTATTTTGAGTCCCTGTGCTTTGAAGAGGTTAGCCCCATCCTAGTCATTTTCTACCTGAACATTTATTTCTTTTTGACAACCTCTTCTACCTTAAGCTTTTAACAAACATGATGCTTTTGTCAAGTATATGATACAACAGAGAGTTTCTAACCACCTACTACCTGATTATTAAATACTTTCCCACTTGTTGATTGTCATATTCTTCTCCTCCATATTTCCTTATTTTCATTCCTCCCTTCTTCCCATGCCCACACTCTCTTCTTTCCTTTCTTATCCAATATGCTTTGACTTCTGGTTCCCAACTCTGCTTGGCACTGGGGATACTGAAATAAATAAACCATGTTCCCTGCTCTACAGGAATTTTCATTTTGTTGGCAAAGATGGGAACTGAAACTGACAGATGTGTGGCAAATATGATTGCAGAGATATATGGAGAGGATTATGGGAGCAATGAGGCAAGACTGAAGTGCCTCAACATCTTAGTTACTTGAGAGGGGGCAGTGCAAATTCATATTCAAAGACAGAAAGAACAAATTTAAGGTCTGAGATACGTGACTATGACACCCACACATTTCTGGATCATGAGTTTCAAAATATAAATCATCTTAACTCTTAAAAATAATATTCTTTTAAAAATACTATTTTCCACACTTATACAAACATCTGAAAATATGCATTAATTTGAAATCAACTTCTGGAGTATTACTCAGCCATCAAAAAGAATACATTTGAATCGGTTCTAATGAGGTGGATGAAACTGGAGCCAATTATACAGAGTGAAGTAAGCCAGAAAAAAAAAAACACCAATACAGTATACTAACACATATATATGGAATTTAGAAAGAGGGTAATGATAACCCTGTATGCGAGACAGCAAAAAAGACGCAGATGTACAGAACAGACTTTTGGACTCTGTGGGAGAGGGAGAGGGTGGGATGATTTGGGAGAATGGCATTGAAACATGTATAATATCATATAAGAAACAAATCACCAGTCTAGGTTCGATGCAGGATACAGGATGCTTGGGGCTGGTGCACTGGGATAACCCAGAGGGAAGGTATGGGGAGGGAGGTGGGAGGGGGGTTCAGGAGTGGGAACTTATGTACACCCGTGGCAGATTCATGTTGATGTATGGCAAAACCAATACAGTATTGTAAAGTAAAAAAAATAATAAATAAATAAAATCATTAACAACAACAATAACAAAATGAAATCAACTTCTGTCTCCTTCCAATAATCAAACCATTGAAGTCAGCTTCTTTGGTGTAACAGGAAATCCCTTAAGATTGTCAGAAGTGTGAACTCATTCCAGTGATTGGATTCTCAGAGTTCAATTTAAAAAGAAATAGCACATCTGGTCATAAAATTTAAAATATTTATGAGGGTAAAAGGCCTTTAAAGGTGTTTTTTTTAAAAACTATTAATTCACAGCTAGATGGAACGAGAATACTTTGGAGTCTTTTACTTCAGTATAATTACTATGACAAAATGTACCAACCATTTCCCTTTTGGTTTAGCTTGAGATATGCTTGATTTTTCTGATAATTTAAAGGTAGTTTCTCTGTATCTTTCCGTCAAGAGAATTTTGATCTTTACTGTTGTTGAGAGAAGGCAGTAGAAAAAGGAACTCCAGTTTATGAAAGATCATGAGCACATTCTACTCAGTAGAATGCCAGGTATCTAAAGTGATTCAGTTCAGCAACTGGTTAAGTTGGGAGATGTTTAAAACATCTTAGGAGGAGGTAAATGGGTGGTAAGACATTTAATACACAGGAACAACTGCTTATAGAATAAACCACCGGGACTTCTCTGGCATTTTTAGAAAGACTGATGAGATAGGGAAGTGTCCCTTCTACAAGCTGGCATGTATTGCACTGGGAAGCATTTGCAAGTAGAGATGTTAATAATATGTCTCTTCTCTCTGCTGCTGCTGCTGCTAAGTCGCTTCAGTCATGTCCGACTCTGTGCGACCCCATAGATGGTAGCCCACCAGGCTCCCTCGTCCCTGGGATTCTCCAGTCAAGAACACTGGAGTGGGTTGTCATTTCCTTCTCCAATGCATGAAAGTGAGAAGTGAAAGTGAAGTCGCTCAGTCGTGTCCGACTCTTAGCGACCCCTAACTCCCAGCATCTAGCATAGTGCCTGACCAGAGTGTGTGCTCAATAAATTTCACTTAATGTGTGAAGCAATAAATGTGATGTGCAGACTGCAAAATAATAAAAAATAATTACCAAGTATAGCTAGGTAAAGTGAAAGTCACTCAGTTGTGTTTGACTCTTTGCAACCCCGTGGACTATACAGTCCATGGAATTCTCTAGGCCAGGATACTGGACTGGGTAGCCTTTCCCTTCTCCAGGGGATCTTCCCAACCCAGGGCCTGAACCCAGGTCTCTCACATTGCAGGCAAATTCTTTACCAGCTGAGCCACAAGGGAAGCACATACCTAGCCTCTGTCCCTGGGCTTTTCCAGGCAAGAATACTGGAGTGGATTGCCATTGCCTTCTCCGAGATAGCTAGGTAAGGTATGGACAAATTAAGTTGCCTTGTGTGTTTGAAATGTGCAATTTCATTTTCCTTGCTATTATTCTAAGATAGCATCTGTTTTTACCATCCTAATAATAAATCTTGAAGAAATACATGCCATAGTCTCATCTGACATGACTATAAGGAATATATAAGACTTTAATAAATGTACAAAAATAGAAACGAAGACTCCGCTGAGTTAAGAAAATTTGGTAATGAGTTACTTAGTCTGCCTACACAGTGAGGGGGAGATAGAGTAATACAGTAATGATCCACTTAATTATTTCTAAAGTATTTTTGATAGACACGTGTCATAACTTAGCAGATGTGACAGTGACATTGATTTTGCAGTGACAGACTCTTTCATTACATATTTTACAGTTCATTATGGTGTTTTTTCCCCAATATTTAGCCTTGGTTTCTATTGCTACTTAAACTTACTTTGTCTTGATTTTGGGGGGCTTCCCAAGTGGCTCAGTGGTAGAGTCTGCCTGCCAGAGCAGGAGACCCAAGAAATGGGGGTTCAGTTCCTGGGTTGGGAAGATCCACTGAAGGAGGGCCCTGCAACCCACTCCAGCATTCGTGCCTGGAAAATCCCACGGATAGAGGAGCCTGGTGGGCTACAGTTTTTTTTTTTTGTCTTGACTTTTAAAAGGATGGATTTTATCTTGCAGGCTGAGACACACATTACATTCTAATTCCCATTAAGATTGAAAAAAGAATTCTTACCAATAAGAGCTCTGTCTCTGTCTCACAGAACTAACATTTCACATTGCTATTTGGTTCTCATTTTAGCAAAGCATCTATTTTAGTTAATTTCTGCTACAACCATTACCAGATTACCAAATTCCCTTTTCCTTGTAACACTAAAATCAAAATGCTAATAAGGACTAGTGAATCAGGCTTATCTTGCTTATACATTTTGCAAAATAAGGATGCTGTTTGTAGAAGTGCTATGTTCCTGACATTTTACTATGAACTTATACTTCAATTCTTCTGTTGCTTATTTTCCTTTTCCTTTTCTTATTTTTATTTGAAACCCACTATCTATTAAAAAAAAAAAAAGATTGGATTTGGCATTTTTTTTCTGGAGCATTTCCTTCTTTTTAGTTTCTATGTTTCAATGTTCAGATGTTGTTTAACCAAAAGCATTTATTTGTACCTATTCATTTTAGCTATCATAGTAGCAAAATAGGAGAATTATATGAAATGATAGATTTCAGGTTTAAATTCTTCACTTAACAATTTATTTACACATTTATTTATAAATTTGAATTGAGCCCTATAAGTTGGAGTCTACTTACTGTCTTTTGTTTTCTTATTTATAGATACTGTTTCTATTCTATCAAAAACTGAGAACTATGTTATAGCAGACTTCAGGTTACTAGGGTCCTTGACCAAACACTTATTTTAGACTTATGATGAGATAGACACCATGCTCCACCTGGGGAGTTGGGAATTAATTAAACCTGGTACCTACTTCATGGTGTCTAAGGAGATAGAAAAATGTATGAAAATACATCATATTCAAATGCTTTCATAGGTATTAAAAAACCCAACTCAAGCTGGCATTTTGTTGACTTGCTATCAAGGAGCTCAAAGGTAGGAGAAAAGTCAGCACAATCTAACCTTGATTTTTATTCTGTTTCTTTGAGCTGCTTTAGCCTCTTGCCTTCTCCCATATATTGATTTATCCTCAGGCTAACTTATCTGGTGGTTCTAAACAGAAGCAGGGACTCTGTGCTTCCTCCATTTTCAACCATCATGAAAATTATACCCTTTACCTTGATTGGAATATTTCTGAGTCAAGTGTGGCTAGAGGAGTCCCTGTTTCTGGCTTCCTTTTCCTTAACTAATTGCTATCCCCTGAGAGAATGTGATACGTCTTATTGATTTGTGCCCTTGAGCAGAGGGTAGAGGTGGTGTCCCCCAAACCACAAAGCTACCAAGCAAAAGAGAAAGACAGTTACTTAGAGGAAGGTTCAAGTAGTGTAACGAAAGAGAACGGTAAAATGGGAAATTGGCATTGGTAAGCCAACCAGTGACGATCTGGACGGCATCAGTTTTCCACCCACTCCCACTTCATGTTCAGACTCAGCATTTTATTATTATGGTATCCTGATTACAAAATTGTTCAAATAATTCTACGTGCCAAGTAATATGACTTTGTAGGTTCTTGCAGCAAGAGAAAGTCTATTCTTCTATTTCATAAATCAGTGCTAAACTGGTGATTTCATTTAACACAATAATGCCATGGAAATGATTCTATTCTATGCTTCCTTCCCAAAAGGCTTAATGTACTTCCACTCACTCTTAGAACTCTGCTGCTGCCACCCAATCTGGCTGGCTGAAGGCTGGAAGTCCACACAGAGACAAGCAGTCATTCCAGCTCAGGCCACCCCAGACCGATCAGTGACCCACCATTGACCACAGACACATGCATGAGCCTAGTCTGGACCAAAGGATCTGATATGGAGGGCACAGCAAGGATTAAGTAGGGCCAAGGTTGTTTAGTCGTGATTGTGCAATCCAATAAACTCTTAAAAACAAAAGCATTTTTATTAATTTTCAGTAAATCCATTTAGCAGCAAAAACAAATCTAAATTTATTGAAAGGCTACTTACATTCTGTCTTTATCCAAACTAGTGTGAATATCTACTTTACTGAAAAATTTATTAATGTGCTTGATGACAAGCTGCTGCTGCAGGTCCTACTGGGGATTTTACAAAATATATTATAAATGAACTTCCCTAGTGATACGGTGGATAGCAGTCTGCCTGCCAGTGCGGGGGACATGGGTTTGATTCCTGGTCTGGGAAGATTCCACATGCCGTGGAGCAACTAAGACCGTGTGCCACAACAACTGAGTCTGAGTTCTAGAGCCCACGAGCTGCAACTACTGAGCCCGCGTGCTGCAACTACTGAAGCCCACATGCCTAGAGCACATGCTCCGCAACAAGAGAAGCCACCTCAATGAGAAGCCTGTGCACCACAAGAAGAATAAGCAGCCCTTGCTTGCTGCAGCTGGAGAAAGCCCGTGTGCAGCAATGAAGACCCAAAACAGCCAAAATATATATTATATATATATATATACACACACACATATACTTATATACATATATATACTTGTATACATATACATATAAAATTGTATACATATATATGTGTAAAGTTTTAGCTTTTTAAATTATATAAAGAAAAACCCAAATCAAACCAGAACTAAAACAAACAGATCACTTGACTTTTGAAAATATCAGACTCAAGAATTTGGGGACCCAAAAATTATTTTGCACAGAATGTCACCCCCATTTTTTCCCCTCTTGCCATCCTACTCATGAAGAATCTTCCCTAATCTTCCTACAGTTTTTTTTTTTTTTAAATTTCCCTTCTCCCTCCTCCTTCAAAATCCCTCTCTTGCAGCCTCTCAGTGTCTGACTTCAGCCTCCCTCCCACTCTGGGATTTTCCTCCACCACCTTTTTCCTTAAATAGTACTACTTCTATCTTTCTCAGCTCCCCAGTTTGCACCTTCGTGTATCACACAGCTCAGCGAGTTGAAAGATATTCCTTGACATTTGCTTTCTTTTGAAGGGAAGTGGAGATTGGAGATCAAGAGCTAAAATGATGACTAATGTTCTACCCTTTCACACTTATAAACAAATATAGATAATGATATATTACTGATGCTCCAATAGGAGTGTAAAAGATCAGTTAGGCTGAAATACGAAGAAAGTAGTGATCAATTCAGTCCAGGGTAGTGAAGGGTTATTAAAGAAGTTTAGAGAGAAACCATGTTCTGGAAGAGTTGACCTATAGTGACATGCGGGGAATGAAATTCAGAACCAACTGATCTAAGTAGGGGAGGCAGCTTTTGGAAAGGAACACTGTGGGTTCAACTGGGAATATCAGTGAACTACATACAGTTTATGAAGCTGGAGCATATGGTGGGAGATGAGGAAGAGGAGTTAGGCAAAGGCCAAGTCATAAGAACACTTTCTCTGAAATAAGCTTTCAAATATGTATAAGACTGTCAGTGGAACAGAAGTTAAGAGAAACTTCAAAAATATGAAAAGCAGATAGGGTGTGATGGAAGAAATATAAGACCACTAAACAGAAGCTATAAAAACAGATGGAGGAATAAATTCAGCATGAAATCTCCACCATGAAGAAGGGCATAATAAAAAAAAAAAAATGACCAAAGATCTGAGGAAAGATATTCTGAGAAAGAGAGACAAAATCAAAGACCTTATACCCAATAAATAGTTCAAAGAATAATCAAAATTGATATAGTTATAAATTTGAATATATTCTATAATTAATATCCATGGAAATTTAAGGGAGGATATTACATTTAGAAAATAAGAAATAGCATAGACAATTACAAATAAGAAAGAAACAAAATGGCCAGGAAGTGAAAAATATAATTGTTGAAATTAAACAATTAATAGATGAACTGCACAGCATAATGGAAGCAGCTGAAAAGCTAATTAAAAGTTAAAAAAATAACATATTGATACTTACTGGATCACTTAAATGTCAAGCACTTCTAAGTGCTGTGTATACATTTTATTTACTTCTTCCTCACAACAGTCAAATAAGCAATACTATTACAATCTTTATTTTAAACAAAAAGTTAAACTGCAGTACTTTTATAAAACTCACTTAAAACCACACCAACCCCAGAGAACACATACTAACCACTGTATAGCGTACAGAAGATTGAATCTAAGAAATAACTTTAGAATGTAATACAAGAAGATAAAAAGATGGGTATAAAGAAATAAAAGTTAAGAACAAGAGAACAGATCTAGAAGCTACAGCCTCTAAGAGCTCAGTGTGAGCTGCCAGGGAGCCCCGATGAAAATAAAGCAATATCTAAATGTATGAGAGTTAAAATTTCTTAGAATTAAAAAAGGTAAGATTCTTCATTTAAGAGAAGTGACTAAGTGCTAAACAAGACAATTTAGACAACGGAGACAAAGTTTAGGATTTAAGAAGAGGATTGCCATAATCAGATTTTTTTCTTTCATAAAGATCAATTCACAGGCAGCATTAAGCATGAATTACAGGCTCAAGATTATAGGCAAGGTACTACCTATCAAATAGAAGCAGTAGTCTAGACAAGCCCCTGGAGAAGGAAATGGCAATCCACTCCAGTATTCTTGCCTGGAGAATCCCATGGACAGAGAAGCCTAGTAGGTTACAGTCCACGGAGAGTCTAGACAAGAGACACTGAGTCTACACTGAGGAAGGAGGGATAAGGAAGAACAACCAAGCACAGAGTCAGAAAACTGATGCTAATAATAATGGTGAGATATCAAAATGTCACATCACATACCATAAAAGTTTAAGGACATTAAAAAAGTTAATGAAGTACAGCCACCACCTAAAACATTTGTTAATCTAGGGTCTCCAACAGTAGCATAGGAGAACTGAATCACAAAGTGTCATGAAAAACACAAATCAAAATATGAAATATTCTTATCCAATACAAGTGTTGAAAATAAAATAGTAATTTCTTTATAGCAGTATATCCCAAAGTTTATTATATAACACTAGTTCTATAAGATGATTTGTGGAAAATTAAAGATTCATAATCTTACAAGGTTGGGAAAACTTTAAAAACAGGGTTTACCCTTAGAGCCTCAAATTATACCTTAGCAAATTAAAGAGTCTCAGAAGTATTATAAAAATGAAATATGCTGAAGTTTTAGAATGGAATATTCTTCAGAAATATTTAGTTATATCCCATGGCACTAATTTTATATATATATATATAT
>SJYT01073377.1:128403-152983 GCA_006410635.1 Cephalophus harveyi | reverse complement strand
TCACCATCTCCCGGAGTTCACTCAGACTCACGTCCATCGAGTCCGTGATGCCATCCAGCCATCTCATCCTCGGTCGTCTCCTTCTCCTCCTGCCCCCAATCCCCCCCAGCATCAGAGTCTTTTCCAATGAGTCAACTCTTCGCATGAGGCGGCCAAAGTACTGGAGTTTCAGCTTTAGCATCATTAGAGATCGTTTATTGTCTTTTTTACCCTGGATGAGGTATTAATTCCTCTGAGCCTCTTTCTTCATTTGTAAAGTGAGAATTAACAAAATCTTGGAGGATTTGTTACGACGATGGCTCAGAGGTTAAAGCGTCTGCCTCCAGTGCGGGAGACCCGGGTTCGATACCTGGGTCGGTAAGATCCCCTGGAGAAGGAAATGGCAATCCACTCCAGTGTTCTTGCCTGGAGAATCCCATGGACGGAGGAGCCTGGTAGGCTACAGACCACGGGGTCGCAAAGAGTTGGACACGACTGAGCGACTTCACTTTCACTGAAACAAAACTAAATATGCATACTGCCCGGCACAGAGTTGTAACTAAATATACACCCAGAATACTCAAATATTCCCTCATAACACGGAGAATAGCGGACCTTACTCTGAGTTTAGGAGCCACTGATTTGAGTTTAGGAGCCAGTGATTTCAGTGAGAGAGAGAGATCGAGAGAGAGGAGAAAGAGGAGAGAGAGGAGAAAGAGAAGAGGGAGGCAGGGCGGCCCACCCAGACTACATCTCCCGGGATGCTCAGCAAGAGGGAGAGCCCCGCCCAGCCCCGCCCCGCGGGCCCCGCAGGCGCAGCCCACCCCACGAAGCGGGCGGCACGCGGAGGCTACAAGTGCTGCGGCTGGGGAGCCGGCTACTTTCCCGAGGAGCAGCTCAAGGACTAGCGCGCAGTGCTCTCGGCTCACTGGGTGGCCAAGGCAGGAGGTGAGTGGCGGCGAGTGGAACGGGGAGGAGGCGCTGGAGCGCGCGAGAGACCCCGAGAGCCTGGCGGAGCTGGGGAGCGCGTCCCTCGTCCCTGCCTAAGGTGCCTGCCTAGCCTTTGGGTATTTGGCGAACGCATCCCAACTCAGGGCACCTCGGCGGACGCGGAGCTCACCCGGAATGGGTTGATTGAGTCCGTGGGGAACATCGATCGCTGCCCGGTGCTTGCGGCGCGCCCTTACAGCACAGCGCGCGCAGGACGGATCCCGAGGTCGCCTTCGCTAGACCAGCCTCGCCCGTGTCAGTTAGTTCCCATGCAGACATTAATGCTCTTAATTGCTGGCGGACGGACGAGGGAAAGTGCTGTCTCCGCGTTCTGCGGGTGCAGTTTTATTAACCGCGCTCTTAAACCAGAGAGGAGAGAGGGAGGAGGCTGAAGGAAAGAGCCTTTGGCTGGTCCCTTGGGATTATCCATTCTCCCCTGAGAATGGAAGCCCCGGATTACCGAGCTGCAAAGGAAATCGACTGTGCAGCTTGTTCCCACGGAACAAGCGGAGTCTCTCGTTTAAGAGATAGAGGCAGAAGAAGGGAATTAAGTGGAGATTTCTCTCTCTCTCTCTTTGTTATAAATTAGAAGTCCCATAAGGAGCTCTGCCGATTTTTATCTAAAGTAATCCAATTTGATGGGCTAATTGTGCCAAAGGTTAATCAGCGCATCTAATGTTTGAGGCAACTGCGAGATTTCTCATTTCAGTAATCGATCAAACCCGTTACCATTGCTTCCTTCACTGAGGGATCCCGCAGTGGAGGGTGGGGGTCGGGGGAGGCGGGGGGTGTCTATGCACTTACTAAAGGAAAGCTCTGGTTCAGTTGTGGTTTTCCTGCATCTGATTTTTTGTTTGTTTTCCTGTTTTAGCTGCAAAGAAACTGCGATAATAGGAGAAGTGTGTGTGTGTGTGTGTGTGTGTGTGTGTTTTAAACAAACTCTAATGTAGAGCATAAAACGTGGATTTTCCCTCTCATATTTTAAATGAGTTGCCAGGTGGATTTCCGCTTCACCTTACCTGTGTTTCTGTGTAGGTTACCAGCCGTTGGAGCTGTGGATTTTGAAGCATAATAAACCTCTAAGATATGAGTTAAATCTGTTATTATTCTGGACTTGGAAGCAAAATAAAAGGGGAATTTACTTGAAACCTCTGTACTTTCTGACAGTAGAAAGTAAATTTTTATTCCTCGGAAAGATGGCAGAGGCAGAAAAGGACAGGCAAATGGTTTTCTGCTCAACGCAAAATTTTTTCCCATGAAGGTGCCTTGCTGTGGTGAGGTAGGGCAAAGTTCCAGAGGTAACCCTGGAAATAGTTTCTCCCCTATTGGCCTCAACAGAACTATGACTCTGTGGGTTTATGATTTGTATTTTATTGTCAGTTTATTTCTAGACTGGGGTTTGTGAAAACTTCCTAGATGGTTGATGTCCTGTACACATTTGTTAGCAAAGAGTGCAGAGGGAGAGGAACTCATACTCACTCAGACCTGGAGTGCAGGGGTGGTGGACCTTTACCTGAAACAAGCAACTCTGTGTGTGTGTGTGTGTGTGTGTGTGTGTGTGTGTGTGCATAGGAGTGGGCTAGCTCATTGTATTTTTCAGAGATCACCCTATGAGGTGTGTGTCTACGTATTTTTGGGTCTAGAACATGCTGCCATTGTGTAGCAGGAAGCTGAGAATGGAATCACAATGAACAGGGCTGTGTGATTAGGGTCTCTGGGTGTACAAAGTGTACTGTTAGGAGGGTGGCTTAATCAAGCCAGCCATCTTTCACCCACTTCAGAGCCACCCAGTCACAATACCGAGCTCCAGTAGAGCCCAGCTGCTGGTGACATACTGATTGGTTCACCCATGGTGATGCTCTAACGATGCTAATCTGTATTAGCATCTGTTCTGAACTCCAGAGAGTGTGAACACTTATAATTTAACTGAATTATTGAGAAGTCTGTGCTTCCCCAAGTTCTTCAGAAAATCAGCAGCTCTGCTGAAAAAGGTCCTGCTTTTCTCATTTGTATCTCTGTGCAGGAAACCTGCCTTCTCGTTTGAGGGATCCTGTCACCGAAATGTGTGATCCTTGGATAAATTTGGCTTGGTGACGGCAATGCTTTCTTCCCAGACACTGCCACTTCCTCCATGTTCCTTTTTACCCTGACCTAAGTTTTGCCCTTTTCACACTTTCCCGCCACTAGGTAGCTTCTCCTTTCTCTTACCTATTTTAGGGGGAATTGGGGCTGAAGTGTCAAAACCTGTAGCTACAAAGGAGAAGAGGGCCTCAGGAGCAGTACTCCTGGTGGTCCGGTCTCAGCCCCTGGTGGGTTCTTATCTAACTGTGTTGCTATTGGCAGACTCTCGGAAGCTGCTGGGGGATGTCTGACGAGCTCGAATGGAGCTCCACTGCCTTGTGAAGAGCAGCAGCCCGGCAGCCCCGTGTGATGGCGCTGACTGGAGTTCCAGAGGGCCTCCCGGGGGCCAGGCAGATGCAGCAGCCCCCGGAGCTGCTCTCTGCTGCCAGAGACGTTGCACCTCGAAGCCAAGAGCACTGGAGATGGAAGCATCTAAACTTAGCGCTTCCCCAGCATCCCCTTCCCCCTCACTGCAAGACAGTGCTATTCACACAGACTCGTTGCCACCAGGACCTCCCAACTCAGGGAACAACCAGATAACAGCAGAACAGAAAGTCTGCAACTGCTGCAGCCAGGAATTGGAAACCTCTTTTACCTACGTGGACGAGAATGTCAACCTGGAGCAAAGGAACAGGCGCTCCCCTTCAGCAAAAGGGAGTGATCACCTGGGAGACCTCAACTGGGGAAATCCAAATGAGTGGTCCCACGAGTCTGCCATATCCCTGATTTCCGAAGATGAAGATGATACCAGCTCGGAAGCCACCTCTTCAGGGAAGTCAGTAGACTATGGTTTCATAAGCGCCATCTTGTTCTTAGTCACTGGCATCTTGCTGGTGATCGTCTCGTACATTGTCCCACGGGACGTGACTGTGGATCCCAACACTGTGGCGGCCCGGGAGATGGAACGCCTGGAGAAGGAGAGCGCGAGGCTGGGGGCTCACCTGGACCGCTGTGTGATTGCCGGACTCTGCCTGCTTACGCTTGGGGGGGTCGTTCTGTCCTGCTTGCTGATGATGTCCATGTGGAAGGGGGAGCTATACCGTCGTGACAGGTTTGCCTCCTCTAAAGAGTCTGCGAAACTCTACGGTTCCTTCAACTTCAGGATGAAAACAAGCACTAATGAAAACACCCTGGAACTGTCACTGGTGGAGGAAGATGCTCTTGCTGTACAGAGTTAATTCTGGTTGTGAACTTCTTGAGAGTCTGCCTTGGTATTTTATATGAACAAAACGAAGCAAAACACATTTCTTAAAATTACTAGCGCAGTTTATTTGCCTGGCAAGAAAAGTTTGTTTCCCAAACCAACAGCCAGTGAGAGTTTTTGCTCTTGTATTTTTTATTTAGAAGAAAAGCCATGTAAGATGAGTTAAGAAACCACAGCCAGCTACACTGGTCCTTCTAAAGACCTGAGACTAATTAATCTGTAATGGCCATCTGCTTCTTCTATTAATACTTCTATAGCAAAATATTTCTAACAATTCAGTGTTCAAATGATTTCTTTTACATGATACAGGATATTTTTCTTTAGACACTAGAAGGTATAGAACCAATTAGTAACCTGTTTTGTGAAAAAGAATGTAAGCACTAATCACATAAAGCTTACATTTAATTCTTAAAGGTGCTTATCCACTTTCTTACTTAACTTATTCTTTCTGTAATTTGGCTAAACTTTAAAATATGGGGTTTTGAATTTGAATATTTTGAAGCTTGGATATACTGATTATTAAAAAATGCAAAAACACATATGTTATATTCAAAATTATTCCTGTCCTCAGAAGTGGTAATTAAGTCATTAGAATAAACTTTCTAATAAAATTATATAAATCAGCCAATCTGAATTTAACCCAGAATGGTAGTGCCAGATATTAGCCAGTGTCACATGCCTGTTTTCTAGATAAGTAAAATTAATTGCTGATATAAACCTCATTTTCTGTTTGTGATTTAGCCATCAGCTATGTTACACATGCTGAAGTCTCTCCTGGTTCTCACCCCAGAGAGGTAAGCATAAGATGTTTTTATCCTATTTCCAGATACCTACACATCTAGGCAGGTTGAGTCATGATCGGCTCAGGCACACTCCCAGGTCGTTGTTGTTTGGAGAAAACCTCCATTATAAGTGCAGCTAGACTCGTGGGGACTGTGCCTAGAAACTGGTATCACTTGTTCTAGGTCAAGCAACAAGTCGTCGCCCCAGGATGGCAGCAGTCCTTAAGCTCACAGCCAAAAAATAAAAAACTAAAATGAGACGAGAGAGACTGAACACACTGAATCCATGGGAATTGTACTTCTCACCCGAACTTACTTCCTGCTAACAATCGTCTAAGGCATCATTCTGAGCACCTTATACCCAGGCTCTCATACCTGTGAGATCTTGCCTCACAAATTCAGACTTATTTTATTAGAAGCACCATAAGCCAAACAGTAACCACTTTGCAAAACACACACCTAGAATCCCTGCTAACTCAGTGTCTCTGTGGGTTATGGTTCAAGAAGGGGATGGAGGGAGAATGCAGCCTCAGAAATATCTTGCATTTTACAGCTCTTCTTCAAGGTGTTTTCAACCTCCCACTTCAAGAGTAGTTTCAGTTACTGTGTTACCAGGGTTGTTTGGATCATTTTTAAAGAGGACTAGAGCTGGGAATCAGGTGGAGAGCAGGGGAGGGGAAGTGAGAAAGTGATTTCTTTGTAGATTCTAAAGCCTGATTCTAATGTCTGAAGTTTTTGTTGTTTTTGAAGACTGTGGAGTATGTGGGTGACTCTGGCTGGCAGAGTGTGTGAGTCAGAATATTTATGTGAATGAGCTCTTGTGGGTGTCAGGTTGATTTGATGAATTGGGTACACTGTGTTGGTAAGGGTTAAAGTGAAATGCAGAAGAGAAGATCAGAGAATAATAAAAATAGTGAGGACAGATGTGTGAAAGAATTATTAGGTTAAAATGGTAAATTATATGGATCTCAGAAGAAGCTAGATGTAACTGGATTACCTTATCCTTTATAAGAGACCATTACTGATTTAGAAATAATTGGGATAATACAGACATGATTTCTGTTTTCTCTAGCTGGTTCTCTGTGCTTTTCAAAGAAACTTTGTTTTATTGTGACTCTCATGTGTTGAGGCCAGCTTTTCCCAGCAGTATACATTTCTTATCCTGAAGGTTTATATAATATAAATTGTCAGATTCTAGCCTGCTTGAGGATCTACAATGCATGATGTTGAGGCAACAAGGGAATGATTTCTTTGGCTGAGTTAGTTGGTCTGAGCTGTGTGTTATTTTTAAAAAAATATATACTGTACAAAATACATGTTTATTCATAGATACTAATTGGCATCCTCTGAGCTTTGTTTATTTATTGATGAATCAAGATTAGTCAAATTGCAGACTTAAACAATTAATGAGAAGCCTGAATTTCAGGTTGTGAAGGAAGACAAATTTGAGATTCAAACATGAGAAAATTTTTTCAGCTCTGTAAAGCTGGTGATAAAGGAGAAGTCAAAGCTTTTCATTTGGAAGTATTTTATGATTCTTGTAGTACTACCAAATTATATATAGTTCCAATGTGATCTACAAGATATATATTCCTACACACACACACACACACACACACACACACACGCTTAGTTGCTCAGTTGTGTCTGACTCTTTGCAGCCTTGTGGACTGTAGCCTGCTAGGCTCCTCTGTCCATGGGATTTTCCAGGCAAGAATACTGGAGTGAGTAGCCATTTCCTTCCCCAAGGGATCTTCCTGACCCAGGGATTGAACCCAGATCTCCTGTGTTGCAGGCAGATTCTTTACCATCTGAGTCACTAGGGAAGCCCTACATGTTTATATCCCAATTAGGAAAAAGTATTCAGGGAAAAAAGACTTAAATCAGAGTATATTTCTTCCTTTTCATCCTTAAAATTTTAAAATTGAAATATAGTAAGTATATGGTAGACTACAGTCCATAGAGTTGCAAAACGTTGCAGAGTCAGACATGATTGAAGTGATAGCACGGACGTGTGCACATATATGGTAACTTACTTTACCACTGTTTAAATCTGCTCATATATGGGGCATATCTCTTCTACCTTCTCCTTATATGAGGGCAGACCATTACACCAAAAGGAAGCAATTCAGAACATCATCTGGGTGTCTCTAGGGCTGCATTAACATGACTCAGATAACCGCCTTCATCAGTTATAATTTCTCCAGGTGTTCAGCTGTGTAGCTCTAGTTTATACTGTTAGTGCCTGAATTCAAGACGGAAATTAATTGAATTTTAAGTGGTGGTAACACAGGTAACAAAAGACCCTGAACTTTAGACATTGTTGTTTCCAATCTGATAAAGAGGGTTTGGGGCTCTAAATATATTTATTTAGAAGTACTTTGGCAAGATCAGGTTATACTGTTACAGATAGTGAACAGAACATAGCTATGGTGTGGGTCTTGGATTCTTCATGGAGATTTGTGTCCCTATGCCTGTCTCTTTAACATGGTGCTGGTTGTTACCACTGAGAGCTTTTATTGCTAGACCTAGAGAAGCAAAACTACTTTTTCAGAGGTGCATAGTTTAGGTCTTTGATTTTTTAACCAGGTTTTAGAAAACTAGAGTCACCTTCCTAATCTTAAAAGAAGGCAACTCATTGTTCAGCATGGAGGCCTGAAGGGGCGAGTACCAGAAAGAGAGCTGCTTTTCTCCATTACTGCTGGGATCTACAGGCTGCTAATGGCCAGTTTAACTGTCTTAATGACTTTAATAAAAACTGTTCCTTTTCAGAGCACCTTAAACTGTTTTGGCAGAGCTGAAGTGATTTCTTTGCAGTCTTGTGTGTCCTTTTCAGCCATCTGGAGCTCCATATCATACGATGTACTGGACCTTTCATAAGAAGAATGTCTTTTCTCCAGGCTCCCATGTCATAGCTGATTCATAGTTTAGAGGATCACAGGACTACTTGGAACCATGAAATCCTTGGTGGCTGTAGGTACTTTTACCCACAAAACTGCCATGCTTCTTGATGCTCTACTGCCTAGCTACTTGCATTGATATCAATATCACATGCTTTACTGTCTGCCTAAAAATACCTGAGTCCATTCCTCCCATACTTATTTGTTTTGGGGACTCAAGCTGGCGTAGTACAGGCACATATCCTTCAGTGTGCCAGTTTAGACAAAGACTGCCCTGCCAAGTTCATTTGTGCCTTCCATTTGCTGCCGGGTATAAGGATAAGTGAGTGAGTCAGAATTATGTCAGTTGAATATCAGGAATTAAAGGTCTGAATCCAAGTGGTTCTACTTTTTGTTACTTCTTTATAACAAAGTTCTAGGCAGGGCCCTTTGAACATTTTATCCTTCATCTTTCACATGTGCAGTGATAGGCACATGCAAAACCTTGATTATTCATATAAAGTTAAAGAAAAATGTTCTATATATCTGTTAGGAGGAGGTTTTTCAGTCTGAAGGTTGTATTGCATTGCAGCAATAACTGCTACCACAAAAATGTGGTCTGACTAAAGAGACTCGAAAGCTTCATCAATGCTTCACCTGTTTAGCAAGATTTTATACCACCAACTAGATTCCACTGTGACAAAGTAATACGAGCCTTACAGTTCTCTGTATTGGGGTTTAACCTTTTCCAAAATGGGGCATAAAGAATGACTATAATAAAAAAGAATTATAAGGAAGTCTAACGGGCTTTTCTCAGTATAAATGTTTTGTAAAGAAAATTAACACTTCATCTTTTAGCTGATTTTCAGCTATACAATTTTATGGTCCATAGTTTTCTGTAGTATTTCCTTCCAACTTGTATGGGCATAAGTCTTGGAAAGTAATTTGCCTGACTCATGCAATAGCACTGTAAAAAGTAAGATGCTATTTTAAATATGAAAAATTGATTTCAAAAATCCATGGGTTACCCTTAAGAGCATACCTCTCCATTTTTTCTGCTTTTAGTGTGCAAGTTTATGTACACTCAAGTCTATGTATTTATTAGAATATTTATAATTATAAGACTGTAATATTTAAAGCTATTATTAGAATAATTTTCTTATGGAAAACTTGGCATGCCTAATGTTAACTTTAAGGACAAGAGAAATCTTTCACACGTCATGAATGAAGAAGTTGGAATCAACCTCAGAATGAGATGCCATAATTATATGGATTCTTGCTTATTTGTTTTTTTGGTTATTCAGCTTCCTGCAGATGTTTAATTGACTTTTTTTACCCTCTCAATTTTAGGCTTACGAAAGCATGGCATATTTAGAAATTATTTTACCATAATTATTATTTTATTTTAAGGAAATGTGGGTAGCAGACAGTATTTTCCTTTGCTTCATTTTAGCAGTTTTCCTGTGTTTCAGGAAGAGCCAGCCTTATTTTTCCACTGCCATCTTCATGCTTCCTGTCCAGACTCCAAATAAATGTCATACCAGAAAGCAAAGGTTATTACTATACGGTGTACTGAGAGTTAATGGTTCTCCTCGTGCTTTTCATTTTACTTTCTTGCCAAACAAGACAAATAATTTGATGTTGATTATGTATTTTTTATAGATCCGAGCAGCCCAACCAAAGATCATACCCCATTTCCTTTGGGTAGAGTTGTTGCCAGAGAGCAGTAGACCAACAGGGACTACATTTCCCAGCATGTTTTTCATTTAGGTGAGGTTGAATGACTAATTTTCACCAATAAAATGTGAGCAAAGTGATGTGTGTCACTTGCTGGATGAAGTAGCTAAGGAACCTGCACACTTTTATTCCTGCTCACTCCCCAATCTGGTGGCTGAATGAAGCTGATGGTTAATTTTTTGTTTCAACTTGACTGGACTAAGTGATGCTCAGATAGTAAGTAAAGCATTATTTCTGTATGTGTCTGTAAGGATGTTTCTAGAAAAGATTAGCTTTTGAATGGGGAGATGTGTATAAGAGACAGGTTTTATTGTGTGTTAACATTTATAATATGTAATGTTGATTTTGTCTTTTCAAATTACATTTGAAATTATCAGTAAAAAAATTAAAAGTAATATTTATCCTTGATTCAAGTAGAACATTCTTTTTGGTACTGTATCATTGAACAATGTAAACTATGCCTCATTTTTTCTACTTTATGTGAAATAGTCTATGAATAGCTATTTGGGTTTCTCCAAATTATTCAGTATTGAACTTAGAGTATGAATTGCACAATGTGGAAAAAATACAGGAATAAATATTTTAAATACACTTATCTAGAAATATAGAAAGCTTTGAGGTGAGAAACAAATATTGGATTAGCTCCTGCTCCTGCTCTTAATAATTTTTAATGTAATTTTGATGTCTCCATTTTCATCTGAGAGATAGATAATAATGTATGTAATGAAGTGGAATGTTATCCTTACTATATGTAAGTGCTATCAAGGTTGAGAATCCTAAAGGGACAATTTGAAGCAAGGCCCCATTTATTGCTCCACTCGTTTGAAACCAAATGGATCCAGATTTTTATCTACTATAAAAGAAGAAAATCTAATGCTTTTTCATACGTATTTTTTGCTAGAAGACCTTTTTTTGGTTAACCACCTCTGGTCATTCAGAATGAGCTGCACAATGGTGCTATAACTCCATGGTCTCTTGCTACCTGACCCTCAGAGGTCAGCAGGGAGCCTCCCAGAGACCCAATCTGAGACGTTTCAAATGTTGCTGATTGTGCACTCAGAGGGAAAAAGAGAGTCAGAAAGGTCTCAAATAGACATTGTACCTCCTCACAACTTGTTAGCCAGGACTAGCTACATAGTCCCACTTATGCTAGGAAATGCATTTCTAGTATGTGTTCTGAAATGGCACACATCTGAGCCATTTTAATCTGTAAAATAGGTATAAACTGTTTGCTTTGCAGGACTCTAATGAAACTTAGAGATATTAAATAAACTTAGAAGCAGAGATATTACTTTGCCAACAAAGTTCTGTCTAATCAAGGCTATGGTTTTTCCAGTGGTCATGTATGGATGTGAGATTTGGACTGTGAAGAAAGCTGAGTGCTGAATAATTGATGCTTTTGAACTGTGGTGTTGAAGAAGACTCTTGAGAGTCTCTTGGACTGCAAGGAGATCAGCCAGTCTATCCTAAAGGAGATCAGTCCTGGGTGTTCATTGGAAGGACTGATGCTAAAACTCCAATACTTTGGCCACTTCATGAGAAGAGTTGACTCATTGGAAAAGACCCTGATGCTGGGAGGGATTGGGGGCAGGAGGAGAAGGGGACGACAGAGGATGAGATGGCTGGATGGCATCACCGACTCGATGGACATGAGTTTGGGTGAACTCCTGGAGTTGGCAATGGACAGGGAGGCCTGGTGTGCTGTGATTCATGGGGTTGCAAGGAGTCAGACATGACTGAGCGACTGAATTGAACTGAATGAAACTTAAGATAAATTAGACAAAGTCTGAGAGAGAATCCTGTTAGGTATTCTCTCATTGGATCCACAGTATCTTATGCGTGCTGCTTTGTAACAGCAGAACCTGGGTGTTTGGAAGCACTTGGGAATCATGATCATGAGCTTCTGACAAACTTCTGTATTGGGTCATCATCATAATCATAAATAATCTCCTCCTCTTCTTTCTTCTCCTTTTCCTTTTTCCCTTCTCCTCTTTTTCCTCTTCTTAGCCTCCTCCTCTTATTTTTCTCTCCTCTTTCTTCCTTTAGCATAATCATCAACTATGTGGAAACCATTCATTTGCAGGTCTTTTAACATTTCACCATCATAGATATGTCTGAGAAAGCAAATTATATTTCCCTTCATGAGACAGAAAATAAGTCTGGAAAACTGTCTTTTGCTTAATTGTGAATAGTTCTAACCAGCACATGCTATGTGTCAGAAAATTCAGATATCTCTTTGAAAAGAAGAGTTTTGCCATAGGAAAGTCCAACAAAATCCTTTTATTTGGTTGAAAAAAATACATATATTTTACATTCATAGTGTTAATACTTAAACGATTCTATTCAGTGAGCACTCTGGCAAAAGGCTGTTCTTCACTGCTGTTCATCCAGAGCTGAGTGTGTGTGTGCTTATATTGAATTTATCTTTGAATTTTGTTTGAATTACTCACAATCTGCCAAATTAGGAAAATTAACTGCTCTGGAATACAGATGATATTAAGAGCAATTAAGAACATTAAGATCAATTGCCAAAAATTAAACTTTATTTTCCCTTGATATTTAAATGGCAGAGTCAGCTATGCCCCCTGCTTCTAATGATCCATAGCAGAGAAATCAGGGACACCAGAGAAGGAAGAGGGCAAAGCCAGGATTTGATTGCAAGCAGAATAAAAGGGGATTGGGAGAGATGGATGCTAGATTTTAAACAGTAATAGATGAGGCTGAGAGAGACTTCGAGAGAAAAAGTTTCATTAACAACACAGCCTTATGTCAGAGATTATATTAAGGGCATAGCTGTTTTGGCTAATCTCAAGAGCCATCATTAAGCTGAGAAAGAGAAGCTGGGATTGAGAACTCAGCAAATGATTCAGGCTGGAAGCAGGAAAATTTTGAGTTTAGTTAATGGTAAATGAAGCTGATGGAAACAAGTAGTACAGAAACCTAAGTTGCTGAAGGAATTTTATTGCCAAAGAAGCCCTTAAATATGTGAGCCTTTATAACAACACTTGGACCCCAGTACTTGTACTAGCAGGAAGCAGGTCTGAAAATTTGTACAGGCCCTAAGGAGGGCATAGCATGAATATCCATTTTAGATGTGGCCAGAGATGGCAAGGAAGAAACAAACTCCTGGAGGCTTGAACAGGGGCTTTTGGGAATGGTAGATAAGTGAATTTCTTCCAGAAATCAGAACAGAGCCTAATCAAAGAATTTATCATCCCCATCTTCCTTGGTGGCTCAGACGGTAAAGCGTCTGCCTACAATGTGAGAGACCAGGGTTCAATCCCTGGGCGGGGAAGATCTCCTGGAGAAGGAAATGGCAACCCACTCCAGTGTTCTTGGAAATGGCAACCCACTCCAGTATTCTTGCCTGGAAAATCCACCAGACAGAGGAGCCTGGTGGTCTACAGTCCATGGGGTCCCAAAGAATCGGACACGACTGAGCGACTTCACTA
Source organism: Cephalophus harveyi (assembly GCA_006410635.1). Classification (NCBI taxonomy): domain Eukaryota; kingdom Metazoa; phylum Chordata; class Mammalia; order Artiodactyla; family Bovidae; genus Cephalophus; species Cephalophus harveyi. The sequence goes on along the minus strand of SJYT01073377.1, from coordinate 139,839 downwards.
AGGACAAAAGGATTATATAATGCCTGACAGAGTTTCAGCATTTCTGTGGATCCATAATATGATTATCATGTGGTTATCATGTCCCTGCTACCATCGTTGTATATTATATATGAGGGATAACTTGTCTTCCTGGTTTATACTTTTCTTGATTCGAAGAAGAGACATACAGGCCTTATGAGGAAGTCTGTGCACACCCTGGAGGGGTTGGACTTGGAGCTGGAAACAGTATCTAGATGGATCTTGCAGTCATCCCTCTTGGGAGCTGTATATGCTCTGTGTGTAAGCAGGAAAGACAGATCCGAGCAGCCCAACCAAAGATCATACCCCATTTCCTTTGGGTAGAGTTGTTGCCAGAGAGCAGTAGACCAACGGGGACTACATTTCCCAGCATGTTTTTCATTTAGGTGAGGTTGAATGACTAATTTTCACCAATAAAATGTGAGCAAAGTGATGTGTGTCACTTGCTGGATGAAGTAGCTAAGGAACCTGCACACTTTTATTCCTGCTCACTCCCCAATCTGGTGGCTGAATGAAGCTGATGGTTAATTTTTTGTTTCAACTTGACTGGACTAAGTGATGCTCAGATAGTAAGTAAAGCATTATTTCTGTATGTGTCTGTAAGGATGTTTCTAGAAAAGATTAGCTTTTGAATGGGGAGACTGAGTAAAGATTGCCCTCATCAACATGGGTGGGCATCATCCAATCCTTTGCTGCTGCTGCTAAGTCGCTTCAGTCGTGTCCGACTCTGTGCGACCCCATAGATGGCAGCCCACCAGGCTTCCCGGTCCCTGGGATTCTCCAGGCAAGAACGGGCTGGAGTGGTCTGCCATTTCCTTCTCCAATGCATGAAAGTGAAAAGTGAAAGTGAAGTCACCCAGTCGTGTCCAACTCCTAGGGACCCCATGGACTGCAGCCTACCAGGCTCCTCCATCCATGGGATTTGTCAGGCAAGAGTACTGGAGTGGGTTGCCATTGCCTTCTCCACCAATCCTTTGAGGGCCTATATAAAAAAAGATAGAGGAGGGATGTATTTGTTCTCTACTTATGCTGGGACATTCATTTTCTCCTGTCCCCCAGCATTGGCACCCGTGGTTCTCAGACCTTTGGGTATGGACTTGAACTACATTATCAGCTTTTTGGGCCTCCAGTTTATAGTCAGAAGGTTGTGGGACTTCTTAGCCTCTTAGGAAGTACATGAGCTTATCCCTCATAATAAGTCTCTTTGTGAATATCTACATCTGTATCAATATATTTATCTATCTTCTGTTGGTTATATTTCTGTTGAAAACACTGAGTAATACACTGCCCAACAAGAACTTTGAAGCTACAGTGAAGATGTCAAACTCTCCATTAGCAAGCTTTGGGGTGGGGGTGGTGGAGGCTGTCTACTCCACAGTTATTCAGGAAACTGTGCTGATAAGGACTCTGTCATCTTCAACATATGACTTCCCAGATCACCCTGGTGGTCAGTATTTCGCCAGCAGACGGAAAAAGACAGCATGGAGACTTTGATTGCAGTTGGTTAGCACTCAACCTGATTGCCACATCTAACTGCAAAAGAGTCTGAGAAATGTTGTCCAGTGGTATATCCAGGAAAAAGAAGAAATGGCTTTGATGGATGGCTAGATAATCCCTGCCAAAATGTGTGACCTGGTTCCAGTCAATTTCCTGATTGATATTTACTGTTTCTAATTATTTTCTTCATTTTTGCTTACCAAAACCCTCATCTAATTAACTATGAGTATCTGACTTGTTTTTTCCTCAAGTGAATTACGTTAAGTATCTCATTTTATATTATGTTCAATTATTATCCCCAAACTTAATGACTTAAAAATAAACTTTTATTATTTGAGACCAGCTTAGCTATGTGGTTTTGGCTCAGGGCCTCCCCTAAAGTTGCAATCAAGATATTGGCTGGGGCTGTAGCACTTCAAGGCCTGACTGGGACTGGAGGAGTCAATTCCAAGACAGCTCACTCACGAGGCTGGCAAGTATGTGCTAGCTGTTGGGGGGAGACCTTGGTTTGTTAACACACGGGCCTCTCCATAGGGCTTCTTAAGGTTACCGCTGGAATCCCCAAAAGAGAATGATACTAAATAGAAAGAGAATGCTGCAGAATTTCCTATGGCCAAGTTTCAGAAGTCAAACACTGTCCCTTCCACCACATTCTATGTAAGTCCAGTCCAAAGTCAAGGAAAGGGGAACTAGGCTCCACCTTATGAAGGAGAGAGTATCGAAATAAGTACCTGTATTTTAAAACCTCCACACTCAGAGTTTTTATTTTTCTAAATCCTTTCATCCGCTTTAGTGTTGCTAATATACTTCTTTAGCTAATTGGTACTTTAATTAACTCCTTTATTTAGTTACTGTTTTAATTAACATTCCCATTTTTAGGAATATTAATTACATCTTTTATTTGGATGTATTAAAAAGAGTGCTGAATTTGATCTTTAAAAAGTCAGCTGACTTTGGGTCTGGCAGAGAAAATTTAGGCTTTTAAGCCTGAATGGAGAGAGACCTAGCTAGGTCTGTGAATATGGGCTAATTAACAATAAACTGACCTTAAAAGAAGAGGCAAGCATTCTATTTCAAAATATAAAATGTGCACCATGATTTGGGGGAAAATCCCCAGATCCAGTTTCTTTTTCACCTTTGCAATGACAAATCTGACCAATTTTCAAAACACCCATATTTATCTATTATGGTGTGTGCATATTCAGTTGCTCATTTGTGTCCGACTCTTGTAATCCCATGGGCAGTAGCCCTCCAGGCTCCTCTGTCTATGGATTTTCCAAGCAAGAATACTGAAGTGGGTTGCCATTTCCTACTCCAGGGAATCTTCCCCTCCCAGGATCGAACCTACATCTCTTGCGTCTCCTGAATTGGCAGGCGGATTCTTTAACACTGTGCCACCTGGGAAGCCCCATCTATTATGGTTGACAATCATTATTACATCATACAAACAAGTGATTGACTAAATTGATGCTTAAAATAGGTTAATGATGAAAACTAACACTATTGAGTACTTAAAATGTTCCATGCCCCAGTCTTCATATTTGCTCATTTAATCCCCACAATGATCCTATGAGGTAGGTTCTCTGATTATTCTGATGTTATCCATGAACAAATGTAGATTTAGCATTATCAAGAAATTATTAGCTTGCCCAGATTATTTGCTATGTCACACAGTTTATAAGTGGCAGAGCTGGGATTCAAATCCAGAGTTTGACTGGTTAATACACTTGCTAAAGTAAATGGAGTTGAGATTTCCCATCCAAGTCTGACACAAAAATTCATGCTCTTTATATCTATACTAAGCTGCCATTCGCTTCTGTAGTTATTTTCACCTGATGCCCACCCTTCTCACTGCCAAGGCCAACCTCATTGATGATTACTCTCATCACCATTGATTTCTCCTTTCTTTAAATGACCATAGCACTTACTACCTGTATCTCTATTCAACAATTCACCTGTGTAGGCTGCCTTGTGAAAGCGTTAGTCACTTAGTTGTGTTTGACTCTTTGTGACCCAGTGGACGGTAGCCTGCCAGGCTCCTCTGTCTATGGAATTCCCTGGAGTAGGAAATGGCAAGAATACTGGAGTGGGTTTCCGTTATTTTCTCCAGGGAATCTTTCTGATCCAGGGATTGAACCTGCGTCTCCTGCATTGTAGGCAGATTCTTTACCATCTGAGCCACCAGGGAGGCCCAGGATGGCTTGTATTGATCACTGTTTCATGGATTAGGCATTTCTCTCCAGTTAGACATTAAACTCTGGGAGGACATGAACCTCACTTACCTCCATAGTCCCTGCTGCTACTGCTGCTAAGTCGCTTCAGTCGTGTCCGACTCTGTGCAACCCCATAGACGGCAGCCCACCAGGACCCATATCCCTAGGATTCTCCAGGCAAGAACACTGGAGTGGGTTGTCATTTCCTTCTCCAATGCATGAAAGTGAAAAGTGAAAGTGAAGTCGCTCAGTCGAGTCTTCTCTCAGCGACCCCCTGGACTGCAGCCTGCCAGGCTCCTCCGTCCATGGGATTTTCCAGGCAAGAGTACTGGAGTGGGTTGCCATTTCCTTCTCCATCATAGTCCCTAGATTAACATTAATACTATACCAGTCACTTGATTATTCATGATTTGCATAAATAGGAACATGATAAATTCTCCTGATTTATAAATTCTTTCAAAAAAATAATCTCGCCCTATAATAAAGTTGCCTCTTATCCTGAAAACCAGGATAAGAAAAGAACCCAACAACAGAAAAACACCCTAGAGGAGTGCTACAAAGTGGATTAACGTTGGAAACCATGACACAAGGGATCGTAAAGAACAATGACTTCCACTTGCAGAGCCAAAGGCTAAGGCATAACTTAATAAAACTTCACTAATTTTTAATAGATGATATTCAGAATCATTTACTTCCAATAGAAATGGAGTCTTCAGAATATCTTTCAAGACAAGTTGAGTAGAAATATTCAAAGAGATAGATATAATTATTTATAAAGATATTTATCATTGCATTAACTAAAACAATGAAATATTGAAAACAATCTCATAGCTCTATAATAGGGGGATTTCTGAGATAGGGTAAGCCCATAAAATGGATCACTGTAAAACCCCTAAACATGATTTTCAGAGATTTTTAAGGATATGGAGAAATGCGCATAAAATAACATTAAGTAAGGAAGTTCTATATGTAGAACCTTTTTTCAAATATAGCATCATCCCAATTGTGTGCTATCGATGTTATTCACATATACATAAGACAGAAGAAAACATAAAAATGTAGTTATCTCTAGAGTGGGGTTATTGGTGATTTCTTTTTTTGTTGTTGTATTTTATAGATTTTATTTTTAAATGTGCTTTTAATTTTTTAACAAACATTTTTATAATACAGTATTTGGGTTTCCCTGATGTCTCAGATGGTAAAGAATACGCCTGCCAATGTAGGAGACCAAGTGTTCAGTTTCTGGGTTGGGAAGATCCCCTAGAGAAGGGAATGGCTACCGGCTCTTGTATTCTTGCCTGGAGAATCCTATGAACAGAGGGGCTACAGTCCATGGGGTTGCAAAGAGTTGGATACGACTGAATGATGAAGCACACACAATATTTATCCAAAGGATTTACAGATATTAACTCATTTAATGTCACCCTCGTAAGAACTCTAATATAAAAAGCAGAGATATTACTTTGCCAACAAAGGTCTGTCTCCACTGGTTTTTCCAGTGGTCATGTATGGATGTGATAGTTGGACTCTGAAGAAAGCTGAGCACCAAAAAATTGATGCTTTTGAACTGTGGTGTCGGAGAGGACTCTTGGGAGTCCTTTGGACTGCAAGGGGGTCCAACCAGTCCATCCTAAAGGAAATCAGTCCTGGGTGTTCATTAGAAGGACTGATGCTGAAGCTGAAACTCCAATACTTTGGCCACCTCATGCAAAGAGTTGACTCATTGAAAAAGACCCTGATGCTGGGAGGGATTGGGGGCAGGAGGAGAAGGGGACGACAGAGGATGAGATGGCTGGATGGCATCACTGACTCGATGGACGTGAGTCTGAGTGAACTCTGGGAGTTGGTGATGGACAGGGAGGCCTGGTGAGTTGACTCATTGAAAAAGACCCTGATGCTGGGAGGGATTGGGGGCAGGAGGAGAAGGGGACGACAGAGGATGAGATGGCTGGATGGCATCACTGACTCGATGGACGTGAGTCTGAGTGAACTCTGGGAGTTGGTGATGGACAGGGAGGCCTGGCGTGCTGCAATTCATGGGGTGAATCAAAGAGTCAGACACGACTGAGCGAATGAACTGTACTGAACTGAACTGCCTGAAGAACCCTAATCGGTAGGTACTGTTGTTACCTCAGAGTTATTGATTATGAAAGCAGAGGAGTTTAAAAATTTCCCCAAGGTCACACAGATAGTAAGTTGTGGAAGCAGGATTTGAGCCAATGTGCTTAACTATACTACCATTGTGAAAGGTTTTTAAAACCAGAAAGTGAAATAAAATAAGTTTTAATTGGAGAAAATTAAGAGCTAATTATCCAGACTTCTCTGGGCTCATATAAGAAGGTAAGAAAGCAACAAGAAAATTTCAGCTATTCATTAGGGAAGACTATTGTGATATTCAGGATTATTACACTAGCATGAGTTAAAAGGCAAAACGTGGGAAGTTCTCAGTGAGATGAGACAATAAAAATGGGATTGATGGTCTGTTATATGTAATGTCGTCTTGCTGAGATTGGTGGTGTGACTCTCAAGGTCCCTGCCAGGCCTATGAGTCAGTGATTCATGAAATAATAAAGCAGGTTTTCATGACCCAGTTTGTCCCCTAATTACATTTATACTCATCCTTTAAAGGAGCCACATAGATGAGACTCTCCTTCCTGTTATTATAAAAATTTAATTTTTTAATCTACAACCTAGAATAACAAACATAATCAAAATACTTTCTAAGAAGAGAGAATCCACTGCTCCCTCACTTTTTTCTCAGACTTGAATTTGAATAAGTTGACTGAGGAAAATATAGTAGAAAGAACTCGTCAGCACATTGTCAGGTAAGTATAAGAATTACACCATATAAATAGCTATGATGAATAATTTATTTGGTAGCTAGATGGCATTATATTTGGGCTAAACTGTACTTTATCAGTTTTCCTTCCTTTTCTTTTAGGGCTTTTACAAGTTTAGGTTTTGCGTCAGAATATATGTCAAGGAAAAAGAAATACCTGTTTAACAATCAAAAATATTATTTGCCAAGAGGCCTGTAGTTACTCTGGAAGTTGATATTATTGTTGTTAATTTCTATCCAATTGCAATAGGAAAACAGTTCAATTCAGTTTAGTTGCTCAGTCGTGTCCGACTATTCGATCCCATGGAACACAGCACTCCAGGCCCCCCAGTCCATCACCAACTGCCAGAGTTTACTCAACTCATCTCCATTGAGTTGGTGATGCCATCCAACCATCTCATCCTCTGTTGTCCCCTTCTCCTCCTGGCTTCAATCTTTCCCAGCATCAGGGTCCTTTCAAATGAGTCAGCTCTTTGCATCACGTGGCCAAAGTAATTGAGTTTCAGCTTCAACATCAGTCCTTCCAATGAACACTCAGGACTGATCTCCTTCAGGATGGACTGGTTGGATCTCCTTTCTGCAGTCACCATTTGCAGTGATTTTGGAACCCCCAAAAATAAAGTCTTCCACTGTTTCCCCATGTATTTGCCATGAAATGATGGGACCAGTAGCTATGATCTTAGTATTTTGAATGTTGAGCTTTAAACCAACTTTTTCACTCTCCTACTTCACTTTCAAGAGGTTCTTTAGTTCCTCTTTGATTTCTGCCATAAGGATGGTGTCATCTGCATATCTGAGGTTACTGATATTTCTCCTGGCAATCTTGATTCCAGCTTGTGTTTCATCCAGCCAGCATTTCTCATGATGTACTCTGCATATAACTTAAATAAGCAGGGTGACAATAGACAGCCTTGACGTACTCCTTTTCCTATTTGGAACCAGTCTGTTCCATGTCCAGTTCTAACTGTTGCTTCCTGACCTGCATACAGATTTCTCAAGAGGCAGGTCCAATGATCTGGTATTCCAATCTCTTTCAGAATTTTCCACAGATTATTGTGATCCACACAGTCAAAGGCTTTGGCATAGTCAATATAGCAGAAATAGATGTTTTTCTGGAACTCTCTTGCTTTTTCAATGATCCAGGGGATGTTGGCAATTTGATCTCTGGTTCCCCTGCCTTTTTTAAACCAGCTTGAACATCTGGAAGTTTACAGTTCACGTATTGCTGAAGCCTGGCTTGGAGAATTTTGAGCATTACTTTACTAGCATGTGAGATGAATGCAATTGTGCAGTAGTTTGAGCATTCTTTGGCATTGCCTTTCTTTGGGATTGGAATGAAAACTGACTTTTCCAGTCCTTGGCCACTGCTGAGTTTTCCAGATTTGCTGGCATATTGAGTGCAGCACTTCCCAGCATCATCTTTAAGGATTTGAAATAACTCAACTGGAATTCCATCACTCCACTAGTTTTGTTCATAGTGATGCTTCCGAAAGCCCACTTGACTTCACATTCCAGATGCCTGGCTCTAGGTGAGTGATCACCATTGTTATTATCTGGGTCATGAAGATCTTTTTTGTACAGTTCTTCTGTGTATTCTTGCCATCTCTTCTTAATATCTTTTGCTTTTGTTAGGTCCATACCATTTCTGTCCCTTATTGAGCCCATCTTTGCATGAAATGTTCCCTTGGTATCTCTAATTTTCTTGAAGAGATCTCTAGTCTTTCCCATTCTGTTGTTTTACTCTATTTCTTTGCACTGATCACTGAGGAAGGGTTTCTTATCTCTCTTTGCCAATCTTTGGAACTCAGATTAGTAGAAAAAATTACTAACTTATTTTCTTACTGTGCTAAGCCATATTGGTTTTAAAAAAGAATGGCTCACTTCGTAGCTTGTTACTCACAGACTGAACCTCTTTCTCAGGGAGAGTGAGTGAAAAGTAAAACTATTCTATATGATAAATATGAGGAACTTGAGAGTTGGGTATAGGCATCTAGGGAGAAAAGAGGACAAAGGAAGAAAAGGGTAGAGGGAGAGGGCCCAGGAAAGAGGTTAGAGGACTCAGAAGGAAAAGCCTACTTATTCAAATTCCCAGTTGCAAAGATGGGTGAAGAGTCTGAATATCAGAGATGTTACATATTTAATATTAAGCTGGTCCCTGTTCCTAATTATTCTATATGTTCTCTTTCAATGTCTTCAAGCCTTTCATACAAGTCAGCCATAGATAACAGCCTCATATTAGTACAGCCATGGGAATTTAAGGATAGGACATAGAAGCAAAGGGCAGGCCCCTTGGCATTACCCCTCTGTTGATGTCCCCATAGAGGAGGCACCAGTAGTTGAGAGGAATGGTTGTTCCTTTTTTCCTAAGTACTGTCATGTTTAACTGTGTGCATGAAAGGCTATTTAAATAATCAGAAACATGTAAGGTTACTAGATGGAAGAATTGCTGTTTAATTCTAAGACTATGCAAATAGTCAGTAGACCTATACCTGGCTGTGGAATAACTGAAGATCATCATAGTTTCAAGAAATCAGATACAGATTTCATTAACTGAAATAAAGATACTGATCAGAGAATTAGACCTTTCACTAGAGAAGTACCTTGAATACCTGCTTTGAATGCTAGGTGTTTGTATATATTTATTTCTCAAAGTACCGTCAAGAAGCTTCCCTGGTGGCTCAGTGGTAAAGAATCCACCTGCCAATGCATGAGACACAGGATTGATCCTTGCTCTGAGGAGATCCTACATGCTGCAGAACAACTAAGCCCATGCCCCACAACTATTGAGCTTGTGCTCTAGAGCCTGGGAGCCATGACTGCTGAAGCCCCTGCACCCCAGAGCCTGTGCTCTGCAGTATGAGAAGCCACTGCAAGGAGAAGCGTGTACCACAACTAGAGAGTAGCCCCCTCTAGCTGCAACTAGAGAAAGTCCACAGAGCAACCAAGACAGCACAGCCAAAAATAAATAAGTAAATAAAGTTATATTTTAAAAACTACCATTAAGGGTAGACATTCTTACCCAAGTTATAAGTGAATACATTCTGGTGACCTTCATAGTCATCCCTACTAATCTAAACCACAAATTCAAATCTCAATGATCTATTATTTCTTTTATAATATTTATAAAATCTCTACTGGTAATTAAATTCTAAATATTAGAATTGATTTTTTAAAAACATTCCAATACTATGCAAACTTTGTCATGCCTAGATTTGTGTTTATTTATCTAAATTCCAGGACAAAATTTTTAGCACTTTAGAAGCAAAGTTAGCATTTTTCAGAATTTATCTAAAATGCAGCTCTTTGCCTTCAACTGCTTGGGGTTTGTGTTTATTGTGGCTGACTCATAACACCTACTTTATCTGAGCTGATTTGAGATATAACATATGGGAGTGTTACAATGGGGAAAAAGGTTGGTTTCTTATATTCATCAATGGGAAGAGAGGAAGGGTTTAACTATATTCAGCCAGTTACATGAGATAGTTTCATTCCATGAGAAATATGAACTAGGAAATATCTGGAAGACTGTAGTAAGGCAAAATGAAAGAAAAAAATTGGAGGAAATTGATTCTTTCATTCATTCAATAGTTTTCACTGATTGACTCTAGTGTTCTAGGAGTTTTGATAGGCAAATAGAACATAAAGGAAAGAAAAACCAACCCAGAAGCTATCTATCCTCATGGAATTTTAATCTAGTGGAGAAGACATGTGTGAATAAACCACATATGAAAGTAATAAAATTGATGATAAATAAAACAAAAGGGAAAAGCATGGGGAGAGATGAAACTATAATATGGCGAAGGAAGTGACACTTGGACTGAGACCTGAAAGCTGATGATGGTGGGAAGATAAATGCTGTCGTTCAGGTCACGGAAAGTGTCATCAAGGTAGGGTCTCCCCACATGGTTGGACTGAAAATTTTCTAAATTCTCATGAGAAAGTCTGAAAGGAAGAACAGATTAAGAAATTAAAAGAAAATGTGGAGCTTACAATAAGACCTGACCTTGTGTATTACTAAGTTTGCTTTGAAGGGTTTTCAGCCTGTTCATGAAAATCAGCTGTTTGTCCTTCAGTTCAGTTCAGTTCAGTCACTCACTTGCCGGGGTCCTGCCCCAGTGGATCCAGGGTGATTCGAAGGGTGGACAGCGTCGGCGAGGAAAACTTGTTTATTTATTTATTAATATAAGATTAGATTAGAAAGAGATAGTATAGTAGGAAAATTAAGTGGAGAAAAGAGGCTGAATAACTTGGTTTACGGGGAAGGCCAATAAAACTCCAGACAAGGAGCTTGCACCATCTACGTTAGGCCACCGGCACCCGTTTGAATATCGGAGAGTGCCCCACCTTGGGCTCTCTCTCTCACAGATCTTAAAAGCCAGGGCAAGTAAGTAGACATGATGAGCCTCCCTGTTCCAGATGGGAATTCTGCCTGAAATTAGAATAAAGAGGAGACATGGGGGAAACCAGTCCAGCGACTGATCCCATCCTCTATTGTCTAGAATCTCCTTTTATACCTTTGATTGTACATAGAGATCAATGGGCAATACAAAATGATGTGGCGTCAGCAGCCCTGACTCTTATCAAAACCAGGCTTTTCTCTCTGCATACCTAATTGTATACACAAATCTTAGGTGATTTACATTGTCTTCTAGCCAAAAGGGCCAATTAACATTTTACAGCCTTTTTCCTGATAAGGGTTTGTCAACCAGAAGACTTATTTGTGTTGATCTTCCCAAAGTCTGGTGCCACTCTCAGAAAGCACTAAATAAAGTTACATTCTTACATAGCAAGGACACAAGAGGAGTGCAGTGATATATAACAAAGAAAAGTAATTAACTCAAAAGTCTAGTGTTGCTAACATCAAAACTA
>SJYT01073377.1:44109-122958 GCA_006410635.1 Cephalophus harveyi | reverse complement strand
TGTGTGTATCTCCTGTCTTAAATAAATTTATTTGTTGTTTATTTGCTAATGAAGCAAATCAGTAACATAATTTAAAATGACTTCTTAAACTTCTGTTAAAAAGCAAGCTGTGAGGGTATAGAATGCAAAAGTGAGATTTTTTTAAATTGGAGTTTAATACAGAAATCTTAGTTAGGCTTGGACCCTTGAGAAATAAAATCAGTGATGCCAGCTAACTATTTTATTATAGTATAAAATGTCCTCTTTAGAATTAATTTTGAAAGACATATTTTTAAGTGGGACTTACAACCTTATTTTCTTCAGCTATATTTTAAAAATTATTATTTTTAATAATTCCTATCAAAGTACAGTCGATTTACAATGTTGTGTTAGTTTCAGGTATGTATGTGTATATATATATATATACACACACACATATATCCACTCTTTTTTAGATTTTTTTCCTGTATAGGCCACTGCAGAGTATTGAATAGAGTTTCCTGTACTATACTACAGTCGGACTGTGTTAGTTATCTATTTTATCTATAGTAGGCCTGGAGAATCCCAGGGACAGGAGAGCCAGGTGGGCTGCCGTCTACAGGGTCGCACAGAGTCGGACAAGACTGAAGCGACTTAGTAGCAGTAGCAGCAGCAGCATATATTTTACAGTATGCCTACTCTTTGACTGATAGCTGATTTCTCATTAGAAACTCCCAATGGCTCCCAAAAGGCAATGAGTATCTTTAAAATGCTGAAGGAAAAATATATTGTTAACCTGTAAGTCTATAGCTAATGGAAATGTGGTCCAGAAATAAAACTCAATAAAAACATTTTCAAACAGACAAAAATAGAAGTTTTAATCTCCAACCATCCTGCACTACAAGAAATGTTGAAGGAAGTTCTGGCAGAAGGAAAATGATATCAGAGGAAGCCTGATCAGAAAATAAAAGCATAATAAAGGAAAAGTATATAGGTTGTATTCGTTTTCTATTCTATGTAACATCACAGATGTTTGCAGCTCAAAACAGTGCACTTTTGTTATTTCACAGTTTCTGTGAGTTAGGCATCCAGGTACAGTTTAACTGCATTGTCTGCTCAGGGTCTCACAAGGCAGCAATCAAAGTGTTAGCCAAGCTGCTTTCTCTTTTGGTAACTTAGAAAAGCTATGGCTAATGTAGACAGTGTATTAAAAAGCAAAGATATCACTTTGCTGACAAAGGTCTGTATAGTCAAAGCTATAGTTTTCCAGTAGTCATGTATAGATGTGAGAGTTGGACCATAAAGAAGGCTGAGAACTGAAGAATTGATGCTTTCAAACTGTGGTGCTGAAGAAAACTCTTGAGGGTCCCTTGGAGGGCAAGGAAATCAAACTAGTCAATCCTAAGGGAAATCAACCCTGAATATTCATTGGGAGGACTAATGCTTAAGTTGAAGCTGCAACAGTTTGGCCACCTAATGGGAAGAGTCAACCGTTGGAAAAGATCCTGATGCTAAAAAAGATTAAATGCAGAAGGAGAAGTAGGAAACAGAGGATGCGATGGTTGGATGGCATCATCAACTCAATGGTCATGAGTTCGAGCAAACTCCAGGAGATAGTGAAGGGCAGGGAAGTCTGGAGTGCTGCAATCCATGAGGTTGCAAAGAGTCTGACATGACTGAGCAACTGAACAACAACAAATTTGACTGGGGAGGAATATGCTTCCAGGATCACTCAGGTTGCTAGCAGAATTCATTTCCTTGAGGTTGTAAGAGAGAATTAAATTGAAGTGACAATAGGTTTGGTTGAGACCATGTAAGTAGGTTGGTAAAGTGGTTTATGGGTGCATAGTTGGAATAAAAGGCAGTAAAAGAACTTTGAGACTAGTATATTAGGTCATTCACATGAAAGCAGATGTTGAGATTTAAGATGCTGTATCACTGACCTTTGAGAAAGGCTGTGTGAGTGTGCTAAGTTGCTTCAGTCATGTCTGACTCTTAGAGACCCTATGGACTCTAGCCCGTCAGGTTCCTCTGTTCATGGGATTACCCAGGCAAGAATACTGGAGTGGGTTGCCATGCCCTCCTCCAGAGGATCTTCCCAACCCAGGGATCAAACTCACATCTCTTACATCTCCTGCATTGGCAGGCAGGTTCTTTACAACTAGTGCCACCTGGGAAACCCAAAATTTTCATCCTTCATTTCTTTATTCTACCAATTGCCTGAGAACTCTATGCTAGGTGTCCTTCATAAGCCTAGGTGTCCTAGGCTTTAGTTGGATAATAGAATTACTCTCAACTGTATGAGATAAGTACAGCTGTCATCCCTAGTTTAGAGATAAAGAAACTGAGGCAACAAGGAGTTAAGGAATTTAAGCAAGGCCTTTCAGCTGGCAAGTAATGGAATCAGGATTCAAACCCAGAAACTTCAACTTCAGAATCAGTGCTTCTTCAACACTGATACTTTGTTTTGTATTGTCCCATCCTCTGTATCACTGGAAAATGAAGAGTTATCTACATTTGCACCTAAAGAAGCTTAGTCATTCTTTCATCCATTCAGCCAACAACAGCATTGACTGCTCAAGCACTGTTCTGTGTTTTGGGTGTGGTTGTGAACACAAGAGCCTGCAGCCATGGAGCTAATATGTGAAGTTTTCTAATAGCATCTGATAAGGCAAGATTTTCCTCTTTTCAAAAATTTCCTGGCTGTTTTCACATGTTTCTTCATTCTAATTAATTTTAGAATCACTTTGTATGTTCTCCAAAATCCTGTCAGGACTTTGATTCACAGTATATCATGTATAGACATGAATTTAGGGAAAATAAACATATTTACAGTGTTTATTTCCCAGCAAAGTATTTCATTCAGTTTAGTTGCTTTTGTTGTTGTTTTACTATACCTCATAGAAAGATTTTTGTTTTTCATTTTTAAATTTTGGTTCTGAACATTTTGTGTTATATTTATTGTTTTTGCTGCTGTTATAAAGGAAAACTTTTCCCCCACTAAATTTCCTAACCAGTTACTGTCAGTATATAGTAAAACTATTGATTTCTACATATAAATTTTGTAACCAACGACCTGCTGAATTCTTCTCTAGTTTCTAGTAGTTTTGAGTATACTTTTGTGTTTTCTAAATATATAATCATGCCATTGTTTTGCTTCAGGACAGAAAGAATGTGTGACAGAGCCAGGACTCGAATTTATATCTCCTGATTGCAAGTTCTCTGCCATTTTTACAGTGCTGCAAATTGTATTTGAGAGTATATGGACTAGCTTGCATGTGCATGGTATGGTCTAGGAAACATTGAACCTGGGCCCCTCCCTAAAAACATCTTCTCTGCACTGCCTGTCGTGAAGCCTAAAATGTTTCAACCCTAAACAATTATCCCTCTGGGTCTTTTTTTTTTTTTGGCTATGCTGGGTCTTCTTTGTCGCTCTTTGGCCTTCTCTAGTTGTGGTGTGTGGGCTTCTCACTGCAGTGGCTTCTCTTGTTTTGGAGCACGGGCTCTAGGTGTGTGGGCTCAGTAGTTGGGCTCGCAGGCTCTAGAGCTCAGTAGCTGTGGCTCATGGGCTTAGTTGCTGTGAGGCATGTGGGATCTTCCCGGACCAGGAATCGAACCCATGTATCCTGCACTGGCAGATGGATTCTTTATCATTGGAGCCACCAGGGAAGCCCCCTGCCTTCCCTTTTAAGGCAAGATAAACTTTGCCTGCTTTTCAAAATTTTGCCTAATTCTCACTTCAGAACTCAGTCTTTCAAAGGTAGAGAGTATAAATATACAATTACTAATCCAGCACCAGTTCCACAATATTGTGACCACTTTCTTCCTTAATAGCATCTGGAGACCAGTCACGGTCTATATCTGTCTGTATATTAGGGCAAACTTCTCCAAAATACAAGTTTTAGTGTTCATATATATATTTTGGGGAACACAGACACATCCCTTAATGTTTTGTCTCTGGCTACTTTTACCCTGTAACAGTTCAGTTGAGTAGTTGCAGTATAAACAATAATGCCCCACAAACCTAAAATATTTACCCTCCGGTTCTTTACCAAAAAACTTGCTGACCTCCGAGATATACCATTGTTCAGTCTGCACAAGAAGTTAGGCAAGTAGTCACTGTGTGTGTGTGTTAGTCATTCAGTCATGTCTGACTCTTTGTGACCCCATGGACTGTAGCCCACCAGGCTCCTCTCTCCATGGAATTCTCCAGCCAAGAAAAGTAGTCACTACAATAGAACAAATGAAGAAAGAGCCCAAGGGGTCTAAGATCACATCTCCTGTGAGTAAGTACTTATTCTAGGCAATTACAGGCAGATTCCTGACCTCACATGCAATCTCTTTCCATTACAGTAAACATACATTTTGACCATTTTGCTTCAGTTGTTACTATTTTTGTTTGAAATTTTGTCTTAGTTAGTTTTGTTTCTTTTGGATAGGGTAAAAATTCTGGTTCCTTCTGCTGAGGTGGCTAAACTCTCTGGCCTAAAAATACTCAAGACATCTGAAGTGAGGTCAGGTTGACTCCAAAACCCACACTCAGAAATTGCCTGCCAGAAAGCTTTTGCCTACTGATTCTGTGAGTTCTGGATAGAAGATAATAGTTAAGTAATAAATCCCTAAATAAGAGGAAATGTTGAATTCCAACCAGAGTGCAGGTGTACTAAGCATTTTCCACCTTCTTGCTTTATTCTTCTGTTAAGAAAATAGGACTGAGTACCTTGGTCGGCATTTTTTAAATCTCCAGATAAAAATTACCTAAGGCAATGGCACCCCACTCCAGTAATTTGCCTGGAAAATCCCATGTACGGAGGAGCCTGGTGGGCTGCAGTCCATGCGGTCGCTAGAGTCGGACACGACTGAGCGACTTCACTTTCACTTTTCACTTTCATGCATTGGAGAAGGAAATGGTAACCCACTCCAGTGTTCTTGCCTGGAGAATCCCAGGGACGGGGAGCCTGGTGGGCTGTTGTCTATGGGGTCGCACAGAGTCGGACACGACTGAAGCGACTTAGCAGCAGCAGCAGCAGCAAACAAAGATTATCTTGTGGGTTGTAGTTCACATCTTCCCCAACATTTCAAACATCCCTTCTCCCCTTAGAAAGCTGCTTCCCGGAGGACCACTGCAGAGGGATGAGGGGTTCCATGAGGGAGCTGGGGGGCGGGGGGAGACAGGACACTGGTGAAAGAAAAATAAAGCTTCTATGCAAAAATAAACTAAGCTGTTGAGGCCTACTGGTGTTATGAATTTTTAAATCGCCAATGAGATAAAGGTCTCTATGAGATTTTTCTGGATTTCAACTATTATAAGAGCCAAGAAAAGCTAAAATAAACCAAACCATAGGCGAGTCTGCCAGGTAACTTTCCAAAGCTGCAAAAACAACTAAGCTATATATTTTACCTTTCCTTTCTCTAACAATTCCATTTTTATATATGACAGTTTGAAAGGTTTTTAATTTGATAAACCCTCTAGAAAACTCTGCATATATTTTCAAAGATGTTATTTATTAAAGCAAATTATTTTTTTTTTCTGTTTGATTTCTAGTAAGACTTTTTGTCATTATTTTGCAGTATTTTACATACTTGTTTTGTTCCTGAAAAGAAGAAGACCAAGAAGGAGGAGGAGGAGAGGGAGGTGGAAGAGAAGGAGGAATAAAGTCTGCTCCCAAATTAGGCAAAAGAAAAGGGAGTGAAGCTAAATAAATACTGTACAATATTTCTAAGGCTTTCTTAAGAGAAAACGCCACAAACTTATCTTGCCACTGTATCATCAAATGTTGAATTTATTTATGTACAGTAAATGACATGAGGTCATTTGCTTTCTTTTCAACTGAGAAAACCACCTCCTGAATTAATCTAGGCTTAGCTCATAACAACAGACATGGATCATTTAACATTTCCTGCTTAAAGTATGTTCATTATGTACTTGCTGATCCAAGGCTGTTGCTATGCATAAAACTATTGACTATATAAAGCAACAAGCAATGAGGAAATGCCACTTGTGCTGAAAATGAAAATGGTCTTCAAATTGTTTTCAGTTGCATCTCTATTGATTTATGGCTTTCTGACAGAAGTGTCACACTAGGTCATTAATAATTATAGTAACTCAAATTCCTATGCTACATTCTGGTTCTTAACCTACTTTGATATGAATGCCTTTATTTGATCGTCACAGTAAGCCAGTAAAATGTGAAAGGGAAAGTGAAGTTGTTCAGTCGTGTCTGACTCTTTGCGACCCCATGGACTGTAGCCCACCAGGCTCCGCAGTCCCTGGAATTTTCCAGGCAAGAGTATTGGAGTGGGTTGCATTTCTTTCTCCAGAGGATCTTCCCAACACAGGGATTGAACCTGGGTCTCCCGCACAGCAGGCAGACGCTTTACCATCTGAGCCACCATGAAATAAAGCGAGAAGGCACCTTGTTTTCATCCTATGGTGAAAACCCAGCCTTTCTCAGAAAGTGGTTCGCTGAGGTTTGCATTGGTAGCAAGTAGCTGAGCAAGAAAAAGGGCATGCTCAGTTATGGCCGACTCTTTTGGACCCCTATGGACTGCTGCCTGTCAGGCTCTGTCCATGGTATTTTCCAGGCAAGAATACTGGAGTGGGTTGCCATTACCTCCTCTAGGGGATCTTCCTGACCCAGGGATCGAACCCTCGTTTCCTGTATCTCCTGCATTGGCAGGAGGATTCTTTACACTGAGCCACCTGGGAAGAACAAGAGAAAGGGTTCAGGACTTCAAATATAGAAAGAACACTTCCTACTATAGCCACTAACTTAGCAAACATTCAGCATTATCATGCAGTATCACGGAACCAGCAGGAATAAGAACAGTATAAATAGGATAAAATAAAGAGTTTTATAGAAGAAATCAGGCAACTTTTCTTAATCACACAGCTAATAGTAGTGCTACTTACCTCAGGTTTGATGTGAAAATTAATTAATCTAATGTATGTACAGTGGTTAGACCTGTGCCTGGGAGAATAAGAACCCAATAAATGGAAGCTAATATGGTAATAGCTCTCATGGCATGACTCACATTGTATTGAAAATGAACTTTGTTGTTTTAAATTGCTCTTCCAAATAGGCAATACATGGATAAGGCACAGAATTCTAGTAGGGCACATGGGTTTACAGAGAAAAGTAAGTCTCTGATCCTTGTCTTCCAGCCACAGGACTGGAAGTTTCCTGATCCTGCTCCACAGGCATCCACTGTTATCATATGTAAAGTATCCTGTTCCACGAGTATTATGTTTCCACAAGTTCTCCCTTTTGCTAAAATGTTGGCCATAACTTTTCTTTAAATTTAAATTTATGTGGTTTTGAATAGGTCGTATTATACATACTGACATAAACACTATTCTGTATCTTATGTTTTGCAATTTAACAATAAGATAAACATAATTTATCATTTCAATTGGCCAATTTAAGGGTGAAAATGATATAATTAGTAATTATACTAGGACCCCAGGTGTGAACCATGACTGTCCCATTAAAACCAGGACATAGCTACCTGACTTGTGAGTCTATGTTAGACATCATTCCATACCAGCACATATGGTGAGTCTTCATGATTATACAATTTACATTTTTAACAGCCTCTTTCTAGATGACAACAGTATTAATCCCATCTTTTCCTTCAAAGTCAAAACCTGTGTTTGAGAGAGGACTCTTAAGGAAAGTTGCTTGGGTCAGTCTTTGCTCTTACCAAGGTTGCCACTGCCATGGAAATTGTTTAGAATGTAAGGACAATTTTTATAACAATCTTCCAGTATCTAAATTCACCATGAAATTTAGATTTTTGGACACAGGCCTAAAGCACTCTCTCAGCAGGTTTTTATTCTCTTTCCAAAGAAAGAACCCCAACTCTTATGAAGCATGCTTTCTGGGATTTGCAAATTTGTGTAGTCCCCACTTTTTGGATCAGGGTTGGCCCTATAATTCACAGTGACTGTAGAATGTCACAGAAGCAAAGCTATATTCTTTCCAAGGGTAGATTATAAGAAGTCTAGTAACTTTGAGCTAGGTCTCTCATACACTCAGTCTGGGGATAGCCAACAACTCTGTAAGAAGCACGATCATGAGATAGTCATGCTGTGAGGAAGTCCAATTTAGCTGTGAGAAGAGGCTGCATGGAAAGAGATCCACAGACCCCAGCTACCTAGCTAAAGCATCAGATATGTAAGGAGAAAAGCCTTCTTGGATGTCCAGATCAGTCAGTACATCAGGTTATCTCCAGTCCCATTTACTATCTGACATGAAATTACATGCAAGACCCTATAGGAAAATCACCTGGCTAAGCCCAGTCATCCCATAAGAACCATAGCAGTATTAATTACTGTTTTGAACCATTTGGTGTTGCAGTAGTCTGAATTGCCCTTCCATTTTTCCTAATAGCCTGGGGATTGATGTGGCCTACCTCCCAAAATGCAACAGACAACAGTTTGACCTAATTCCACAGAATGATCACCACCAGTTTGGGGGCATTCAGTATATGATCCTTATTGTCCAAAGCACCACTTTCTTCCTTTAGTCAATTCCATATTTTATCTTTTTATTCTTCGTGGTCTCATTTAAGATCCAAATTCTGAATTAATTAAGGACTGCATTTGGCTTCATGTAATTGAATCACAATTTTACAGTTAATCAAATGGGGAATTTTTTTGACATGTCAAAAAGTCAAAGATGAGCAACTGGGGTTGCCACAGCATTCATGACTTTTAGCTGAATACATGGCTTGGTGTGTGTGTGTGTGCATTTTAAGTTGTTTCAGTGTGTCCAACTCTTTGTGACCCTATGGGTTGAAGCCCACCAGACTCCTCTGTCCATGGGATTCTCCAGACAGGGATACTGGAGTGAATCGCCATGCCCTCCTCCAGAGGATCTTCTTGACCAGAGGATCTTCTTGCATCTCCTGTGGCTCCTGCATTGCAGGCGGAGTCTTTACTGCTGAGCCACCAGGGACGCCTGAATGCGTGGCTGCTTTGTGGTTACTGCATGATTAATTTCTGGCTGATGGATCTGAATAGAAGTGTCTTACGTGACTTCTGCATTTTAAAAAGGAGACATGTGTCCTTCTTTTGTCCTCTTTCTTGTTCATGAATTACATGTGGATATAATAACTGGATTATTTGACTAAGTGCCCTTCTTATTCCCAAAGTTATAAGCAACAAAATGTAAGGAGTCTCAGTGCCAAGTGATTAATGAATCACTATATCGGCCCCTGTCAAACCACAAGTTCATTCACACCGAAGAGAAATGAACTTGTATACTGTTATACCACTACTATTTTGAGATTTTATTATACTCGCAACTGAAATTATTCTAATACAGTCTGGGCTGGTGCAGAAGATATAAAGTGTCTACAATGTTCCAGTCTCCTTCTCTCTTTCTGATCTACCATGCTTGCTCCCATCCTTATGGCCACCTCATTGCAGCTAAATAACTATTCCTCCTTCAGCTTTCAATTACATTCCAGGTAGAAAGAAAAAGAAGGAAGCAACAAGGAGGAAGAGGTGATTCAAAGCTTTCTAAAATCTTTAGAAGACTTCACCTATGTCGCATTGGCCATGTTTTGATGTTTAATTTAGGATCTGGGCACACTGACACCCAAATAAAATGAAAGTTCTATTAGTAAGATAGAACAAGAAATTAAGATTAAGGAGACCACAAGCAGAGTCTACCACAATAGTATGTCAGGAATAGTGCTCAGAAATCATGTTCCAAACTAGGCAGAAATGCCAACAGGTGTTTAATATAGGCCCCTAACACATCCTAAGTGGAGATGTACAATTAAGACATTTACAGTTATTAAACGTCAGTAGAGAGGGTAGGACTGAATACATCAACAGGGTGGTCCCATAGATCACAGTTCAAACTAGAGTCATGTCAAGAAAGAGCACATACATTTAGAATAGTGAGCTGAAAATGAAATCATGAGGGAAAATTAATGGAAATAAGCTGAGTAGGGGAGAGACTTTGAAACACATCAAGAGAGTTAAAGTGATAGTAAAAACCAGAGAGAGAAGTTTATGAGAGTTACGATGGAAGTATTCACATATTATGTACAGTTTGAAATGCAGCTAGTGGGTACAATACACTAAGGGCTGAAAAGTGTTCCTATTAATTTGGAGACTATGTGCTACATTCAAGGATAGTTTCACTAAAATAGACAGTATCAAAACCAGTTTGCAGGGAATTGAGAACTGAAAGGAAAATAAGGAAGTGGAGATACATAGTACACTACATTATGGGAGCCCTCTCTACTCAAGCTTGGCTTCTATACATATCCATATCTTCTTATAAAGAAGAAAGGTTTTAAGTACTTGGATGACAAGAAAGGGTAATGGAAAATAAGAATATTGCTTTGAGTAAAGTATTCAGAAAATTCCTCCTTTATTGAATTTGCATTGTATTGTTTTGTGCTGGATTGCATTGAAGTTTTATTGATTTGTAGCTACAGAGATCCAAGGATATCCTTGGCCTAGACAGGTGATGCCTGCCTCTACTGATCCCAAAAAGGTGAGTATGTCTCTCTGCTGATGCGAGAAGATGATTTCAGCATCAGACTTCCTTTAATATTAAATGGTGAATTTAAATATATTTTAATATTTAAAGTCTACACATTTAATTTAATCAACAAATTATGCTTCTTTTTAAATCGTGCATGAACCAGATCCAAAGAACAAGTGTTCTGAGTGATAACTGTGCCTGGAGCACATGACTACTCTGCCCAGTTGATTTGATATGCAAGTCATTGAGAAATCATGTTAGTTCAATCAAGAAGAATCCGGCTAGAGCCAAAGAGAATAAAGGAATGAGAAGGAACTGTATACCAGGTGCTTTATACATACTAGCTCCTCATCAGTACCCTAAGAGGCTTTCATTTTGAGACTGAGAAAAAAACAAGACTTAGCGGGATCAGTAGCTTACTCAGGAGTCCATAGCAAGCAGCAGGGGCAGGATAAGAACCCACAGCTTCCTGACATTTAGATCATTTTCTACTCGACCGTCCACCTTCTACAATGGACACTTTAAAGAAAATAAAAAGAAAGACAAGGGGGTTTTTAATAAATGACTGATAAAACTGTTCTACTTTTTAAAAATTAAGTGTTTTAGAGGAATACCCTGAAATAATCTGACCAAAGGGCACCTATAACAAAGTCTAACACTGAATTCTATAAAAGGAAATTGGCTTATGCTAAGTCAGGGTGCCCTTGTTTACAGTGAGTGTAATATCAAGGTAGAGTTGTCGTTTCTTTGAAATTGTTATCTTAGAATAAGATAACTTAGATAATAAGATAACTTAGAATAAGTTATCATTACTTAGAAAAAGTAACTCAAGGTTCTATTCACATAGCTCAGTAGGGTTACCTACCTGCATAACAAACTCTAAATGTGGTAAAGAGAGTTCTGGTAAAAATTTTCCAAGGTCTCAAATTTCAAGGTTATTTAATCTGCCTGAAAAGAGACCTTGATAGGGTTATTGGGAACCCTGTAGGTATTTCAATGTTTTTTCTTACCTTGTGATCTTGTTCTGAATTAAGGGATAAAAGAAGTACTTATGATACATAGCTGTTTGTGTGCAATACATGTTGATGATGCTTTGTATAAAGGGATATCTTTTTTCCTCTGGGGAAAAAAAGGCACAATGAAACATTTGTCCTGCATAAAGATCTTTTTTGATAGTCACTCAGGTCATTTTGCTCATCAACATGATATTTTCCTTAAAGGTTTTCTATGTATGTTTTGCATCCCTCTGGCATTGAAAATTGTAGCTTCTGTGATACTAATGGGAAAGAATAAATAACATTCTAAGAGTGGCATGCAGACTAATAATATCTAATTATCATTAGAGTTGTCACATCTACAAATTTATGTAGGAGTAAAGGGAGAAAACGACATCTATGACATTAATTCTATGAATCATTAATTTCCCATTTTCAAAATAATTTACAAACCACATTTCAAGTAAAAAGAAAAGAAAAGAAAAGGCCCTGTTTTACTGAAAGTAAGCAAAATGATATAACCAGTAGATCTGAAATACAAAATAGCTCAAACACAATAGATGTTAGTTTCATATGTGACAGTCCATGGTGGTGCCAGCTTGCTGGTAGAGTAGGGTGATGTGGGGTCCTTTCCACGCAGCCTTGTGGAGACCCAGGCTGATGGAATGCATGGTTCCAAGGCCACTCTAGGTGTCAACATCCAGTTGGTTAAAGGCAAACTCATGGAGGATCATACATACTTTAATTGTCTAGGCCTGCAAGTGGCTTACAAGGACATGCTGATTCTTTTTTGGATATGCACTTACTACCCTTCACTGCTGCCAAGTCCAACATTACACAGTTGGAAAAATTCAAAACCTAAAAGGAGTGGCAGATTCATGTAAGCAGAATTCTGGAGAGCGTGTAAGGGATTAGCTTCTAAGTATCTACGTTGGTGCAAAAGTAATTGTGGTTTTCCATTGTTGAATTTTGCTGTTTGATATTGGAATCATTTCAGTTCAGCCTCTCAGTTGCGTCTGACTTTTTAGGACCCCATGGACTGCAGCATGCCAGGCTTCCCTGTCCATCACCAACTCCTGGAGCTTGCTCAAACTACTGTCCATTGAATCGGTGATGCCATCCAAACATATTACCCTCTGTCATCCCCTTATTTTTCTGCCTTCAATCTTGCCCAGCATCAGGGTCTTTTCTAATGAGTCAGTTCTTCACATCAAGTGGCCAAAGTATTGAAGTACATTGGAATACATTCTTAAATAAATGTGATTATGTTATACATCATTTTAATGCACATTTCTGCTTTATGGTTTTGTGGTTTTTTTGTTTTTTTTTTTTGCTAATGACATTACTAGCTGTTTATTTTACATTTATTTTAGACTAGGGAAATGGTGTTAGACAAAAAGGAAATTTGAGCAATTTTCTTATTCAAGTTCAAAATGGGTCATAAAGCAGTGGAGACAACTCACAACATCAACAATAAATTTGGCCCAGAAACTGCTGACGAACATACAGTGCAGTGGTGGTTCAAGAAATTTTGCAAATGAGATGAGAGCCCTGAAGATGAGGAGTGCAGTGACCAGCCATCAGAAGTTGACAACAACCAATTGAGAGGATCAACAAAGCCGATCCTTGTACAACTACACAAGAACTTGCCGAAGAACTCAATGTCGGCCATTCTATGGTTGTTTGGCATTTGAAGAGAATTGGAAAGGTGAAAAAGTCTGATAAATGGATGCCTCATGAGCTGACTGCAAATCAATATATCGCTTTGATTCTTATTCTATGCGATAGGAACAAATCATTTCTTGATAGGATTGTGATATGTGGCGAAAAGTGGATTTTATACAACTAGCAACAACCAGCTCAGTTGTTAGACTGAAAAGAAGCTCCAAAGTACTTCCCAAAGCCAAACTTGCACAAAAAGAGGTCATGGTCACTGGCGGTCTGTTGCCTGTCTGATCCACTACAGCTTTCTGAATTCCAGCAAAACCATTACATCTGAGAAATATGCACAGCAAATTGATGCACCAAAGACTGCAATGCCTGCAGCCAGCATTGGTCAATAGATTGGGCCCAGTTCTTCTCCACAATAGCACCCAGCCACATGTTGCACAACCAATGCTTCAAAAGTTGAACAAATTAGGCTACAAAGTTTTGCCTCATCCTCCATATACACCTGACCTCTTGCCAACTGACTACCACTTCTTCACTCATCTCAACAACTTTTCTCAGGAATAATGCTTCCACAACCAGTGAAGTGCAGAAAATACTGTTTAAGAGTTCATCAAATCCTGAAGCATGGATTTTCACACTACAGGAATAAACAAACTTATTCCTAGTTGGCAAAAATGTGTTGATTGTAGTGGTTTCTATTTTGATTAATAAAGATGTGTTTGAGCTAGTTATAATGATTTAAAATTCATGGTCCAAAACTGCAATTACTTTTTCACTAACCTTAATAGTTTAGACCAAGGTAGTCAACTCACAGGATGACATCAGTTTTATTTATTAATATGGGAGTACATTCAGGATTCAGAATTTAATGTGTTAACTCATGCATGTGGAAGTTTCAGGTACCTTCTTGAACTAGATTGATTGGAGCCTGGACTCACTGGTGGCCTGCAGCAAGTGATGGGAAAATGGTGGCAGTGCTGGAATTTCCCTGGCACATTTTAGATAAAGGGAGTCTAAAAGGATCAAAAGGATATAAGTAAACTTCTCTTATGCCAACTGTGTAGCTACCCCTAACCATATTCCCTAAGGTATGGACTCAGAGGATATTTCCCTCATCTACACAATAAGAAGTTGTAATACTATTACTTTGAAAAACTATGTGTTAATTGTAAGCCAGAGATAGTATTGAGTCTGTCTCAAGGAAATTGGAATCCTCAGTTTTAATAGGAATATTGGGATCCTGAACTGGTGATCACTTAATAGTCAGATAAAGTGGGTGAAAGTGAAATAATAAACCTCAGGGTTAGAGTAGCAATCGGATTGTTTTGAACATAGAGATCTATGACAATGACAGTATTTCTTCATGTGGCAGGAGCTACAGTAGACTTCATTATCTTGACATCAGGGTTAGGGCATTATTCCTGCTGTCTGTTATATATCATCCAGATGTCCCTTCATCATCTTAATACCACCCAGAATATCATGCTGGTCCATTATACAACATGGCACTACTTGGACCTGTTGGGTAGAAATTAGAAAGCATCTTTACATGTCTGCTAAAAGATATGCCTGTCAGAATATGGGAAATAAGTGCAAGAGTTCAGGGAAATGTTCATTAGAAAAATACCTAGGTCTAGTGGCCTATGGGCACATACAGATATGTCCTATAATGTGAGTGACAAGTTGTAAGTTACTCTCATATATCTTGCCATCAAGAAAGAGGCATATTGCTTGGACTCTTTGGTTTTAGGAGGCCACATTTAATGTATTTGGGTGGGCTTTCCAAAACCATTTATTAGATGACACAAAACTTCCCCTATGGGTGAGGCTGGGACCAAAAAAAAAGAAAGGCTTTCCAAAGGGTTCTAGCTGTGTTAGAATAAATAGCTCTACCATTTAGATCTTGTGAGCAGTTGACTCAATGGTATCATAATTATCTATGGTAGAAGAAACCGTAAGTGGAACCTCTAGCAATACCCAGTAGAATAATCACAACACAAATCTCTACAACCTGGGGTTAAGATCAAACCTGCTTCTAAGTACCATTTTTCATTTGAAAAGTAACCCTAGACTTGGTCCTGAGCTCTAGAAGACTGAACACCTAATAATGAGACACCAAGTGACTATATGACCCACATTGTTCATCAAGAATGTTATCTAATTTGTTGAAACATAAAGTTGAACACGCACAGTAGTATGTGGAAGGTGCGAGTCAACTTCACAAGTTGACTGAGATGACTGAGGCTCCCATGGTGTCATGGTAAGGTGGTGTCATAGAGAGTTCCCTCTGACCAAATAACAAAGAAACAAAAATTGTGGACCTGGTTATGAATGGGTCTGCTGGCATGCTTGCCTCTTTATCCTCCACCTCAGTGCTAACTCAATTGGCCCATATGCAAAGATGCCATGATGCTAAGTGTGGTGGCTTTTCAGAGCTTTAGGTGAGTACTGGACCAGACGACACCAAAGGACAATAGAGAGTTCTGATTGTCCCATCCTCTGAGGTACCGTCCAGGCACCGAGTACCATATGGATTATTTTGGAAAGCCATTCTATCATGAGGTGGTGAGCAAGGGAAAGTTATTGCCCTCCTAGTAATCTGTGAAAATTTGGGTGAATATGATTCTTTTCTGATTGTAGTGCCTCTGTCAACACCATCACCTGTGAACCTGTTGATCTTAATAAAAAGTCTTATTCATCCCTACATCATAATTGAGATTAGGACACCATCTCAGATCAAAGAACTCATTTGCTGGTAAAAGAAATGCTGCAGTCAGCTCACAGCCATAGAATTCTTTAGTTTTACAGTCCTTGTAACCTAGAAGTGGCTGACTTGACAGGTCAGTTAGAATACCTGAGGAAAATTTATTTATGGGGATGGCTTGGATTCAACATCCTGCAAGGCTGAGCTGACATTCTACAAGATTTGTTATATACCAGTGATCAATATCTGAGAAGGCAATGCAACCCATTCCAGTACTCTTGCCTGGAAAACCTTATGGATGGAGGAGCCTGGTAGGCTGCAGTCCATAGGGTCGCTAAGAGTCGGACACGACTGAAGCGACTTAGCAGCAGCAGCAATGATCAAAAATGGTACAATCTTACCAAAAGCCAGAATTCAGGGTCTGGCAAAAGAATGGAGGTAGGAAAGGTTCATCTCAGTGACCTTGAGATCTAGAGTTGGAGATCTTAGTGCCTCATGGAGGAGTGCTTCCACTAAGGAATACAGTCATTATTCTACTAACTTGTGATTTGAGACTGCCATCAGATCATTTTGTATTTTTCATACCCTGAACTAACAAAGAAGGAGAACATTGGTAGTTGATCCTTATTTTCTGGGAAAACTGGGGCACAGCTATACAGTGAGGGCAAAGAAGACTAGTATCCAGGGATCTACTAGATTCTTTCTCCATGATCATTGCCCAGTAGCTCTGATCAAGGGAAAACTGTACCAATCAATGAGAACTTTTACTCTATGGTGAAGAAGGGTCATCACAAAGGAGGAAATAAAAACAGCCAAGATGCCAATAGACAGGGTAACGCAGAAAGATTGATGGAGAAAGAAATATATGAATATGTAGTCCCTGTGACTAGTAACAGAATCAGGGACTGTAGGGCTAATTTTATTTTAATTAATTCTCTCCACCTTTTTGGACCACTACTGTTTCATGCTGATCAGCCTATTGATAACCAATGTTGTGGATAGACCAGGACTTCTTGTTTTTATTACAATTGCAAGATGATATCAGCAATAAACATCAGGAAACTGAAAAGAACTGTTTTATTACTCACAGGTCCTGAAAAGCAAGGGCACATCTAGGGCCACACAGCAAGGTCACAGGTAGGGAGAAAGAGAGAGAAAGAGAGACAAAAACAGGGGAGGAAGGAGGGGAGGAAGGCCCAGGACTCTGCTTTATTGAGGTCCAGGATAGGGGTCTAGGGTTGCCAAGTCTCACTTTTAAATGATGAATTTAAAACATAAGAGTGGTAATTTAAAGCATGGAAAGAGAAAAAGAACAAGCAGCCCAAATGGTCAGTTTTCAAAATCAGCCAAGACTTCTAAAACAAAGGAGCCTTGGTGGAGGGAAGTGGAGTTGGCTCTTTATCTAGTCATGTGGCCGGCAATGTGCTTAGTCAAGATATTTAATTTAGCCATCTTTGAAGTGAATGCCATCTTTGAAGTGGATGCCATCTTTGAAGTAGACGACTCTTTGAAGTGGGTGCCTGAGCAATCAAAGCTTAAGTCAGGTACTTGTGTTATAGAAAGAAAAGCCAACTGTCAGGGTTTATGCTATAGCTACCTTAAATGAAATACACTGGTGCTACTATTTTAACTTTTAGGTAAGACTGACTGAATTGATAACACTCCAAAAAGACATGCTAACTGATAAGACTTTCTATTCTCCTGTGTTGGAACAAGGTGTTCATCTTGACAAACAACATTGATGGATGCTGACAGAGAAAAGGGGTAAACTGGATATTCACTGTTGGCCCCTCCAATTCTACTTTGTGTCCTTCTCAACCTCCAGGAATGACTCATATAGGCAACATCAACAAGGCCCCCTTGTCCTCTGGCTTCCCACAGGGTCAGCCAATCAGAGAGTGGGAGAAAGCAGAGGTCAAAGTATTCTGTCTTCCTTCTCACTTTTGGCTTGGCCATGCTTTGTCAGTGGTTGTATATCTGAAGGACACAGCTTCTGCCAGGCAGCCCCCTTCTGTGGCTTTAACTATCACCTAGTACTGCTAGTCTTTCTTTGATGCACAACTTTTTGCTGTTGCCAAGAGGCAACAGAGTGTTTTACAGTTCCTTGGAAATTTCCCTACATCCTACCCATACCTACTTGTAAATGCTATTTTTATTAAAATTATTTAATTATTCCCTTTTTGATATGATATATTTGCTATGAGGATCCTGAGAGATATAGTCACACAGAAGGTGACTTAGAACAAGAAGGACAAAAAAGAAGTGTTCCAGGCAGAAATGAGAGCAAATATAAGTCTGCAGGAAAGAGTTAAGCTTGTGCTTTTTTTTTTTTTTTGGAATAGAAAGAAGGCTGGCATAGCGGGACAGAGTGAAAGGATGCATCTGAAATTCTGGAAGACATCAACATTTAAATAGTAAGTTGAGGAAGTTGAGTCTGTGTTAGAGAATAAGAACATAAAAAATCAGAAAGATAGCAAGAAAAAAGGATCATGCTAGTGTCAAGAAGATAGATATGTTCAACAGGTCACTGCCCTAGAAGGGCCTTGAGGATATGGAAACACACTGTCCATCAACTGTGACTTTGACATTACAAATATCATGGTAAATTTTAAGATGAAAATAATCTTGGTGGAGTAGGTAGAAAAGAATTCAGGACACTCTAGGTTGAGGAATGACATGAGCAATGAGAAAGTGAAAATAATATAAATAGAATTCTTTCTCATGAAACTTGGCTGCAAATGGACGTATAGATAGATATATAGAAAAAGTAGCACAACTGGGGAATGTGGATTCTAGAGGACTTTTTTGTTTTGTTTTTAGGTAGCACAAACTCAAGTGTGCTTATTGGCTCCAGGAAAAGGGGCAGTTTACCTCTCTGCAGAGGAGAAATTAAGGATATAGAGGAAAAGGGGAATAAATTGTGAAATTTTTAAGGTTAAAAGGCAAAGGTGAGATAAAGAGCACAGAAGAATCCTCTTTTGACAGTGGGTCCAGGGTAATCCGAAGGTGAGATGGAGTCGGCGTTCTAGGAAAAAACTTATTTAATTACAGATATAGAGAGAGATTTAGAAATGGATAGTGTAATAGGAAATATTAGTGGAGAAAAAGAGGCTGAATAACTTGGTTTATGTCAAATACCAATCACCACCTATGTAGGGCACAGGCATCTTTCCGTTCTCCCAAAGGAGAGGAGGCACTGAGGCCTCCCTGGTCCGATCTTAGAAGCCCAGGCAAGATTAGCAGGCTTGGTGAGTACCCACATTCCAGATGGGAATTCAGCCAGAAAAACAGGAAGCAAGAAAGAAATGACACGGGGGAATCAGTCTTTCCAGAAACTGATCCAGTTTCTTTATTTTCAGGTTTGCTTATATACTTTTTGTTATACATAGGGATGAATACAGAGTCACGCAGGGGTCAGCAGACCTGACCCTTGTCACAATCAGGTGCTTCATATAAAATTATACAAAGGTCTTATGGGTTTTACATCATCTTATGGCCACGAGGCCTGCTGACATTTTTTGGCCCTTTCTGATAACGGTCAGTTAACCAAAAAACTTATTTTTTCCAGGGGTGATTTCTTCTTACACCAGGTGCCACACTCCAAATAAAGTTGCATTCCTATAGGGTGAGGGTGTAGTGGGCTACGAGTATGAAAGGAATTTACTTAGCCTAAGATTAACATGATCAATCTTAAAGGTTAATACTTATTTCTCCTATATGCTAGAATATGGAGATTTAGCAGCAAACATCAGCCCAACAAATGAAAACCTTTCCCCAATGTTCCCCTTAAGATCTATTTAGTCTTAAGATAGTGATAAAGTTACATTTTTACACAGCAAGGGCACAGTGATTTATAACAAAGTACAGTGATCTATAACAAAAGAGAAAATTCATTAACTCAAAGAGTCTAGTATTGCTAACATCAAAACTACTATATTCCCTTTTCTATATTCCAAATACATTGATTAATATATTCCCAGGTGCCTAAGGATATGGAGGCCTGGCGGCAATCATTGACTCAACAATGAGAAAAGCCCTATGCTAATTAAGACTTTCAAAATACTCCAAAACTCTCTGTGCTATTTATGGTTGAGAGGTTGTCACACAAGCTAGTCTGTCAGCAGAGAGGTTTGACCTGAGACACCCTTGTCACACCCAGGGCGGGGAATTAGCAGCAATTATTGGCACAACAAATGAAAAACCCTTCACCAATATAATTCCTAACCAACCCACTGTACTAACTTCTAATTTCTAACTTCCCAAAAGAATCTGCCTTTAGTAAGTCTAAAACATCTCGTGCCTCTCATGGTTGGGAGGCTGTAAACAATCACATGTGGCCAGAGGAACCTGTACAGGCAGGCTAGATAAACTTCAGAGGAGTTCACAAGTAGAAACACTCTTGTCACGCCCAGGAATTTTTATTGACTGGAGCTGCACGTTTACTCCTTCTCCGAGAGAAATGGTGATGGGGGAGAGCCCCCTGTAAAGTCAGAGGTGTAGGTGAGAGCATAAAACAGACTCTGGTTTTGGGGGTAGATGCTCGGGAAGAGGGGGTTTCCTGAGGCTCATCCTGCCTTTGCATATGCCGAGCCTCCTTCCTCATGATTTTTGCCATGGGCAGAGTTCCTCACGCTGGCTCCCAGCACTCTTTGAAGGAACAGGACATTTATTCACTGAGACAGGTAAGAAGAAAGGATAGATGCTTGTAAAAAAGATTGAGTGGATATGAGAGTAGAGAAAGACAGTAACCTTCTGAGAGAAGAAGGAAGTGGCATAAATATTACTTTCAACAGTTCCACAAAATTTATTGAGTCCTTCTTATATCTAAGTGTTTCTCAGTGCTAAAATACATGAATGACCATAAGAAGACGAATGCCTTGAACTCATGGAATGTACATCCTCGCAGGGGAAGGCAGACAGTAAACAAACAAATAATAAGCCTGATGAAGATAAGTGCTAAGAAGTTGTTCATTTATTTTTATTGTTGTTCCATTGTATAAATATATAATAATTTATTTAATCATTGTTCTCCTATTGATGGACTCTGGGCTTTTTCCCAGTTTCAGGCTATTACAAATAAAGTAGTTTTAAACATTATATAACAAGGCTTTTGTGGATAGATATTTCTAGTTCTTAGACAAACACCCAGGAGTGTAACTACTGAATCATAGGATGCACATATGTATGTTTAACTTTTAAAGAAACTGCCCAACTACTTTCCAAAGGTATTGTACTATTCTATATATTTATAGCTATGTATGAGATTTCCAGATGTTCTACACTCTCTAGAGCTTTTGGTATTGTCAATCTTTTATCAATTTGTGTTTTAATTTGCATTTCCTTGAGAATCAGTGATGTTGAGTACTTTTTAATGTGCTCATCAGTAATACATATGTGATTTTTGTGAAGTATTTACTTAAATATTTTGTCCATTTTCCATACAATTATGACACTATTACTGAGTTGTAGGAATTCTATGTATAGTTTCTATATATTATAAGCCCTGTGTCAAACGCATTTGTTATGATTATTTTCTTAAAGTTTGTTGTTTTATATATTTGTTTTCTTAACACTGTCTTTCGATGAACAGAAGTTTTTGATTATAACTAAGACTGCAAGGGGATCCAACCAGTCTATTCTGAAGGAGATCAGCCCTGGGATTTCTTTGGAAGGAATGATGCTAAACTGAAACTCCAGTATTTTGGCCACCTCATGAGAAGAGTTGACTCATTGGAAAAGACTGTGACGCTGGGAGGGATTGGGGGCAGGAGGAGAAGGGGACGACAGAGGATGAGATGGCTGGACGGCATCACGGACTCGATGGACGTGAGTTTGAGTGAACTCTGGGAGATGGTAATGAACAGGGAGGCCTGGCATGCTGCGATTCATGGGGTCGCAAAGAGTTGGACACGACTGAGTGACTGAACTGAACTGAACTGAAGTCTAGTTTGTGATTTCTTTGTCCTAAGAAATATTAGCCTACTCCAAGTTCATGAAGATATTTTCCAATCTATTGTTCTAGAATATAATATCTTTATAATATCAGCACTTATCTATAGGTCTATGCCCACTCTAGTGTTCTTGCCTGGAGAATCCCAGGGACCGGGGAGCCTAGTGGGCTGCCGTCTATGGGGTCGCACAGAGTCGGACACGACTGAAGTGACTTAGCAATGTCCATTTCAGATAATTTCTGAGTATGGAATGAGGTAGAAGTTGAAGTGCTTTTTCTGTTTAAATATCTAGTTTTTCTAGCACTATTTGTGAAAAGATTTTGCTCTTCTCAGTGAATCACTTTGATGCCTTCGTTGAAAATTACTTAACCATACATGTATGTGTGAGTCTATTTTGAGATACTATATTTTAATTTATCTATTATCAGTTTAGTATATTTGTCTACTATGTTTACTACTGTAGCTTTGTAACACATCTGAGGTCAGGTATTGCTAGCTTTGTTAGAAGACTGTTTTTTCGCTAGTCTAGGTCCTTTGCATTTCCAAATATACTTTATTTATTTATTTAAAAAGTTTTTATTTTTACTTTATTTTGCTTTACAATACTGTATTGGTTTTGCCATACATTGACGTGAATCAGCCACGGGTGTACATGAGTTCCCAATCCTGAACCCCCCTCCCACCTCCCACCCCTAAATATACTTTAAAAATCACAGTGAATTTAAACGATTCCTAAAAAACCCACAAGGAATTTAGACAATTTGTAATTATGTTGAATACACACATACACATAAAATAGTGGGGAGAATGGACATCTTAACAATAGCATCTTCCAAACCAATAAATATATTAGTTCTTCCTATTTACATAAGTCTTTTAACATTTCTTTCGGCACCATTTTGTAGTTTTTCAGTGAGGCAATTTTATGTACCTTAAGAAAAAAATAATCCCTTAGTATTTTATGGTTTTAACACTATTATAAATGGTATTTTTAAATTTTTACTTTCTAGTTTTTAATTGTCTAAAATATTTGAAAGGAACAATTAGATTTTAGAAGTGCTGGAATTGGGAATAGGAAGCAACTGAGATGAGGGGATCAAATACTGAGGCCAAGCAGAAAAATCTGCTGTTAAACTGTGAAATAAGCTGGTTGAGAAGAAAAAAACGGTATTCTTTTTAAAAATATTTACCTTCATCTGTTTTTGTGAGGTGTAGATTCCCAGGCATAATTCCTTTGTAAAAATTGAGAGGAGCAACTCCCGTAGGAAATATGATTAAACTAAAAATCTTCTACAAAACAACACTCTAATATTGAGAAAATATTCAGACATGATTCAATTAAGAACAGTTTCTATATAACAGATGAAACTGACCTGGTTGCTCCATTTACCCAGAATGTAAGGTTGGCTACCTGTGTTAAGCATATTAGTAATGCTCAGAGATTTAACATGAGGTTAGAAACATTATCAAGCCAAGTCTAACAGATGCCATGTCCTATTTTGAGTGCATTTGTGCTCTCTACTACCTAATACTCCCAGTGATTTAATGTGTCCTACAGAAGAAATTTTTATTTGAAAACTCAGCACCATCCTTATTATATAAACAAGTAGGGCTGCATTAAATGCTTTGGCAAGTAGAAGGAGTATAGAGATTTTATGCTCCTGAGTGTGTAAGTAATTTTTGCTAAATATAAGTTGCTACATTAAATCAATACGTTGTTTCCAACTATTGAGAACATGTATCCTTTAAATTGATCATGAGATTATACATTTTCCCAGAAAATTCTGATCATTTCTTTTGAGAGCTCTGCTGTCTACAATTTTAATGATCTTTCACTGTGTCAATTTTCTTTGGACAATAATGTATGACAGCAATTTTGTCAACTCCCTAAATTTGGGTATAAAAGCAAGGAATAGAGGGTTAAGATATAACCCTATATTATTATCAGATAAGCTTATTATCAGATAAACTGTAGGGCACACCAAAAAAGG
Organism: Cephalophus harveyi; assembly: GCA_006410635.1. NCBI lineage: Eukaryota > Metazoa > Chordata > Mammalia > Artiodactyla > Bovidae > Cephalophus > Cephalophus harveyi. Next base: position 99,180 of record SJYT01073377.1, on the reverse strand, counting down.
CAAATAAATTTAGAGAAAGGATGAAAAAATGTGAAAACAGAAAAGGATGAAGAAAGCAAGGTAAGATGTTTTCCAAATGAAGAGAAATTTCCAAGTTGCAAAATTCTGCGAACCACGGCCATGCTGGTTCAACAAAGATCTTTACAGTAATACATGGTAATAATTCTCTAGTAAATTAGTTCTGACTCTGGCTGAACAAAGATGTCACATCAGAACTTTTAAAAAATTCATATTCCCAAATCCAGGATAGAGTTCCTGAATCAGACTACAGTAAGGAGGATCCTGGTAATCTATATATATATATTTAAAGGCCTTTTAATTAAATGAATACTACTTAACATTGTTAAGAATCATAGATATAAAGCTACTGTGTTTAATTATGGAAGCAATCATTAGAAGAATTAAATACTGAAATAGTAAAAGTGAATTCTTCTGGGATATGTTTCCACAAAGTAGAAATGTAGGACAAGTGATTTGCCTTTTTAACAACCCTGAGGGGTGGGATGGAGAGGGAGGTGGGAGGGGGGTTCAGGATGGGGGACACATGTACACCCATGGCTGATTCATGTCAATGAATGGCAAAAACCAATACAATATTGTAAAGTAATTAGCCTCCAATTAAAATTAACTAATTAATTTTTTAAAAAGCTAGCAAAATTTAAAACAAAGCTCACCGTAACTCTTAAGGAAAGGGAGATCTGGGAAACATTGCTCTTATACACAGTTTTAAAGGAATGTTCAGTTCAGTTCAGTTCAGTCGCTCAGTCGTGTCCGACTCTTTGCGACCCCGTGGACTGTAACCTACTAGGCTTCTCGGTCCGTAGGATTCTCCAGACAAGAATACTGGAGTGGATTGCCATGAATAGGTCAAAATAAAGAAACAACAGAAAGATGTTGCCCACAGCAAACTCATCTGCTAATTCATGTAAATATTCTTACTCAGGACTGATATTTAGCTCTCACGACCAGTATAGCTATACTGTGTTAAAATATCTAAATATTTTCCTACTGATTAGTAGTGTATCCTCTTCTCTGACACCTAAAGCCTCCAAGTCTACCCATTTTCCCAAAACTAAAAAGTTACTGCCATACCAGCTATAGCAAGGGGTTGTCAGGAACTGCCCAAGACATGTATTTGGACTGGTTAGTGCCTTGCTGCTGCTGCTGCTGCTAAGTCGCTTCAGTCGTGTCCAACTCTGTGTGACCCCATAGATGGCAGCCCATCAGGCTCCCCCGTCCCTGGGATTCTCCAGGCAAGAACACTGGAGTGGGTTGCCATTTCCTCCTCCAATGCATGAAAGTGAAAAGTGAAAGTGAAGTCGCTCAGTTGTGTCTGACTCTTAGCGACCCCATGGACTGCAGCCTACCAGGCTCCTCCGTCCATGGGATTTTCCAGGCAAGAGTACTGGAATGGGGTGCCATTGCCTTCTCTGATTAGTGCCTTATGTGTGCTCAAAAATATGAGCATCCCTGCTTTCCTCTTATCCCTGCAAACTAATGGTTAAGTGCACATGCTAGGCTGAACCAAGTTCTAAATTCCCTTAAAAAACAGTGGGGAAGTCTGCATACATTTCAAGCTAAAACTTAGAGTCATATTCTGGAGATGTACAACAAAATGAAGGAATAAATGAACATATGAATAAATTATTTAATGAACAATATGAAAGAATTCTATCTGAGGGGGAAATCACATTTTCTCTGAAATACTGGTACCCAAAAGGGCGACCAAAAGCAAGACAGATATCTTGATTGTGTTGATAAAAGCTTGAGACATTTTTGTCTGTGAAGGACAGTGCCAGGGTCTATATAATTGCCTCAGAGCTCTGCCAACGAGCACCTCAGCAATCTCCTACAATGTACGCACAGCAAGAATGAATGCCAAAGGTTCAGACAGTGTACTCCTGGGGGATTGACTCGTATGCAGGCCCCAGCCCAGCTGCCAGCTTGATGCCCCCACTCTATCGATCACCAGGGGAAGCTTGGGTTTTATAGGCTTGTATTTGACCTTATAAAGTTATAGAAAGATGAGCAGGCTGATGCCAAGTCTGAAATGTTTTCCCTTTTAGTCACAAGGCAATGCCCCAAAAGATTTTTATACCAGCAGCTGAAGATATAAGCAAGGAGAAAATGTTTTATGGAGACTGCTGCAGCTTCTTGAAAATCTAGTTACTTTGGACATATTCCTGTGGTCCAGTATAGCGTTAGGTGTACAAGTAGTTCTAACTCAATTTATTTGGCCACTAACGTTCATTTGCTATATCATGTTGCTGAAAATTGCATTTGTGAGGTTTCTCCAAATAAGTTGTGAGCTTCTTAAGAGCTAAAAATATGTCTTCTGTCTTTATAGCCACTGCAACTAACATTGGTGTCTGGCATACAGAAATTGTTCACCTAAAGCTGTGGAATTGAATGGAATGAAATGGGATCAAATGCAAATGAAAAAAGAAGAAAAGGAAAGAAATTATATTTAGGAAATTAATTACATTTTGCAAAGTACAATTATTTTTTTGCTTCTCTTCTTGATTGTCTAAATGGGGTATTATCTATAATCTCTTATCTCATGGAAAAAGCTTAAAATTATAGGATATCTTTTGAAAAATGCCTTGAATCTTTAAATTAAAGATATGGGGAGGCAAAATGCTCCCTCTCCCAAAGATGTCCATGCCCTAATCCCTGGAATTTGTGAATAAATGACATGGCAAAGGGGCTTTGCAATTGTGATTAAGCTTACAGAGAGATGATACTAAATTATCTCCATTGGCTGAATCTAATCACATGAGTCCTTAAAAGCAAAGAACTTTATTTGACTGAAGTTAGAGAGATTCCAAGTGTTAGCAGGACTCATCCCACCACTGTCAGAGGAGGCCACCTGAAAGGTATAGTGAAGAAATGTGGGCAGCCTCTAGGAGCAAAAACCAGCCCCTGTCTGACAGCTGTAAAGAAACAGGAACCTCAGTCTTACAAAGAACTAAATTAAGTCAATGACGTGAATGAACTTGAAGGTGGTTTCTTCCACAGAGCCTTTAGTAAGGCAAATCTCACCCCTTTCGCCATGTCAGCTGCTATCCTCCTAGTCAAGATCATAAAGCTCTCTCACATGGATTATGCCAACAGACCCCTCATGGGTTTCTTTGCTTCTGTCCTTGAAACTCTATTCCCTATAGTCTATTCTTAACATAGCAACTGAAACAATCTTTTAAGGGCTTAAAGTTGAGTTATTTCTCTGGTTAAAGTCTTGCAGTGGCTCCCCATTTCACTCACAGAAAAAGCCAAAAGTTTTAAATTGCCCAGAGGAATCATCATGAGCAACCCTCTCCATCTTGTCACCTGTGACCCTCCCTCTGGCTCATTTTGCTTAAGCCATATCAGTCCTCTTACTTTTGCTTGAACTTTGAACTTGCTCTTACCTTAGCATTGGCTGATGGTACACAATGGGCATGTGATAAGTGTTGAGTGAATGAAATATATGTTTAAAGTTAACTCGTTCTCTTTACTGATGAATTTCTAGGACCTTTAATACACAGATTTGAGATCTTCCAGTCAAATATAGTGTGCAGTGATTTCCATACTTATTTAAACACAGAACTCATTTGTTACATAATACCTGTTAACATCTCATAATACTTGGTCTTCCCTGGTGGCTCAATAGGTAAAGAGTCTGCCTTTACCTCCTCATGAGAGACCTGGGTTCAGTCCCTGGGTCAGGAAAATCCCCTGGAAAAGGAAATGGCAACCCACTACAGTGTTCTTGCTGGGAGAATTCCATGGACAAAGGAGCTTGGTGGGCTACAGTCCATGGGATCACAAAGAGTCAGACACGACTGAGTGACTATTTCACTTTCATAATATTTACATTTTGCAGATTAAAAAGGAAAGCTACATCAAATCATTTTTTAGGTCCCTTCTATCTACAAAGCATATAATTTCACCAGAAAAAGTTTTGCAATCTTAAATTGCTAGGCACGGCCTATCGTTGCTATTTGTTCATTGATTTACTCTACTTTGAAAGAGGTAATACATTCTCCACGTGGCACATAAGGCCATCCAATCAGCTATTTGGAGAGGATGAATTTCACCTTCACTGATCTCATTCGTATGCTTTCCTCTGCTTTCAGCATATTTTGTTTCTGAAACCTGTAACATTCCAATTCATTACAGAGTTTTCAGATCCGTTAGAGACCTTAGAGATGATGCCAAATATTGTCATTTTAAAAATGAAGACATCTATTCAACAATTGGATTTTTCCCAATATCTGGCCACTGGAGCCCCACTGATGCAGGACCCATCAGTATAATCCAATATGTCCAGAATAAATAGAGTAGTGAATTATCTATTACACTCCAAACTTACTCAGGTACATTTTTCACTTATTATCACATAATAAGTGATATACCAAAATGTTTTTTGATCCCTCTTTCCTTAAATATCTAAAAACTTCACCTTAATTATGGCATTAGCATCTTCTGGAAATATGATTCTTCTCTGTGTAACTTATAGCAATTTACACATGAAAAATAAATCTCAAATGTCTATAAAACATGCCCTAATTAATATAATATTTGCCACTTTACCATTTTTAGAGACTTCTCCCATTTTACAAAGAAAAATAAAGCTTTCTCTTAGCCCTACTTCCATCTCACCTTTTCTTTGGCTGCATTTTCAGCAAATCTTGGAAGATCTGCTACAGTCTCTGCGTCAGCTTGGTTCTAGCAGAATCTATAACCTGCCTTTGGATATCTTAAAACCAACAGTAATTTCAGCATTTATGTCTCAAAATGCTGCTCCTTACGATTAATCTACTAATTTTTAAACATTTAAGATAATTTAGATGGATGTATTCTTAACACCAACTTTCTCAGGAAATATTTTTAAAGAATACAGGGGGAAAGATTTAAAGAAGAAATCTGATTCCCTTTAGAAATGCTGTTGAGCCTCTATTTGCCTTTTTGGGGGTCTGGGTCACAGATGAACAAAGTATCTGTTTTTAAAGATTATACCATCTAGTGGAGAGGGATGGAAAACTAAACAAATATCAAGAAGTGTAGTGCTAAATACTGTAACAAAGATAAAACAAGATGATACACTTGAAAGGTTTGAGGAGCTATTTAGATCAGGCAGTCAAGGAAAGCTGAGTGTCTTTAATGTGGACCTAAACCATGCGATAGCAGGTCTTTTAAAACAGGTAAGGAAAAAGCTCTCCAGAAGAGAAGAATATTCTTCAAAGACTAAAAGTGGTGTTTTAGAAATGCTGTTGAGCCTCTATTTGCCTTTTTGGGGGTCTGGGTCACAGATGAACAAAGTATCTGTTTTTAAAGATTGTACCATCTAGTGGAGAGGGATGGAAAACTAAACAAATATCAAGAAGCAATCAGGTAGTGCTAAATACTGTAACAAAGATAAAACAAGATGATACACTTGAAAGGTTTGAGGAGCTATTTAGATCAGGCAATCAAGGAAAGCTGAGTGTCTTTAATGTGGATCTAAACCATGCGATAGCAGGTCTTTTAAAAGAGGTAAGGAAAAAGCTCTCCAGAAGAGAAGAATATTCTTCAAAGACTAAAAGTGGTACTAAGCCTGGTGCCTTCAAATAAAAGAAGACAGGAGAGTGTGGCTGTAGCTCAGGAATGAAACAGAATACAGTGAGAAAGGACGAGAGCCATCAGCAGAAGGCAGGCCAGGTAAGGCCTGGAGGCCAGAAAAAGGGGGTTGAGTTTTATTCTAAGTGGATTGGGAAGTCATCAGAGAGTCTTAAGCAGGTATGTGATGCACTCTTTTTAAAAAAGAAATTGCACTGGCTTCTGCGTGGAGAGCGTCTAGCAAAAGGAAGAGATAAGAAGAAATTTTAGCAAATGGAGTCTGTCCAGTGCACCTCAAAATACACTGTGAAAGTAATTTTCTCTGTACCTAAGACTCCTGAGTTTGCCAAAATGAGAAGTTTAAGTCTAGGCATAAGTAATTTTAACTTGTTCTGCTTTTATCCAAAACATTAATAACTCATTTTGGAAAAAAAAAAAAGGGAAATTCTTGTAATGAGCATAATAATGAGTAACTTTTTATTACTGAAAAGATAGGAAAGGAAATAATGGTCTCCTAATTTTGTATATTAGGTTTCCCATGTAGTTAAATCACCATCATTATCACTACTGACCTCATCTCACAGACCCCAAGTTGCCTGTGGATACATGGTACTATGGACACCTGGCCCTACAAAAATCAAACTTAATTTTATAACATGTTCTAAGCACCCTGGAAGGTTCCAAAGGAACTGAAATATGTAAGGCATGTTTTACACTGATATATTTAAAACAGATAACCAACAAGGGCCTGCTGTGTAGCACAGGGAACTCAACTAAATGTTATGTGGCAGCAGGGACAGGAAGGGAGTTTAGGGGAGAATGGATACATGTATATGTATGGCTGGGTCCCTTTGTTATTCACCTGAAACTATCACAACATTGTTAATCAGCTATACCCCAATAAAAAATTAAAAGTTAAAAAAAGGTATGTTCTCTGCTCACACAAAGTTCATAATTCAGTCATGGAGACAAGATCATAAACTGATAGCTGGGATAGAAAGTGTGTTTTGGGAAATACAATGAGGAAATAAATAGCACTGCACAGCATGGGGAAGGGAGGAGGGGCGGAAAGATTATTTGGGAATTACTGAGAAGATGGGATAATTGAGTTTTGTCCAAAGAGCAGAAAACAAGGGTGGAAGGAATGGAATTCTCACCAGAAAAAATCAAACAGAAATTCTTAGATACTTTGAAAGCGCAGAGTATATTAGGGTAATAGCAAGTCCTGCTGTGGGGCTCAGGCTCAGCCCCACTCTTCATCACACTGAAAAAAATTAACTGAATTGCTGTAAATTAACTGTGAATAAAGTTTCGCAGTATCTGAGATAGGACATTGTTTCCTCCCTTCTCTTTAGGATAGTTCATATATTGTTGCTGTATAATTTAATAATTTCTTAAATGTTTTAAACTACATTATCTTATTTCTTGCCACATGATGAGTAAAATTCACATTAATCTTTCTGTTAATGTATCTCCTTTTAAACTTATTAATATTGCATTCTAGTTTTAGTGTTGAGTGTGACATCTTTCATGTTTTATATTTTATTTTTTCAATAGCCAAAAATAAGTTTAGAACCACTCTGGGGTTATCTGCTGTGTTGATGTTAAAATTATGTCTTCTTTCTGGATTTGTTTCCATAAAAGCCATTTATAGCTTATTGCCTCAGCAATCTTTGTTACAGGAAGAATTAATTTCTTTGAAAGGTTATGGTTTGAAAGATTCGAAATGATCACCACCTTGCCTATTTTAGTGTAATCATTACTTGTATGTGTGTGTTTATATATACATACTAAAAATATATTTTATGAATTATGGAATTTACCATCTTGGTTAGCCGCCGAAGGATACTCTAGCGTGTAAATTACTCACATTTTCTGACCTTGCCAAAGAATTAAGCATTTTGCAAAATAGCTCAAATTAATGTTAACTGAGAATGAGCCTAAATTAAATCTGCCTCAAAAATTTAAAAATGCATATATAATGTCACATGGCTGTGAATCTGTGTGATTTAAATCACCTCTTAATCAGTTTTGCGAAAAACAGAATCCAGGGAAAGAAGCACCACATAGCTCATCTGCTTCACGGGCTTCTCACTCTCATGGAGCTCCCTCTAAGGGCCAAACGAATTACTGCACCACAGTCCTGTGATGAGTACTTTATATGCACCTCCACTGTCTTCACAGCAAACCATGAGACAGGTAGGTCCCATTACTCGCATTGAGGAGATAAGAACACGGAGGTGTAAACAAATGACCTGATCTCACACAACTAGCACAGACTGACATCAAGATTTAGAACCAGGGACCTATAACTCAACCTCTCTACTAATGTGCTCTTTGCCATTGATACTAATTTGAAGATGAAAGACTTCAGTGCACATAAACCGATAGTATAAGCATCAGGGATAAATAATGCACATTCTTAGTCCAGAAGAATAAAGCCTAATAGAAGCAAAGTTTTTCTGGAAGAAATGTATACTGTTATACATTTTATGTTCTAGGTGCTGTCTAGACATTTATACTATCTTTTTAGTCCTCAAAATAGCCCTATAATATGACCATCGTTACCCTATTGTTGGGTTTCTCTGATGGCTTAGCTGGTAAAGGATCCACCTGAAAAGCAAGAGACCTGGGTTCGATCCCTGGGTTGGAAAAATCCCCCGGAGAAGAGAACGGCTACCCACTCCAGTATTCTGGCCTAGAGAATTCCATGGACTGCATAGTCCATGCGATTGCAAAGAGTTGGACATGACTGAGTGACTTTCACTTTCACCCTATTATTAAATAACAAACCTGATGATAGTAAATTAAAGGCCACAGAGTGAATAATGGAAAAATTAAGCATTCAGATCCAATTCCTCATTACTCTAAAGCCTCATTACTCTTTCCACTGCAAACTGGGTGAGCTTTTGGTGGAAAGGCTTAGTTCAGTGTTCAGTCTTTCTACACCCATTCCCAAGTTATTCATCATATTAAACCATTGTAGAGCAACATGGAAGTCACTTGTATAATATGGAAAATCCAGGGATATTTGCTTACAAGAATCCCTCTGTTGTAGGCAGAATATACTTTCCCACCAAAAGAGATCCAAAGTCTAGTTCCTGGAATATGTGACTATTTCTCCTTACAAAGCAGGGTGTGGTTTGCAGGTATGGTTAATGTAATGATTTTGAGATGAAGAGATTATTTTAGATTATCCAGGTAGGCCCAATATAAGCACAAAGGTCCACAATAACTCAAAACTGGTCATCGACCTAAAAGTAAAATCTAAAACTATAGTATATCTAGGATAGTATAAAGGATAAAACATATTTGACCTACGTAAAGATTTCTTAGATTCAATGCCAAAAGCATAATTCATAATAACAAATTGTTATATTCTACACATTGAAAAACATCACAATATGCTGAGTGAAAGACGTCAGACAAAAATTAGTGCATACTATATGCTTCCATTTGTATAAAATTTTAGGAAATGAAAACTAATGTATGGCAGCAGAAAGCAGATTAGTGGTTGCCTGGGGATCAGGGTGAAAGTGAAAGTTGCTCAGTCATGTCCAACTCTTTGCAATCACATGGACTATACAGTCCATGGAATTCTCTAGGCCAGAACACTGGAGTGGGTAGCCTTTCCCTTCTCCAGGGGATCTTCTGAACCCAGGTCTCCTGCACTGCAGGTGGATTCTTTACCACAAGTGTAGGAGATAGGAAAAAAGAATTATAAATGGGCCACCAAGAAAGTTTTGGCAGCAATAGATATGTTCAGTATTTTAATCATAATGATGATTTTACCAATACCATAATTTATCAAATTACATAATTTTAATATGTGAAACTCATTCTATGTCAATTATACCTCAATAAATCTGTAAGAAAGTCAAGCAATGTAATTCATTATCATAGAAGAATTAAAGAGAAAAATAAATCATTTCAATAGTTGCAGAAAGAACACTTCATGAAATTTAACACTCATTCATAATAAAAGGTCTCAGCAAACTTGGAATAGTAGTGGGAAACTTTTTGAATATGATAAAATGTATCAGAGAAAACCTATAGCCAACATCACATTCAATGGTCAAATATTAAGGCAAGGATGCCTCATCTTACTGCTTCTATTCAACACTGAACTAGAATGTTCTAACTTGTATAATAGGAAAGAAAAAGAAACACAAGGTAGAAAGCTTGGAAAGGAACATTGTAAACTATAATTACTCACAGGTGATATGACAGGGAATGCTGAAAACTCTGTAGCAAACCAAAGAAAATTCTTAGCAAAAATAAGTAAATTTAGCAAGGGGTGTCTAGTATAAAGAGATCCAGTTCAAGAGCTTTGGGGTTTTTCATTTCTTTCCTGGAAGAAATTTTGTATAAATGAAATATCTAGACTGAATTACTGTTCAGTATTCACTTCCTTTTCCTCAGTCCATGAGAGAAATATACTTTTCTGCTGCTTTAACATTATACCTGACCACATGACTTGTTTCGTTTAACAAGATGTTGGCCAATGTGACACAGCAGAAGCTTGGAACACATTTATACAGGTGGGCTTGCATAAGGTCCTTGCATATGAACTTGCATAAAGGTCCACCATAATCAAAACTGGTCGTAGACCTTTAAGTAAAAATCTAAAACTATAATATATACCTGGAACTTCTGCCATCACCATGAGAAAAGCCTGCACAGTTTGGGACACTAACCCAAGATAGAAAATGAGAGACACTTGCAGAAAAGTTTCCCCACCCTAACTGTGATAGACCCAACCTCAATCAGACAATCCCCAGTCAACTCCCAGATGCGTATCTAAATACACAATTGTACTACTGAGATTTTGTGTTTGTTTGTTATGCAGCAAGAGCCAACAGATTTCTAGGTGGTCTGCTTGGCTAAATGTTATGGAAAATTTTAGTATGCTCCAGAAATTAATCAGATATTATCTTCATGTTCAGGCAAAGAGATAAATGTATATTGCGGAGTAAAGTAAAAAACTGAGTCAATAGGATCTGTGGTCAGTAGATTTTCAACAAGGGTGTCAGAAACAGTCACTAAGGAAAAGGATAGTCTTTTCAACAAATGGTGCTGGGACAACTGGATAGCTACATGTAAAACAACTAAGTAGGACCCTTACCTAATAATATATACAGAAAACATTCACTTGAAATGGATCAATGACCTAAATATAAGAGCTTAAAATATGAAACTATTAGAAGAAAATATAGAGGTAAATCTTCATGAGCCTAGATCTGGAAAAGAATTCTAGATATGACACCAAAAGTACAAGCAACAAAAGAAAAATATAGACAAATTGGTCTTTATCAAACATTAAAACTTTTGTGTTTAAACATTTTTGTGTTTCTTACCATTAAGAAAGTAAAAATCTCAAATTGGGGGAAACATTTGCAAATCATAAGGGACTTATATCTAGAATATATAAAGAACTCTTACAACTCATTTATGAAAAGACAACTCAATTTTAAAATGGGCAAAGATCTGAATAGACATTTATTTCTCTAAGGAAAATAATACAGATAGAGAATAAGTAAATAAATAGATATTCACAGCCTAGGTTATCAGGGGAATGCAAAACAAAAGCACAATGGGATACCACTTCACAAATAGTAGGATGCTTAGAATCAAAAGTTTAAATATCAACAAATATTGGGAAGAATGTAAAAAAATCAGAGCACTAGTTTACTGCTAGTTAGAATGTAAAATGGCAAAACTGCTTTGGAGAACAATCTGACAGTTCCCCAAACAACTAAAAATAAAGATACCATATGACACAGTGATTAAAATTTTAGAGAAATGTATATATATATATATATCTCCACATAAACATTTGTACATAAATGCTTATAGCATCATTACTCATAATAACCAAAAGGTAGAAACAATTCAAATGTCTATCAACGGATGAATGAATAATCAAAATTTTAAAAATACCAACAATGGAGGACAAGCTGTCCGCTTTGCAACCCAGCTTGCATTCCTATTGAATTTGATGGAAATTGCCTTGTTGCTTTCAATATTTGCCACCACTAAGCAAAGTGTTCCTCCCAGAGCATGAGGAAAGAGATGATGAAGTCATTATAGGTTTACCAAACTGATTTTCCAGAATTGTAGGAAATCTAGCCTTTTATTTTGAATTGTATTTTTGGAGCATTAGCAAGGTATAAGTGACATGCAACAAACTGATTATATTTAAGCTCAACAATTTGATTAAGATTTGACATCCATATAAATCCATAAAACCACCACCACAGTCATAGTAATGAGCCTTTCCATCATCTTTTGGTTTACCTCATGCCCTTTTATAATGTCTCTCTCTCTACTATCTTTGCTCTTCAGACTAGCATTGGTTTACTTTTCATTATCATAGATTAGCTTCCATTTTAGAATTATATGTAATTCTGCTCATGAAAAGTTTATTGTTTTTTTTCTTTGAGTAGCCTCACATGGCTTACTCATTTTGCTGCTGCTGCTCAGTCACTTCAGTCGTTTTGGTAATCATCAATAGTGCTTTAATGAGTAGTTTGTTTTTCATATCGCTTAGAAGTATGACAGTCTGTGGATATACCACTATTTGTTTATTCTTTAGTCTTTCTCTACATATTTGAGTTCTTTCCAGTTTTTGATTGATGCAAATAAACCTTCTAAAGATATTTGAATATAAATACATAAATAAAATGAATATATAGACATGGACTATTATTTGACCATAAAAGGGAATGAAGTATTGATATATACTGTAAATTGAATGCATCTGGAAAACATTTTGTTCAGTGAAAGAAGCCAGTCACAAAAGGCCACATATTATATGATTCCATTCATATGAAATTTCAGAACAGGAAACTGTATAGAGACATAAAGAAGATTAGTGCTTGCTTAGGGATGGGTGGTGGAAGGGATGAGGGAATAGGAAAGAGATAGCTAAAGGGTACAGAGTTTTTTTAATATTTATTTACTTGGTTCCATCAAGTCTTAGTGGCACACAGACTCTCTAATTTGTGCCACCTAGGCTGAGTACTTGTGGTGTATGGGTTTAGCTTCTCCAAGGCATGGGGGATCTTATTTCTCCCACCACGGATCAGACCCATGTCCCCTACATTGCAAGGCAGATTCTTAATCACTGACCACCAGGGAAGTTCCTAGAGTTTCTTTTTGAGTGACAGAAATGTTCTAAAATTGACTGCGACAACCAATACATGACTGTCTGAGTATACTAAAAGCCATGGACTTGTAACACCTTGATGGGTGAATTGTATGCTGAGTAAATTATGTCTCTTAAATAGCATTGAATCATGTATATTACCATATGTGAAACAGATCGCCAGTCCAGGTTCGATGCATGAGACAGCGTACTCAGGGCTGGTGCACTGGGATGACCCTGAGGGATGGATGGGGAAGGAGGTGGGAGGGGGAGTTCAGGATGGGGAACACGTGTACACCCATGGCTGATTCATGTCAATGTATGGCAAAAACCACTACAATATTGTAATTAGCCTCCAATTTAAAAAATAAATTAAAAACTTTAAGCTATTTTAAAATATAATAAAACAGAAATTATCCTTGTCAGGATGAGAAAATTTTAACTTTTTCTAATTAACTAAAGGAAACCTTTATGAAGAATTTGGAATTTCAGATAAGACTTGAACATCTGAAACCAGACAACTTGATAAATGAAAGACTAGAAAGAATACTTTAATTGGCAGAGGAAAAACTGTTCTGGACATGCCTCAAAGGCAAAGAAACTTTGAGGATTTGTGGCGATGAAGAAGGAAATACAGAAAAAGCAATTCTCTGGCTTCACCATAGCACTAACCACACTATTGTGTTATTATTTCTATATAATTCCACCCAAATTCTGTCTTTCAGAAAGTTATCACTTGCTTCAACAAGGATTAGGCTCGTATTAATTAACAAAGTAGGGGATCTTACCATATTATTACTATATTTATGTTCTGCAAAGCTTGAAAGAAGGCTCAGGGACCAGGTAAAAGGAATGTGTTGCACTTTAAATAACGGCAAACTGAATGATTCTGATGTGAATAGTATAAAAATACTCCAACGTTAAAACTACTATTCAAAATCATGCAACTAATTGTCATATGCTGATGTCTGGTTCAGTATGGCAGATTGAGCATTGTTTGCCTCTCCATGTTCTCAAGACTACCTTGATATTTCAGTAAAAAGTTTATTGAAAATAATAAATCCATGCCAGCACTGAAAATGAATATGTCATGTACATAGTAGAGACTTTGACACATTTCTGGGAGACAAAATTTGAATGGATCATTCTAATGGAAACACAAGAGCAAGGGAAATTTCAAGAAATAGAGCACAAGGGAGCCATCTTAAGAGTCCCAAATAGAGCCTCTAGGTCTAAGTTTTATTTGGATTTTGAATCAATTATCAATGTGTTTAGGTAAAAACACTTCGGACTGTTTGGCTTCTCTCCAATCCAGTCTAGCAGTTAGCTGGAACTTCTGTCTCCAGTTAGAATGTCAAAAACTTTCCTAGGTAGGCTCCAAGATGTTGGTCTTAGAGTTGGGAAAAAAGAGCAGATCCTAAAATAAATTCAGATTTCCACAGTAGATCTAGAATAAGAGTTGCTTTTTTGTTTGTTTGTTTGTTTATGGCTAAATGTGAGGGTTTCAAACCAATTTGCTTGTTCCTTACAAAATCGTTATAGTAAAGTTCCAAAAGGCATGAGGATGAGGACAGAGATAATGAATAGCAGGAAATAATAAACAAAAAAAATCCAGATTAAAGGTAGTTTTTAATCTTCAGATTGAAAGTCCCTCCCATGGGTCAAGGAAAATAAATGGGAAAAAGAAAAAAACCTACAGTTGTTTACATCCTGCTAAAATTTTTAAACTTTTCGGACAAAATTCCTTATAAAATGATTACTTATAAAATAAAATGAATAAAATCAGGATCAGATGTTCCAATCAGGTAGAATGGATGCTAGAAGCCAGAGGAAAGATATCTTTGCTGCTGCTGCTGCTAAGTCACTTCAGTCGTGTCTGACTCTGTGCGACCCCACAGACGGCAGCCCACCAGGCTCCCCCTGGTGGGATTCTCCAGACAAGAACACTTGAGTGGGTTGCCATTTCCTTCTCCAATGCGTGAAAGTGAAAAGTGAAAATGAAGTCGCTCAGTCATGTCCGACTGGTAGCGATCCCATAGACTGCAGCCTACCAGGCTCCTCTGTTCATGGGATTTTCCAGGCAAGAGTACTGGAGTGGCTTGCCATTGCCGTCTCTGAAAGATACCTTTAGAGTTGTAAAAAAATCATTTGGCATATAACTTTTTTTTTTTTTTTTACTAACCAGGTTATCATCAATAATGATCAAAATGAAATAATTTTCAGATCTGCATGTGCTGAAGAATTTATATCCCATTTCTCATTCTCTGAAAAAAACAAACAAAAAAAACAAAACAAAACTTAAACATATACATAGGCAGAATAAAGTTAGTGAGGCAAGATGGATAAAGTCTTTTTTAAAAAAAGTGGTGGAACCAAATCATAATACAATGAAAATGAATCTCATAATTATGGTCATGCAATTAGAAATGAATAAATTTACATTGCAACAGATAGAAAGCTCTAGGAATCATATTTTCAGGATAAAAGTATATTTCACTAGGCAACTGTACTTCAGAAACTGGAAAATTTTAAAACATAATAAAGTGAATTATCTCTTTAGCCAGTGAGAAGGAAAACCAAATAGAAAGTCCAAAAAAAGAGTGTATTTGAAAATAATGATCCAAAAATGAAGTTAACTAAAATGTGATGTGAATTAAGCAATTGATAGACATAAGAAAATTTATCTGAACTTTGCTCTTAAAACATTATCCTTAGAGAAGCATATGGATAGCGGCATTGGTTTAGGGTTTCTCCTATATGTCTGAAAAATTTCACACAACAATACTTTCACAAATGGTGGTTAAAGTACTGGTTAAAATATTAGAATCAGCCTACAGATTGCAAATATTACAACCTTGCTAATTAAGAAACAATGACAAATATTATGAAGAGATGAGAAGAAAATATCAAGAAACTGTAAGAGAGTTAATTGCCCAATTTTGATAATTATCATAATTAGACAATATCTAGTTGGGTTAATAAAGAGATTTAAATCTATTGTTAAATACTGAGAGAGTAATCATGAGTACTAAAGTAGCAATATTGAGAAAAGGGGCATAAAGAAGGAGATATAGAGAAAGTACAGGTGGCTCATTGTATCCATAAGTTCTATATCCAAGGATTCAACCAACCAGAGATGAAAAATATTCCAAAAAATAATTCCCAAAAGTTCAAAAAGAGCAAAACTTGAATTTGCTTTACACTTGGCAAAGTATAAGTAATCTAGAGGTGATTTAAAACATTTGGGAGGATGTGCATAAATTACATGCAAATATTACATCATTTCATAAAGAGATGGGAATACCAGACCACCTGACCTGCCTCTTGAGAAACCTGTATGCAGGTCAGGAAGCAACAGTTAGAACTGGACATGGAACAACAGACTGGTTCCAAATAGGAAAAGGAGTATGTCAAGGCTGTATATTGTCACCCTGCTTATTTAACTTATATGGAGAGTACATCATGAGAAATGCTGGCTGGATGAAACACAAGCTGGATTCAAGATTGCTGGGAGAAATATCAATAACCTCAGATATGCAGATGTCCCCACCCTTATGGCAGAAAGTGAAGAAGAACTAAAGAGCCTCTTGATGAAAGTGAAAGAGGAGAATGAAAAAGTTGGCTTAAAGCTCTACCTTCAGGAAATTAAGATCATGGCATCTGGTCCCATCACTTCATGGCAAATAGATGGGGAAACAGTGGAAACACTGACTGACTTTATTTCTCTGGGCTCCAAACTCACTGCAGATGGTGATTGCAGCCATGAAATTAAAAGACACTTACTCCTTGGAAGGAAAGTTATGACCAACCTAGATAGTATATTCAAAAGCAGAGACATTACTTTGCCGACTAAGATCCGTCTAGTCAAGGCTATGGTTTTTCCTGTGGTCATATATGGATGTGAGAGTTGGACTGTGAAGAAGGCTGAGCGCCAAAGAATTGATGCTTTTGAACTGTGGTGTTGGAGAAGACTCTTGAGAGTCCCTTTGACTGCAAGGAGATCCAACCAGTCCATCCTAAAGGAGATCAGTCCTGGGTGTTCATTGGAAGGACTGATGCTGAGGCTGAAATTCCAATACTTTGGCCACCTGATGCGAAGAGCTGACTCATTGGATAAGATCCTGATGCTGGGAAAGATTAAGGGCAGGAGGAGAAGGGGACAACAGAGGATGAGATGGCTGGATGGCATCACCGACTCGATGGACATGGGTTTGGGTGGACTCCAGGAGTGATGGACAGGGAGGCCTGGCATGCTGTGGTTCATGGGGTCACAAAGAGTTGGACACAACTGAGCGACTGAGCTGAACTGAAATAAACTATGATAAATCAATAAATATAAGTAAGTTACTAGAGTCCCAGTAGTAACTGCTAATAGCATTTGAAACAGAAATGTTTGAAAGTTAAAAGTTAAATTTCTGGGGTGTGTAACTGAGGTTGAGAGTGGGGAAAAAGGAGAGACTTTTACATTTCTTTGCATATCTTTCTCTACTATTTGAATTTTTTTTAATTTTAATTCTTTGTTTCAACATAAAATAATAACTAGTGTTTTGTCCCCTTGAACTGTGTATTTCCAGTGTCTCACATACAGCTGTTATTCAAAAATGGAAAAAGAATGTTTTCTTAACCTAGTTGTCTAGATAAAATTGATGGGTTGTTCTTTTATGCACTGGAATATAGTGGTGAACAGACAGATTTGCCTTCATGGAAAGTCTTTGCTTTCTTATAATTTATATGCTGTATTCAGGAACTAATAAAGAAAGCAGATAAATAAACAATGTAATTTCAAAAATTTATCATTGCTATTACGTGACAGAGTGACTGGGATGGAAATGACCAGTTGAAATTGGGGAGGAGAAAACAGGTAAGACCTCTTTAAGGAGACAATATTCAACCCAAATTCTGAGCAAAAAGATATGAGGCAGATATTGTCCCAGTTAGGTGGAAAAAGAAAGACAACAGGCCTAAGAATGGAAAGTGCTTAAGGAACCCAAAGACAAAAAGATGACTGGTATCACTAGAGCACAGAAAAAGAGGAACTGTAGGAGTGAAGTTGCTCTTATTACTGATTTTAGTATCATTCTATGCTGATGTATCCAGTTGCAATTTACGAAAATTCTGGTGAGACAGATTACCTTTCTTGATAGAGAGGACAAGACGGGATTTAGGAACATGCTCATCTCCTTAGCAACACAAATACTACCCTTATTGGATACAAGGGCTGGGGACTCTCTGGTTTACTCAATACTGTACCTCTAGTACTTGGCTGATAGCAGGCATTCAGTTACTGTTGATTAAATCAGAGGAATCATCTCTGAAGTGTATATTTTAATTTTGTTTCATAATTTTGGGATCACATACTGCATTTCCCCTGGAGGAGTACATGGAAACCCATTCAAAGTATTCTTGCCTGGAAAATCCCATGGAGAGAGAAGCCTGGGAGGCTACAGTCCATAGGGTTGCAATAGGTCGGACATGACCAAAGTGACTTAGCACACATGCATACTACATTTTATCTATTTAAGAACTTTTATTGGGTTTCTTTTTATGCCAAATACTGTGTTGAGTACTAGAGATATAAAGGTGAGAGTCCATTCTATAATCTACCTAATTTATTAGCATTTATAACATAATTGTAGCTTAAAAACATTTGTACAATGACTACAGTATCATTAAACCACTATGCATGAAGAACAAAATGTTAGATTGACATGAAAAGGCACTTCAATGAATTACAAAAACGGGAATCTTATTACCAGTGCAATACCCATGTCTGTCCTTTCAAGACTGAATTCTGACTATTATTTGATCATTTTCCACGGTACTGCACATTCAATAGTTCTCATTGCTATGGTCACAAGACAATATTCATTTCCAACTGTGGCTGGGCTGACAGCTGTCTCTGAAAAGCTAGAACAGATTTTTTTTCTTAATCAAAGTCAATGCAGAATGTGATGATTTCATTTTAAAATAAATTTGGATAGCCACAATTTTTTTTTTTTTTTTAGTTTGGGTATAGCTGGTCTGACCACCCTCATAGAGTGAGTTTGAAAATCACTTTAATTCTTACCTATTTATAGAGTCAGAGAAAGAAGAACAAAATTTGTACTAACTGAAAATTAGCTAAGGCTTCAAAGAGGTTAGGTATATGAACACCTCAAGATGGTGACTTAAGTAGGATGAGAAGAAAGAAATATTGACACGGTAGACATTTGTGTCCTGGTTGTTTTTCTTTTAAAACTATATCTTTAAATATTATAGTCAATGGAAGATTATACCACCCACCAACAAATTGACACAGTTTTTAATAGATATAGGGCTAAGGGAAACATTCATGACATGGATGCTCATGCTCACTCACTTCAGTTGTGTCTGACTCTTTGCAACCCCATGGACTGTAGCCCACCAGGTTTCTCTGTCCATGAGATTCTCCAGGCAAGAATACTGGAGTGGGTTGCCATGTCCTCCTCCTGGGGATCCTCCCAATCCAGGGATCTAACCTGCCTCTCCTGCACTGCAGGCAGATTCATTATTGCTGAGCCACTGTGGAAGCCCTTGCCATGTGGATAAAAACAGTCATAAAAATGGAAATACCATTTGATCTACAAATTCTTTCAAAGCTATCCTAAATGCTTCTCAAACTTCTCCATTACAAAAACTCTGATGATACAAGTAAATGGGAAAAGTGAAGTCGCTCAGTTGTGTCCGACTCTTCGCGACCCCATGTACTGTAGCCTGCCAGGCTCCTCAATCCATGGGATTTTCCAGGCAAGAATACTGGAGTGGGTTGCCATTTCCTCACCTTTCCACTTAACCTCACCTGCTAGCTTCCCCACTTTCAAAGTGACCTGCTGACAGTTTGACATTTCTTTGAAATTCCAGTTTTATACTCAAAATGTGTACGTTTTACATTGCACTCGACTACAAAACTGCATATATCAAACACAAAAAATGAAAAGTTTATTCTATGACTTCCTGTAAAATTAAGGTCACCTGGAAAAATGTAGCTTCCCTTTAGTTAGAACCAGAATAAAAATACAATTAGGCAAGTGCACAAAGATATGCCAACAAGGGTAGAAATGGCAGTGCTCTCATATTTGAACTAAAACCTAAATGATGCACATCTGTCCAAGTGGAAGACTGGTCTAATAAATTATCATTTGGATTACTACACTCCTCTGGAAAACTTTAGTGAGAATGTATATTAATAAAAAAATAGGGATGATCATGACATAGTCTCTAGATTAAAAAAAATGAAACAATTCAAAGAGCTGATTCCATTTAAAAAATATATGTGCCTGTGTATGTCTATGTATCTCCTCAATTTAAAAAGATACTTATCCCATTAGGATATTTCAGTAGAATCCAGATTTAGAGAATTAGAGTAGAAACATTTTAAAGTAATATATTTAAATATTAGAGGACAAACTTAAACTAGCAAACTATTAGCTATCTTGTAGTATGCTATAATGGGTACATTTCAGTCATTATTTTTTTTTGCTTATTTTCTGATTTATAGAAAGATTATAAATTACATGTGTAAATAATGAAAAATGTACTATTTTCCTATTGATGCCACATTACTAAATGTTGAATTTGTTTTAAAAGTCCATAAGAATGTAGAACAGCAACAGCTTTCATTTTCCTTCTCATATTTTTCCATTTCAGAAACTCCCAGACACTGGGACTCTGTAATAACCTAGAGGGGTGTGTGAATCAGAGGGAGGTGGGAGGGAGATTCACTCCAGTACTCTTGCCTGGAAAATCCCATGGACGGAGGAGCTGCAGTCCATGGGGTCGCACAGAGTTGGACACGACTGAAGTGACTTAGCAGCTTAGCAGCATGGTTCATTTATGTTGATGTATGACAAAAATCAAAACAATATTGTAAAGCAATCATCAATCAATTAAAGATAAACTAAAACATGCACACACACATACACACAGCTCCCAGACAATAGAATCTTACAGTTCATACTCTCCTCTCCTTCTCAATAACTTCAGCCATGGTATCTCTCAAAGAGAGAACTTTTTCTAAAGTAACATTAATGTTTTATATCTATGAAATCATCAAGATTGTGTTCTTCAGCACAAAATAGGAATTAAAGAGGTCTGATTGACTACTTTGAAGTTTATATTGTTTGGTAACGCTTTGTGACAGTGAGCAAGTGATTCTTATAAGTCAAAATGTGGTTGGCTGGTAGAAGATAAAAACTTAATAGGGAAAATTAACAGTAAACATGAACATGATTAAAGATACTGTACCTTTTCTGAGCAAAGAAATAAGGTATTCTCAAAACCAAGCCTAGTGTCTGGGGGAGTTATAGCCAGCCAGAGTGGATGTGCCGTTTCTAATCTGCACAAAGGCACCATGTGGGCTACACGTAGGCCTGTATCTGCATCTTGGAGGGATTAAACAACCTGCCCAAGATTCATTCAGAAATTAACTATCTTTCTCTCCTAATCAAATTTCTTCTGATTAAATTTGCATGCCATTATAATACATTAAAATAGGCTTCAAGGCATTGTTAACACAGTAGTCCCAGAACACTTTGCAAACACAAGTTCGTTGATTTCCAATCTCACTCTTAGATACTTTCCTAGTTTTATTTTGGTTTTTTCTTTATTGAACAGCTTACAGAGTTTGCTCGTCACAAGTTAACACAAATCTTCAATAAAGGGCTTGATAAATCATCGGGCTACTTTAAGCTATATAAATATGTGAATATCAATTATAGAAGTAGATGGAAAGACAATTAAATATTATCACAAATTTATTAAAAGTGATGTTTCTGAATGATTTAGTTGTAAAGTTTGGTCTCATATATTTTATTTTTTAATATAAATTTATTTATTTTAATTGGAGGTTAATTACTTTACAATATTGTATTGGTTTTGCCATATATCAATATGAATCCACCGTGGGTGTACACGGGTTCCCCATCTTGAACCCCACTCCCTCCTCCCTCCCCATACCATCCTTCTGGGTCGTCTCAGTGCACCAGCCCCAGGCATCCAGTATCATGCATCGAACCTGGACTGGCGATTAGTTTCTTATATGATATTATACATGTTTTAATGCCATTCTCCCAAATCATCCCACCCTTGCCCTCTCCCACAGAGTCCAAGAGACTGTTCTATACATCTGTGTCTCTTTTGCTGTCTCACATACAGGGTTATCGTCACCATCTTTCTAAATTCCAAATATATGCGTTAGTGTACTGTATTGGTGTTTTCCCTTCTGGCTTACTTCACTCTGTATAATCGGCTCCAGTTTCATCCACCTCATTAGAACTGTTTCAAATGTATTCTTTTTAATGGCTGAGTAATACTCCATTGTGTATATGTACCACAGCTTTCTTATCCATTCATATGCTGATGGACATCTAGGTTGCTTCCATGTCCTGGCTATTATAAACAGTGCTACGATGAACATTGGGGTACACGTGTCTCTTTCAATTCGGTCTCATATATTTTATGAGATATTTATATTCTTGAGCTTCAGCGATCACTGAGATGATACATTTATTTTGAGATTTATAAATCTCAAGAAATGAAAATGAAAAATTGAATACGAATGTCTATGAAACTTTTGCTTGCAGTTTAACCTTTATACTCGCCCTTCATCTTACATGGAATCATCAAAAAGCTGGAAGGTGAGGCACCTCACCTCTAAGCAACCTCACCTTCCTTCAAGCTGCGTTAGATGCCTTCTCCATTCTCTGGGATTCCCTCTTTGAGGGGTCTCATCATGCTGCTGCCTCTGATCATTTGTTTACTTTTCTGTCATCCCCCAAAATAAGTCCTGGAGAGGAGAGAGCTTGCCTTTTTCATTTTTGTATTCACGACATCTAACATGTAGGGGATAAGCAGTGAATGTTTGCTAAATAATTATCTGAGTGGAAGAGAAGACAACGTGTGGTTTGTTCATATAGAACTAAAATCATAAATGAGGGGACTTTAAATTCCCTTATCCAGAAATCTACAGAAGGTATCAATCAGACAGACAAAAGATCAGAAGACCAATACACAGAGAGTGACTAGTTGAGACAGCTCTTAACCTGCTTTAACTACTTAAGAGGAATCTATCACAACACTATGGAAAGGGAAACAGGGAAGAGATGAAATCACAGACTGAATGTGATGCAAAATGAAGGGGAAATGTACAGGCAAATACACGTGTGTGTGGGCTCATTCACTTCAGTCATGCCTGACTCTTTGCAACCTATGGACTGTAGCTCAGCAGGCTCCTCAGTCCATGGGGTTCTCCAGGCAAGAATACTGGAGTGGGTTGCTGTGACCTCCTCCAGGGCATCTTCCTGACCCAGGGATCAAACCCGTGTCTCCTGCGTCTCCTGCACTGCAAATAGATTCTTTACAACTGAGCCACTAGGGAAGGCCCAGGCAAATACATATGTAGAAACAATAAAAACATCTATAACCATGTCTCCAGTCTAGTAAACTTAAAAGAAGTGACCATGAATAAGACACTGAAAGCATAGGTTTCAGTCCCCTTTTTCACTCCCTGTTGTTACTAACTCTCTTCTCTTCCAAGATATAAACAGACAAGCTGAGCTTCCCATGCATCAAACTTCCCATTGGTAATACAGTGAGATTTAACCAAAGTTAAATTTAAACCTTTCAAGAATTATAAGAATTTTCACTGCTAGAAGTCAATATTCCAGAAGGGGGCAGCATTTATTCATAATAGGGAAACCAAGAAAGTTTTCAAAGCAGTTTTCAAAGCAGTAAAGGTTGAGAAATTGGATGAAAGGAACACTTTACACTCTTTCTTGAATTTAGCGTGAGTACATAAGGATGTCAAGAGTAGGAAAGTGGGTGGACATCTGGTGTCTGCTCTGCTGTGTGGGCATTTAATAAGAAACAAGTCAAATCGTTCTGTGAGAAAATCATCCCACTTATTCACCAATTCTTGAATCCTTGATGGTGAGTGCAGTTTCTGGCACATGGTTATTGCTTATTAAATGAATGATTGATGACAAAAATTTTAATGGAGGTGGAATAGATTCATTCCCAGGCAGAGAAGGTGACAATCTGGGTCAAAAGGACCTGTTCAGTTCCTCAGGAAGCCCATCACTTATATGAACTCCCCAAAAGTAGCCTTAATTGCTTTGTTCCAAAACTAAGCAAATGGGAGCGGGAGAGGAGCCTTAGAAAACACTTTTTCCACTTGCTTCTTTTTTCATATGAGAAAATGAAGCTTAGAGAAGGTGCTATTTTCCCAAAGTACTGCTGACTAGTCACAGAGCAGAGTCTAGAAGCTATTCTCCATGGTCTCTGTGTAGTGCTCTCTCTATGGGTCGACTACTCTTTTAATAAAATAATCCACACCCACTCACTGTCTGTTGCAGCTTTTTAAACAGACTATATTTTTTAGGGCAGTTTTAAATTCATAGAAAAGTTGAACTTAGAATTGAAAAAGAACTTAATTTAGTTCTTTAGTCCATGCCTTTGATGTATCTAAAAAGTCATGGCTAAAATTCAGGATCTATATTTTCTCTTATGTTCTCTTCTAGGAGTTTTATAGTTTTTTACTTTACATTTAAGTCTATTATCCATTTTGTGTTAATTCTTGTGAAGGGTATAAACTCTCTGTTTATATTCATTTTTTTGCATGTGAGTGCCCAGGTGTGCCCAAGTGTGTCCCACCAGGCTCCTCTGTGCGTGAAATTCTCTAAGAGAGGATACTGGAGTGCGTAGCCATTCTCTTCTCTAGGGGATCTTCCAGACCCAGGGATTGAGCCTGGGTCTCCTGCCTTCTTAGCATCTGAGTCACCAGGGAAGCCCTGATTTTAGCATAACTTGTTGAAAATACAGTCTGTGCTACACTGTATTATCTTTGCTCCTTTGTCAAAAATCAGTCTATATTTCTGTGGGCCTATTTCTGGGTTCTCTATTCTGTTCCATTGATCTGTCTGTCTTTCACCAATACCACACTATTTTGGTTTGGGTAGATTTATAGCAAGTCTTGAATTGGGTAGTGTCATTCCTCCAACTTTGCTTTTCTTCATCAATATTGTGTTGGCTAATCTATTTTGCTTACTGATATAAACTCTAGAGTCTGCAAAATAACTTTCTGGGTTTCTCATTGGGATTGCATTGAATCTACAGATCAAGTTAGAAAGAACCGATAACTTGATGATATTGAGTCTACCCATGAATGTAGGATATTCATTTAGGGCTTCCCTCATAGTTTAGTCAGTAAGAATCTGCCTGCAATGCAAGAGACCGGGGTTTGATTCCTAGGTCGGGAAGATCCCCTGGAGAAGGAAATGGCAATCCACTCCAGTATTCTTGCCTGGGGAATCCCATGAACAGAGGAGCCTGGCAGGCTACAGCCCATAGGGTTGCAAGAGTTGGAAGCAACTACCACCATGAGTACAGACCAACTCTTTTTTTTTTTTTAAGTTAAATTTGTTTATTTTAATTAGAGGCTAATTACTTTACAATATTGTATGGCTAACAAACACATGAAAAGATGCTCAACATCACTCATTATCAGAGAAATGCAAATCAAGACCACAATGAGGTACCATTTCACACCAGTCAGAATGGCTGCGATTCAAAAGTCTACAAGCAATAAATGCTGGAGAGGGTGTGGAGAAAAGGGTACCCTCTTACACTGTTGGTGGGAATGCAAACTAGTACAGCCACTATCGAGAACAGTGTGGAGATTCCTTAAAAAACTGCAAATAGAACTGCCTTATGACCCAGCAATCCCACTGCTGGGCATACACACCGAGGAAACCAGAATTGCAAGAGACACATGTACCCCAGTGTTCATTGCAGCACTGTTTACAATAGCCAGGACATGGAAGCAACCTAGATGTCCATCAGCAGATGAATGGATAAGAAAGCTGTGGTACATATACACAATGGAGTATTACTCAGCCATTAAAAAGACCAACTCTTAATTTATAAATTTAGTTGATTTTTCTCATCAGTTTTGTATTTTGTCTCTAAAACTCTTGTGTATATTTTGTTAGATTTATACCTAAATATTCACTGAGGTTTCAATATAAAGGTTTTGCTTTTAATTTCAAATTTTACTTGTTCATTGCTGGGGATATAGGAAAGAAACTGACTTCTGTAAGTTAACTTTGTGTCCTGCAAACTTGCTAAGATTGCTTATTAACTCCAGACAATTTTTGGTCAATTCTTTTGGATTTTCTACATGAATAATGAAGTCACCTGCAAATAAAGACATTTTATTTCCTCCATCGCAATTTGTATACCTTTTATTTCCTTTTTTATCTTAATGCAACTTTTTCAATTCATTCTCCCCTTTCCTTCCTCCCCTGTGCCCACATGTTCATTCTCTACATCTGCATCTCCTTTCCTTCCCTACAAATAGGTTCATCTTAATGTATTAGCTAGGACTTTTAGTACAATGTCAAAATAAAATGGTGACTTTTTTTTTTCCACTGTGAATGAGTATTCAGTTCAGTTCAGATGCTCAGTCGTGCCCGACTCTTTGTGACCCCATGGACTACAGCACTCAAGGCACCCCTGTCCATCACCAGCTCCCAGAGGTTACTCAAATTCATGTGCATTGAGTCAGTGATGCCATCCAACCATCTCATCTTCTGTCGTCCCCTTCTCCTCCTGCCTTCAATCTTTCCCAGCATCAAGGTCTTCTCCAATGAGTCAGTTCTTCATGAAGACTCTTGAGAGACCCTTGGACTGCAAGGAGATCCAACCAGTCCATTCTGAAGATCAACCCTGGGATTTCTTTGGAAGGAATGATGCTAAAGCTGAAACTCCAGTACTTTGGCCACCTCATGCAAAGAGTTGACTCATTGGAAAAGACTCTGATGCTGGGAGGGATTGGGGGCAGGAGGAGAAGGGGACGACTGAGGATGAGATGGCTGGATGGCATCACTGACTCGATGGACATGAGTCTGAGTGAACTCTGAGAGTTGGTGATGGACAGGGAGGCCTGGTGTGCTGTGATTCATGGGGTCACAAAGAGTCGGACACGACTGAGTGACTGAACTGAACCGAATGTCTCTGCTTTTTAATATGCTGTCTAGGTTGGTCATAACTTTTCTTCCAAGGAGTAAGTGTCTTTTAATTTCATGGCTGCAAGTCACCATCTGCAGTGATTTTGGAGCCCCCAAAAGTAAAGTCTCTCACTGTTTCTATTGTTTCTCTGTCTTTTTGCCATGAAGTGATGTCTCTGCTTTTGAATATGCTGTCTAGGTTGATCACAACTTTTATTTCAAGGAGCAAGTGTCTTGGATTGTTTCAATTTCTTTTCTACATCTATTACAAAAATTTGATTTCAAATGTTGAACTATCTTTGCACATGTGAAATAAATCCTCTTTGGAAAAGGTATAAAAATCTTGTTCTTTTTTTTTTTTTTGGCTATGCTGCCCAGATTGCAACACCTTAGTTCCTTGACCAGGTATCAAACCCCAGGCCCCAGCAATGAGTGTCAAATCCTAACTACTCGACCACCAGTGAATTTCCTATAAAATTATTTTTACACTCTGTTGGATTCAGTTTGCTAGTTTGTTTTTAGACAGGTTACTAGGCTCTCCAATGCATTTATGGCCTCTTTCTCTAAAACTAGAGTAATACTCTTTGCACCAGATATTTTTCTAAAAGTCCTATGCCACCAAGGTGCAGGAATGATGAAAATCCATTAGTTCAGGGGCTAAGCCTGATTTTGAATCCAGCTCTGCCACTCCTCAACTACACAGACACACAGACCTGGGCCATTCACCTTCCTGAGGACTTCATTCATTGTTTTACTATGGAATTACTAAGGACGTCCAAAAATGGCACTTAAAAGCAAAATTTTAATTAGATCATTAAATTATTTTATGTCTGTTGCAATGATGTATGTGTAAGCAATTCTTTTTTCCTCTCTTTCTTGATATCCTGAGATTGCACTTCCCAAAAAGCATCCTCAATCAAGTCTTGCTGTGTATTCTCTTTTCTAAAAAACTTGAGCCATGATGTTCATTTAAAGAACCACTATTATGAGGAACAGCATCACAGTTTTTTTTTTTTTTCATTCATTTTCTGTTTTAAGTTGTTGACTCTTCATCAAGGTTATCCTTATGAAACAATTTCATTCAGGTGAAATCACATTAAAAGGGACACCAAGTACAGCTTTGAGGAAAAAAATACATTCCAAAGAGCAATGACAATATTAAAGATTTGTCTATAATGGAATAGGTACCTCTTCAGTTTCAGGTATTCCTCTGCTTTAGCAATCATCTGACTGCTCCTAACATGTCCCATGGACTCCCCATTAGAAGCCTCCTTTAAGAGACTGTCCAGTCACCTTGAGGTGGGTGCCTGGCCATCAGTTCAGTTCAGTTCAGTCGCTCAGTCATGTCCGACTCTTTGCGACCCCATGAATCACAACATGCCAGGCCTCCTTGTCCATCACCAGCTCCCGGAGTTCACTCAAACTCATGTCCATTGAGTTGGTGATGCCATCCAGCCATTTCATCCTCTGTCATCCCCTTCTCCTCCTGCCCCCAATCCCTGCCAGCATCAGGGTCTTTTCCAATGAACCAGCTCTTCGCATCAGGTGGCCAAGGTATTGGAGTTTCAGCATCAGTCCTTCCAATGAACACCCAGGACTGATCTCCTTTAGAATGGACTGGTTGGATCTCCTCGCAGTCCAAGGGACTCTCAAGTCTTCTCCAACACCACAGTTCAAAAGCATCAATTTTTCAGCGCTCAGCTTTCTTCACAGTCCAACACTCACATCCATACATGACCACATAACACACACATATACACAGGCACATATCATATGTGGAGTAGAGCAGCTCTCCATTTCACATTTCCTAAAGTCAAAAGTCATGGCTTCTTGATCTTCATCTTTTGCAGATCTTTTCATGAAATAGCAATTACATAATCTCAGATTGAATTGTTTTCTTTCAGTTAAATAAATTTATTCCAAATAAAAAGGCCCTGCTAAATTGCTTCAGTCATGTCCGACTCTGTGCGACCCCAGAGATAGCAACCCACCAGGCTACCCCGTCCCTTGGATTCTCAAGGCAAGAACACTGGAGTGGGTTGCCATTTCCTTTTCCAATGCATGAAAGTGAAAAGTCAAAGTGAAGTCGCTCAGTTATGTCCGACTCTTAGCGACCCCATGGACTGCAGCCTACCAGGCTCCTCCGTCCATGGGATTTTCCAGGCAAGAGTACTGGATTGGGTTGCCATTGCCTTCTCTGAAAAAGGCCCTATATTATCCTTATTTTTTTCATTTTACCTCATACTGGTGAAATTTTGTCACATACTGGTATTTGTAAATCACTGGCAGAGGGGCAACTCAGTTAATGAACTAAATAGAGAACAGGGAAAGGCTGACTCACCTCACCAAGGTGAAGAATGTTCTAGTATAGAAAAGCACAAGGAAATACCCAATCCAAAAAGGACCATTTAGGGTCAACATCAGTACTTTAAGTGGTTAATAGGTGTTGTGCAGCAAAGCAGACAGGAGAGTGCTGGTCCAGGAACCCAGGCCTTCTCTTTCTTTTGCAGAGATCATCCTTACAACCAGAATCAAAGGATCAATTTTTCACTTCTTTTTTAGTTATTTAATATAATTTTTTCTCCAAACATATCTGAGGTATTATGACCAATGCCATAGAACACTAAGATTAACATTTGTGAATAAATGTTTGTTTTGAGAACATGACCACCCTCAGTGACTGTGTGGCCAAGTGTGAATTTCTGGGTTTTATCTCAGGTACCATTCAGAGCAAGACCAGGCCAAGTCCTTGCCCTTCAAGTCCCAACTTTCCAAGTTTATATACACAGCACATGCAGTATGAAAACCACAGAGCATACCAAAGGGTTGGCTTTGATGTCTGCTTTAATTCCCTAATAGAAGAAAAGAAAGGAAGGAAAGATAATGGGGGGTGGGGGATGGGGAAGGAGGAAGGGAGAAAAAATGGAAAACAATAACGGTGGTTCCCAGAAAGAAGGACAATGGCCAGTGGGAGATTTATGGGAAGTGAAAGCCCTGATCCTGCCCAGATTGTCCGGGAATTCCTTCTGCTGGAGGGTGATTTGTTAACTGGTGTCTGGTCAGCATTTCCAGGGAGTCAGTTTTGGACTCTAATCCTCACATTTAGAATCGCCAAACCCAAGCCAAGGTTGTCTTCCAGGCATAGGGCTTTATTGGATGAGGCTACTTCATGTATTGTGGTAAGTGGTGAATACTCCACTTTGTATTTAAGAACAGTGTCAAGACAGGGGAAAAAAAAAAAAAAAGTGGCAATATTACCAAAGCTTGGAAAGCACTATTTTATAAACAATTCATTTCTTTCCAGCATAGATATGACCCTACATGACAATGAGTATGAAATGGTTCAATACTCAAACAGTCCTTTGAAAGTCACAAAGGACTTTCATAGATGCTTCAGAATAACCATCATGATACCAATAGTTCTGTTAATAACCACTTTCAGTTTAATAATAATAGCAGCCAGCATATATTGAACTCTCCCCATATGCCAGCCACTGTATTAAATGTTGATATCACCTGCAGTATATTTAGTCTTCACACTAGTCCAGAAAGTTAATTAATATAATCATGTCCATTCTACAGAAGAAGAAACTATGCCTCAGAAAGTTCAAGTCACTTAGTCAAAGTTGATAATAAAAGTGGAACCGTGATTTGAGCCCAAACAGTCCAGTTGTAGAATCTCACATTTTAAGACCATTATATATTTCCTGCCATTCTAATAGTTACTTTTCTCACTCAAAGTCACTCTGAGCTTTAAAATCACATAGATATAGATTTAAATCCTGGTGTGTGACCCTAGAAAAGTCTTCTTGGGGTCTTACTTTTTAATTTGTAAAACAGATGTAATCACACCACTCTGCAAGATTACTGTGAAAGTGAGAGGTAGTACAGGTAGTCATTCAATATATGGAAAGTATTACCCCAGCACAGACAAGACACAGACCATCATGACTAAAGGGGAAATAAGCGTACAGAAAAACACGGAGCCCAGGTACTTAGGACCTGTCTCCATGGCAAGGGATACCTGGTAGTAGCTCACCTTCAGAAATATTGAAGGTAATAATTTCCCTTTAAGCAATTCAATTGATAAAGTAAAAATTTAAGTATACTTGCAAAATAAGATTTCAGTAATAACATATAAAGCAAATCAAACAAAAACAGGAAAGAGGAATAGATCCTGTACAAAGAAAACAAAATCTATACCATTAAAAAGATTATGCTCTGAGTCACACCAAAACAAATTAATTCATATAGTAAAGGAGGAATTGATATCTGTATCAGAACCCATCTGCCTGTCATACATAATTCAATATCCACAAAAGCAGGTTAAACCAGACACATTCCTTATCCTATGTTGTGGAGGAGTCATCTCTGTGACTATTGTATCAAATAAGCTCTAGGTTAAACAATCACTCTGGTAGAATCCTAGACAGAGTGGATTGGCAATCCACTGGCAATTGCCATCAAGAATCTGATGTGTGGTGTGGAAAAACAAATAGATAACAGACCTTAGAGAAGATCACATTGGCCAGGTCTCCAGCATTCTTGTGCTCTGCATTCTCTCAGTAATGTAATTTCCCAGTCCAGTAGAAGTTCATAGACTTTCCATTGTAGAAACACTAAAGATCTAAGATTAAAAGGAAAAAACAATATTATAAAAGAGAGAGTGGAAATGACAGCACAAATAGCAAAAGCACAAAAGAAAATAGTCTGAGAGAGGATGTGCTGTACTAGCAGAACTCTCCGTGAGTATTTTGCTACCCTAAGTTGGAGTCTCTCATTCTGTGGTCCCTATCTTCACAGTGCACTGCAACAAAGAGGTAAAATCTATGAAAATAAAACCTTTTATTTTGGGGTAGCTTGTTTTGTGTACCTAAATTTTGCAGAGAAAACGTGAATTCAAAAACTTCAGTCAATTAAACCTGCTGTTGCAAGACTTAAGTTCTGCCTACTAAAACAAAATCAACAAACTTTTGGTGAAATCCTTCAAAAAGGCTTTCATTCATCAAATGTTACTATGTCTTTCAGAAACTAACTTTAAAGACAGCTATTAGAATACAAAAAATTTCTTATGATTGTCAGATCAGTTCAGTCACTAAGTTGTGTATGACTGTTTGCAACACCATGGACTGCAGCACCCCAGGCCTCCTGTCCATCACCAACTCCTGGAGTTTACCCAAACTCATGTCCACTGAGTCGGTGATGCCATCCAACCTTCTCATCCTCTGTCATCCCCTTCTCCTCCTGCCCTAAATCTTTCCCAGCATCTGGGTCTTTTCCAATGAGTCAGTTCTTCAAATCAGGTGGCCAAAGAATTAGAGTTTCAGCTTCAACATCAGTCCTTCTAATGAACACTCAGGGCTCATCTCCTTTAGGATGGACTGGTTGGATCTCCTTGTAGTCCAAGGGACTCTCATGAGTCTTCTCTAACATCACAGTTCAAAAGCATCAATTCTTTGGCGCTCAGCGTTCTTCACAGTCCAACTCTCACATCCATACATGACTACTGGAAAAACCATAGCCTTGACTAGACAGACCTTAGTCGGAAAAGTAATGTCTCTGCTTTTTAATAAGCTGTCTAGGTTGGTCATAACTTTCCTTCCAAAGAGTAAGCGTCTTTTAATTTCATGGCTTCAGTCATCATCTGAAGTGATTTTGGAGCCCCCCAAAATAGTCAGCCACTGTTTCCCCATCTATTTGTCATGAAGTGATGGGACCAGATGCCATGATCTTCGTTTTCTGAATGTTGAGCTTTAAGCCAACTTTCTCACTCTCCTCTTTCACTTTCATCAAGAGGCTCTTTAGTTCTTCTTCACTTTCTGCCATAAGGGTGGTGTCATCTGCATATCTGAGATTATTGGTATTTCTCCCAGCAATCTTGATTCCAGCTTGTGTTTCATCCAGCCCAGCACTTCTCATGATGTACCCTGCATATAAGTTAAATAAGCAGGGTAACAATATACAGCCTTGAGATACTCCTTTTCCTATTTGGAACTGGTTTGTTCTTCCATGTCCAGTTCTAATTGTATTTCTCAAGAGGCAGGTCAGGTGGCATGGTTCATGCTATGGTGTTTTTAACCTGCTGTTATTACTTGAATACTTAGAAGGGCCTCAGTGGATATTTGTTTAACAATAGAAAGGATTTTCTGGAAAGTTTTTAAACCTTTCATGATTTCATAGTTTAACATTTCATAATAATTAAGCTCTGAGATCAGATGGATCTAACTATCTGTATCCTTCAGCAGGTTTTTGTAACTTCTTTAAGTCTCAGATTTTTTTTTTTATTAAAAAAAATCTCAGTATATAATCACTTCTTCCATTGGGTGTTCACTTAGATTATAAAGAGAATTTATATAAAACTCATAGCTCAGAACCATGTCCATGGCTCTACAATGCTAAAAACATTAGCTACTAACATTTTATACCTCATCTTAGGCAAATGATGTACACAATTCTTTAATCTGATCTTCTTTGCCATATGAAGTATACATTAAGCCTTTTTGTGATAGTATCAAGTATTTGGTCATGGCAAAATGACATACTTTTTGATGGGGATTTGTATGACTCATCAACAAACAAACAGACAAAGATTCCTCATTTTTCTTGGTAGTTTGTTGGTAGTAGGAGATGGACATGCATTCTATAGCAGAGGCCAGAGCACAGAGACCAGGACGGATAGAATAATATACTTAGAGAATAAAAGGAAAGGCCCTATTTTCTGATGTTGAGCCTCATAACATGTTCGATGGGCACATCACTGAAAAAGCTGGATCATCCATAATAACGGTAGTGGGAGGAAAAGGATGCTCCCTACCCCCCCCCCTTTTTTTTTTGGCAGGGGAGAGGCAAGGAAGAAGATAGAAAAAGGAAGAAGAAGCAGAAAACTTCACTATACACAAAATGGAGGTCAAGGTGAGCCTACTGGGGGCAGTGTGGTTCAGTAGACGTAGTATGGGCTTTATAATGGGATAGATCTAAATCTGGTTTTCTAGCTGGGTTATTTGTTACAGAGGCTAAGTACCTATTGCTATTTAACAATCTGTGCACCTGTCACTTCATCTTTGTCATGGTAATAAAAATCACAATTATAAAATGTATAAATATAAAAATTATGTCATAGGGATCTAGTGAAGATATAATGAAACAGCATTGCTAGTTGAGTGCACAATCCATTTTCTGGTCTTAGAAAATACTTCTCACTCACTCTCCAGGCAAGAAAGGCACAAAAATGCTTGCTGAAGCATTGTTTCTTGTACTTTTTTACTCATTTCTCCCATAAGCATTCCTGGTAATTGTGGGAGATTTGTGTTGTGTCAATTTAGCTAAACTAGAGCATTTCCCAGAATCCACCTTTCCCTCATGCAGTCAGCTCAAGCCCAGGCTCAGAAGTGTGAAGGAAAGCCTAGCTGGCTTCCGGAGCTGAGAAGGTTGGTGCAGACTAGGTACTGTTGCAGCTCCTGCCCGTGGTGCTGCCTCCTGGCTTCTTGGTTGAAGAGTGGCAGCAGCCAGGTGCTGAACTCCTCCAGATTCTATCGAATCTTCTGTTCTGAGTTCTCCCCAACTCTCAGCTCAGTTTTGTGTTTGGCAGTGTGACAAAGGGGCATCAACTTCTCCTGAAGAAAACCCTTAGTATCAAAGTTTGAAACTTGGAGGCAATAAGGAACCAATACACGTTCCAGTTCATTCTTGAGGGTCCCATTTCAAGCTTGGAGGTTGCAGTTTGGCCTTGTTGCATTTACACAGGCAACTGGCCTTTCTTCACTCCACAGCCATCTTCCCTTCCCAAACATCTGCCTGTGGTATCAGGTTCCAGCATAGACTCAGACACTAAACCTCACATGCATTGTTTCTTCTGTTTCAATAGTTATGTAAGGTTAAACCTTTATGATTAATGCCTATATATGCCTAAACTTCCCAGGTGGCGCTAGTGGTAAAGAATGTGGCTGCCAATGCAGATGTGGGTTCAATCCCTGGGTTGGGAAGATCCCCTGGAAGAGGAAACAGCAACCCACTCCACATTCTTGCCTGGAGAATCCCATGGACAGAGGAGCCTAGTGGGCTACAGTCTATAGGGTCGCAAAGAATCAGACATGGCTGAAGTGAGTTAGCACATATGTACATATACTTACAGATACACATATACTTATCCTGGTCATCTTACTTCTCTGATGATCTGATAAAAACCTTAACTGATTCAGTGGGCTCTCTATGCTATGGACTGATAAAACCAATGAGTAAGTACAGACTCTCTGCACAATTCTTACAGGAGAAATTAGACATCACTCATAATATAAGAAATTATAAAGTTTCTATGGATTTGCCTACTCTAGACTATATAATATGTGACCTGTTGTAGCTGGTTTTTTTTCCCACTTAGCATGCTTACTAAATTTATCCACATTGCTGGTTGTATCAGTACTTCAACTTTTATAGCTGAATAATATTCAGTCATATGGATATATCACATTTTGTTTATTCATTTATCCACTGATGGACGTTTGGGTTGTTTTCAATTTTGGGAACTATATAGTTTCAAACAAGATAGTGACAATTACAAAACATTGTGAACATATTAAATGTCACTGAAATACACACTTTAAAATTGTTAAGCTTATATTACATAAATTTCACTTCAATAAAAAATTTAAGGTTATGAAGTTATAATGTTGATTTTCTTTAGTTTAAAAAAATTTTACATGTACATACATGTACATGTTCACAATGAAACTGAAGATACTCTATTGAAGTTTATGGGTGCCGAACTGGTAAAAAGTATGTTCAGTTAACTAGATATTTTCAGTAATAAGGTCAAATGTTTTCTACATGTGACTCCAATCTACTTCGTATATTATTCTTTGCTCTGCTGTTTTACTACAAACTTGTCATTCATTGGCTTCTTGACATGTACATAAAATCAATTAGCATTCAGCCTGTGAGAATAATTCTCTTAAAAGATTACTGCTTTCACCATTTAGCCAATAGAGAAATGCTTCTGTCTACACCATCCCACACTTGTTTCGGAAGGCATTTGGTAACACTTATCAGCCTGCACATGCCAGCAATTAGATGTCAATAGAATTACTATGTTCAATCCTTTGTATACAAGGAACATATTAATCAAAATTTCCAGTCCACACAATTTTCTGAACACATCAGTTTTTGTCCTTTTACCATGGAGTGTCTTTAGAGACATATAAAGGCCCACATCTGCTTCCAAACAGTATGAAAGAAGATTTCAAGACTGAGGATATACCAAGCCAGTTCTCTTTCCCTTATGTTTCAGGAAGTACAATAAAAAGTCAGTATTTTCCTTCAACTGCCAAGTCCACTCTCTTTTTTGTTTGTTTGTTTTAATTCTTTCTTATTCTATCTAATCTGATGATAATTATTTTACAGAAATTCCCTAGCCCCACCTCCCCCTATTATCCTTCTTTTACACTATACTCCAGTCACACTGGTTTACGTTTAGCTTCAGGAACATGTGAAACTCATCTCCATCTCAAGACCTTTAGAATTGCTCATTCTGTTTGAACATGCTGTCTCAACAAGGTCATTTTTTCATCATCCACGTCTCAAATCATGTGGTACCTTTTCCCAGTGGGCTCCCCTAGCTATATCAGCCTTTCAGTCACACTCTACCACATTACCCTATTTATTTTTTATTTTATGTATTCCATTACTATATCATGGCTTCCCAGGTGGCTCAGCGGTAAAGAATCGACCTGCCAAAGTAGGAGACGCAAGACACATGGGTTTGATCCCTGGGTTGGGAAGGTCCCCTGGAGGAGGAAATAGCAACCACCCCAATATTCTTGCTGGGAGCATACCATGGAGAGATGAGCCTTTGGGCTACAGTCCACAGGGTCACAAAGAGTTGAACATATCTGAACATCTGAGGCCAGCACATCACTGTATCATGTTGTTAACATAGTGGAGGCTCTGCCTGTCTGGTTGACAGCTGTTTTCCCAGAGTTTTGAACAATGCTGGAGCATTTAGGAGATGTAAAGTAACTATCTTGACTGACTAATAAACTAACAGGTTTATTAGTTTATTAACTAATAATCTAATCATGCTAATAAATGTAAATTTGCAATGTGATTCACAGTGGTACCATCATGGTAACACAAGATGCTGAAAAAGATTGGGTATTTATACATATATACATGCATGTATGTATATACGTATGCTGGTTAGGGGGTTTTGAGGTGGTGAAAGGAGAAGGTTATAAATTGTTTTGATATTTTCATTTTAAAGTATCATTAATATCCCAAGAAGTGATATCAAATAAGTAATTTTGTGGATTAGACCAAACTAAAAAATTAGAAGTGTGGTATAGTGATGATTCATGAGACATCTGCTCCTCAGTGTTTATTAAATGTAGGCATGGACAAGATCATTCAGGCATAGCAAGAAGAATAGAAAGAGAGGAATGCAAGTAAGAATGGATAACAATTGAAAGCAAACAGAACAAGAGTTGTCAGTGAGAGGAGGATAACCATGAAGGTGTGGTACCCTGAAGAAGAGCGTAGTTTTAGGTTGAGTATATCTTAAGAAAATCCACATGCTGAAGTCCTAATCCCCAGTGTAATGATATTTGGAGGTGGGGCCTTAGGAAGTAATCAGATTTAAATGAGGTCATGAAGGTGGAGCATCAGATGGGATTAGTGCTCTTATAAGATGAGAAGGAGACACCAGAACTTTTCTTTTTTCTCCCCAGAATTTGAACAAAGAAGAGGCCGTGTGAAGACACAGTGAGATTTGTTGTTGTTCAGTTGCTAAGGCGTATCCAATTCTTTGAGACCCCATGGACTGCAGCACGCCAGGCTTCCTTGTCCTTCACTATCTCCTGGAGTTTGCTCAAACTCATGTCCACTGAGTCAGTGATGCCATCCAACATCTTACCCTCTGTCACCCCCTTCTCCTCTTGCCCTCAATCTTTCCCAGCATCAGATCTTTCCAGTGAGTTAGCTCTTCATATCAGGTAGCTGAAGTATTGGAACTTCAGCTTCAGAAGCAGTCCTTCCAATGAATATTCAGGACTGATTTCCTTTAGGATTGACTGGTTTGATCTCCCTGCTGTCCAAGGGACATTTAAGAGTCTTTCCCAGCACCACAACTCAAAAGCATCAATTCTTCGGTGCTCAGCTCTCTTTATGGTCCAACTTTCACATCCATACATGATTACTAGAAAAATCATAGCTTTGATTATACAAAACTTTGTCACCAAAGTGATGTCTTTGTTTTTTAATATGCTAAATTTGTCATAACTTTTCTTCCAAGGAGGAAGCAGCTTTTAACTTCATGGCTGCAGTCACCATCCACAGGGATTGTGGTGCCTAAGAAAATAAAATCTGTCAGTTTCCAATGTTTCCCCATTCATTTGCCATGAAGTGTTGGGACCAGATGCTATGATCTTAGTTTTTTGAATGTTGAGTTTTAAGCTAGCTTTTTCATTCTCCTCTTTCACTTCCATCAAGAGGATTTTTAGTTCCTCTTTGCTTTCAGCCATTAGAGTGGTATCATCTGCATATTTGAGGTTGTTGATATTTGTCCTGGCAACCTTGATCCCAGCTTGTGATTCATCCAGTCTGGGATTTTTCATGATGTACTATTCATGTAAGTTAAATAAGCAGAGTGACAACATACAGCCTTGACATACTCCTTTCCCAATTTGGAAGCAGTCTGTTGTCCCATGTTCAGTTCTAACTATTGCTTCTTGACCTGCATGCAGGTTTCTTAGGAGACAGTAAGGTGTTCTGGTATTCCCATCTCTTCAAGAATTTTCCAGTTTGCTGTGATCCACACAGTTGAAGGTTTTAGCATATTCAATGAAGCAGAAGCAGATGTTTTTGGAATTCCTTTGCTTTCTCTATGATCTAATGAATGTTGGCAATTTGGTCTCTGGTTCCTCTGCCTTTTCTAAACCCAGTTTGTACATCTAGAAGTTCTCGGTTCACATACTGCTAAAACCTAGCTTGAAGGATTTTGAATATTACCTGCTAGCTTATGAACTATGTATTCGAACATTCTTTGGCATATGCAATTGTATGTTTGAACATTCTTTTGCATTGCCCTTCTTTAGGACTGAGATGAAAACTGACCTTTTCCAGTTCTGTGGCCACTGCTGAGCTTGACAAATTTGCTAACATTTTAAGGGCAGCACTTTAACAGCATCACCATTTAGGATTTGAAATAGCTCCACTGGGGGCTTCCCTAGTAACTCAGCTGGTAAAGAATCTGCCTGCAATGCAGCAGACCCTGGTTTGATTCCTGGGTTGGGAAGATCCCCTAGAGAAGGGATATAATACCCACTCCAGTATTCTTGGGTTTCCCTGGTGGCTCAGCTGGTAAAGAATCTGCCTGCAAGGTGAGAAACCTGGGTTCGATCCCTGGGTTGGGCAGATTCCCTGGAGGAGGGCATGGCAACCCACTTCTGTATTCTTGCCTGGAGAATCCCCATGGAGAGAGGAGTCTGGAGGGCTATGGTCTATGGGGACACAAAGAGTTGAACAGGACTGAGTGACTAAGCACAGCACAATAGCTCCACTGGAATTCTGTCACCTCCACTAGCTTTGTTCATAGTAATGCTTTCCTAAGGCCCACTTCACTTTACAGTCCAAGATGCCTGGCTCTAGGTGAGTGACCGCACAATCATGTTTTATCTGGGTCATCAGACCTTTTTGCATAGTTCTTTTGTGTATTCTTGCCACCTCTTCTTAATCTCTTCTGCTTCTGTTAGATCCTTGCCATTTCTGTCCTTTATTGTGCCTGTATTTGCATGAAATGTTCCTTTGGTATCTCCAATTTTCTTGAAGAGATCTCCAGTCTTTCCCATTCTACTGCTTTCCTCCGTTTCTTTGTATTGTTCACTTAAGAAGGCTTTCTTAAGTCTCCTTGCGATTCTCTGGAACTCTACCTTCAGCTGGGTATATCTTTCCCTTTCTCCTTTACCTTTCACCTCTCTTTTCTTAGCTATTTGTAAGGCTTCCTCAGACAACCACTTTGCCTTCTTGCATTTATTTTTCCTTGGGATATTTTTTTTCATCACCTCCTGTACAATGTTACATGCCTCTGTCCACAGTTCTTCAGGCAATCTACAAGACTACCAGATATACTAGTCTCTTGGTATACTAGTCAAAAGATCTAGTCTCTTGAATTTATTCATCACCTTTACTGTGTAATCATAACAGATATGATTTAGGTCATACCTTAGTGGCCTAATGATTTTCCACACTTTCTTCAATTTCAGCCTGAATTTTGCAGTAAGGTCATCATGATCTGAGCCATAGTCAGCTCCAGGTGTTATTTTTGCCGATTGTATAGAGCCTCTTCATCTTTGTCTGCAAAGAATATAATCAATCTGATTTTGGTACTGACCATCTGATGATGATGACAGTGAGATGGTTAACCTCTAAAAGCCAGAAAGAGTGTTCTCCTCAGGAATGAAAACTATCAGCAACTTAATCTTGGACTTTCAGCTTTCAGAACTGTAGGAAAATACATTTCTGTTGTTTAAGTCAATTAATCTATGGCATTTTGTTATAGAGCCCAAGTTGGCTAAGGCAAGAGTGTTTCAAGAAGGAGAGAAGTTATATTTCATCCTAATTTTGAGATTTTTATTGGAGACTCTACTTCCTAACCAGTTTATTCTTCTGCTTTTTTTTTTTTTCTATTTCCTATGTTTTCTATAGGAATCATTTACATGTCTCTTTAGGTAAGATTTTTTACATGACTCTCAGTTGACTACATTTTCTCTTTGGTCAAGATTTCCATGACCTTGAAATGTCCATGCCATGGATCACTTCTCCAGTTTATAATACTTACCCATTCAGTTCTGCTGTAATCATTGCA
Source organism: Cephalophus harveyi (assembly GCA_006410635.1). NCBI lineage: Eukaryota > Metazoa > Chordata > Mammalia > Artiodactyla > Bovidae > Cephalophus > Cephalophus harveyi. The sequence goes on along the minus strand of SJYT01073377.1, from coordinate 58,583 downwards.
AACTTTAGGTACTTATTTCAGATTTCAGTTTTTTAGTAATGCCAAGCACAAATGACCATATACTCTGTTTCTATCATCTTATTTTGACCCCAAGTTCTAAGGGTTTTAAGCATATGCTGGAAGGTTGGCAGGTTTCATCCACGTCTTCTAGATCAGGTGCTCATCTTCTGAGTGTAGAGGACATTTATCATAAAAGGCAGTTCCTCATCAACACCCTTTTCTAGCGAGAACCAGAGATCATTGGTGTACCATCCGACGATCTTTCTTTTTTCTTTGGAGTGGCATCTGACAGAACAGGCACAAATGTCCCAGTCTCAATCAACCAGAGGCTCCAACATGGGACAGTAACTCTGTAGTGAGGGACACAAAACCAAAGTGACCATTTAGATTCATTCATAGCAGCAACAGCAGCATCAATGATGTCCTCCATGCAGCAACAGCTCTAGACCATCCTGCTTGGTTGAAAGACCCTGGCTTCCTCTCTCTTGGCATAAAAGAACAGAAGTGCCTTCATTCATACCCAGTCTCTATGCCTGGTTCCCTATCCTCACATCACTTCTGTGACATCCTCGGTATCCTTGCAAATTTATATACTTCTTTTCCCCCTTTTTCCTAACACTAATCAGTTAGTTTTTGTTACCTGTAATCAAAACCTTTCAAACTAATAGAAAGGGAGGTCTTCACATGATCCACTCAAGTAAGAAGCATGTCACCGTGATTAGTGGCTAAGCTAGCACTTCCTAACAGAATTATTTGTTACTCTTGGCAGATTTCAGGGAGAAAAACCCCCACTGCTTTGCCAGAGCTTCTGTTGCCAGTGACTATCACTCTAGGGGTATTCTCCAGAGAAAGAGAACATTGAGGGGGAAAAAAACTAGCATTTGTGATTTAGATTGCCACTGCATTTAATAAATGGGGAGATGGTATTACTTTACTGGTAATTAATTTTTTAAAGCCTTTGTAAAATGTCAGTTGGACTCTGTTTATTGGAATATACCAACACATTAGACAAAACTAACCTTGTTGATTTACTCAAGACAGCTAAGATGACAAATTTCAATGGAACCTGTTACAAGGCTGGCTCTGACTTATAAAAATGTCTATTTTGAGTCATGACTAAGTAGGACTGTATATGTATTTATAAGTGTATTTTCCTGTCTGTAATGAAAGACACAGACACGTGGGAAAGTTGTTTATCCTATGAGCACCAAACATCATACTGAATCCCCTTGAAATGTTAAAATTTGGAGCCATTGGTCTGTTATCTACAGAGAGAAAAACAATACTGTGGGTTCAGGAGAAATGGATAGGAGGGTTTGAAATGGGAAGAAAAGTACCAACAGGAATGATAAACTGGGTTTTAATGACAAAGTCACTTTGCCAATTGTAACTCGGGTGCTGGGTAAGCTGATCTGACTTCATTAGGTGATAGCCAGCCTCCCAAAGCCATCATCAGGCTGGAAGAAAGCCATATGTGTTGGTCGCACAAATGGACATTGATTTTTCAATAAACTGGAACCCAAAGCCAACATTACTCCAATGATATCTTTTCTCGGGAGAGACGATTTCTCGCTCATGCCTGGCACCATGTCTCAGCCTTTATATTACAAGAATTACATGGGTGAAGCAGAGTAGAAAACATCAGCTCACTTAAGTCATGTGATGAATGAGGCAATTAAATCAATTAGATGCAGAGTTACTGAGCTATATCTATTTTGCTTTGTAAAATATAATTTTAAATAAGATCATCTGTCATACCATACTTGACAGCATCAGAATTCTGTATGGCAGAAAAAAATGTGGTTCATTACTCTGTGAAAACAGTGTCTACTCTCTCAACTGGATAAAGTAACCTTCTTTAAGTTGAAGGATGTTGTCTCTTAACTCTTTCTCTATAAGAAAGCAGAACACATTTTATATTTGCTATATATTTCCACATTTCTTTAAATGGTTTTTCCAACAGTCATCATGTGTTTGGGGGATTAGTAGACAGAACTCATTTGAGTTTTTCAGTGTATGATATACCAGACACATCTCTTTCTGGAGGGAGAGAGATAGAGAGCACAGATTTTCTTTGTTCTGATAAGCATCACTTGAGTGACTTTGTGGTGAAAAATGAACAGGCACTCTTGTTTAAGAGAGCAGTGCCAGGATCTTTAAGTTGCTTAACGAAAGGTATTCACCACCACTCTATCCCTTTGGTATGCAGAACTTGTCACTGGGGAAGAGATGTGTATCTACAGTGGAACCAAGGAGGCCTTTTCAGTGACCATAATCAGACTCTTTGCTTTTGGAAGAATATTTCTAGAGCCTCTGGTGGATTGTGACGGTCCTGCTGAAGATGCGTGGGCAGGTTAGGACACCAGGAGCTACCATGGGAAACTAACCACAAATGTGGATAATACTGGACTGGTGGCCAAGGCTTATCAATGAATTGCTTATGAGCTAATCTGTTTTTTGTTTTAAGGTAGAGAACCAATAAAACTTAGTGAACTGTTTATCAGTTAGAATATTTCACATATAAATATGAATTACATTGGCCAGTGCACATTTTCTGCAGTTTTCTCAAAAGCCTACCACTCACATATATATTATTACTCTCCTTGCTTCACTAATTTCTCTAACTTTCTGGAACACAGAAGGCAATTGAGTTATTTGCCTTTTGCCAAGATGGTTGTGAAAGTGAATGCCTCTCAGTTCAGTTCAGTTCAGTCGCTCAGTCGTGTCCGACTCTTTGCGACCCCATGAATCGCAGCACGCCAGGCCTCCCTGTCCATCACCAACTCCCGGAGTTCACTCAGACTCATGTCCATCAAGTCAGTGATGCCATCCAGCCATCTCATCCTCTGTCATCCCCTTCTCCTCCTGCCTCCAATCCTTCCCAGCATCAGAGTCTTTTCCAATGAGTCAACTCTTTGCATGAGGGCCAAAGTACTGGAGTTTCAGCTTCAGCATCATTCCTTCCAAAGAAATCCCAGGGCTGATCTCCTTCAGAATGGACTGGTTGGATCTCCTTGCAGTCCAAGGGACTCTCAAGAGTCTTCTCCAACACCACAGTTCAAAAGCATCAATTCTTCAGCGCTCAGCTTTCTTCACAGTCCAACTCTCACATCCATACATGACCACTGGAAAAACCAATGTCTCTCAGTTGTCTGACTCTTTGTGAACTGGACTCTGTTGCACAGTCCATGGAATTCTCCAGGCCAGAATATTGGGATGGGTAGCCTTTCCCTTCTCCACAGGATCTTCCTAACCCAGGGATCGAATCCAGGTCTCCCGCATTGCAGATGTATTCTTTACCAGCTGAGCCACAAGGGAAAGCCTCCTTTTCTTCAAAATGGTGGAGTAGAAGGACATGAGCTCTTCTGCAAGAACTCCAAAATTACAACTTGCTTCTGAACAACCACTGGCAGGAAAAGTTGGATCCCACCAAAAAAAGATACCTCATGTCCAAGGGCAAAGGAGAAGCCCCAGCAAGATGGTAGGAGGTGCAAAATTACATTTAGAATCAAAGTCCATACCTGCCAGAGACACTCGGAGGGCTCAGACAAAACCTTGTGTGCATCAGGAGACCCTACAGAGACTGAGCCAGCCCTGCCTTTGAGTGTTTGAGTATCTCCTGTGGGGGTATGGCTCAGGTTACCTGCTGCAGGGGCAGGGGCTCTGGGTGCAGCAATCCTGGGTGTGCATAAGCCCTCTCAGAGAAAGTCACCATTAACCCCACCATAGAGCTGCTGAGCAGACAGCCCCCAAACTTCAGAACAATTATACCAAATAAATTCTCACACTGTTAAGAAAGTGCTAGGACACACAACAGATTTCTCAACCTGGGGATCTGGCAAAGGGACTGAGAACCCCCAGGGAATTTAACTTTGGAGACCAGTGAGAATTGATTACAGAAATTACACAGGACTGGGGAAACAGACTCTTGGGGGCACAAACAAACCTTGAGCAGACCAGGACCCAGGAGAAAGGAGCAGTGACCCCACAAGAGACTGACCCAGACTTGTCCATGAGTGTCCAGGAGTCCCTGGCAGAGGCATGAGTCAGCAGTGGCTTGCTACAGGGTCAGAGCACTGAGTGCAGCAGTGCATGCATGGGGCCTTCTGAAGGAGGTCACCATTGTTTTCATTACCTCCACCATAGTTTGGTCTCAGGTCAAACAACAGGGAGGGAACACAAACCTAAGCATCAACAGAAAACTGGATTAAAGATTTACTGAGAATGGCCTCGCCATCAGAAAAGACCTAGTTTCATCCACAGTCAGTCTGTCCCATCAGGAAGCTTCCATAAGCCTCTTATCCTTACCAATCAGACGGTGACAGAATGAAAACCACAGTCACAGAAAACTAATCAAAACTGATCACATGGACCGTAGCCTTGTCTAACTCAGTGGAACTAGGAGCCATGCCATGTAGAGCCATCCAAGATGGACAGATCATGGTGGAGAGTTCTGACAAAATGTGTCCACTGGAGAAGGGAATGGCAAACCACTTCAGTATTCTTGCCTTGAGAACCCCATGAATAGTATGAAAAGGCAAAATGATAGGACACAGAAAGATGAACTCCCCAGGTTGGTAGTGCCCAACATGCTACTGGAGAAGAGTGGAGAAATAACTTCAGAAAGAATGAAGAGATGGAACCAAGTGAAAACAATGCCCAGTTGTGGATGCGACTGGTGAGGGAAGTAAAGTCCAATGCTGTAAAGAACAGTATTGCATAGGAAACTGGAATGTTAGGTCCATGAATCAAGGCACATTGGAACTGGTCAAACAGGAGATGGCAAGAGTGAACACTGACATTTTAGGAGTCAGCAAGCTAAAATGGACTGGAATGGGTGAATTTAACTCAGTTGGCCATTATATCTATTACTGTGGGAAAGAATCCCTTAGAAGAAATGGAGTAGCCCTCACAGTCAACAAAAGATTCTGAAATGCAGTACTTGTGTGCAATCTCCAAAACAACAGAATTATCTCTATTCACTTCCAAGGCAAACCACTCAATATCACAGTAATCCTATGCCCCAGCCAGTAATGCTGAAGAAGTGGAATTTGAATGGCTCTATGAAGACCTACAAGACCTTCTAGAACTAACACCCCCAAAAGATGTTCTTTTCATTATAGGGGACTGGAATGCAAAAGTAGGAAGTCAAGAGATACCTGAGTAACAGGCAAATTTGGCTTTGGAGTACAAAATGAAGCAGGGCAAAGGCTAATAGAGTTTTGCCAAGAGAAGCACTGGTCATAGCAAATACCCTCTTCCAACAACACAAAAGAAGACTCTACACATGGACATCACCAGATGGTCAACACCGAAATCAGACTGATTATATTCTTTACAGCCAAAGATGGAGAAGCTCTATACAGTCAGCAAAAACAAGACTAGGAGCTTACTGTGGCTCAGATCATGAACTCCTTATTGCCAAATTGAGACTTAAATTGAAGAAAGTAGGGAAAATCACTAGACCATTCAGGTATGACCTAAATCAAATCCTTTATGGCTATACAGTGGAAGTGACAAATAGATTCAAAGGATTAGATCTGAAAGAGTGCCTGAAGAACTATGGACAAAGGTTCATGACATTGTATAGGACGCAGTGATCAAGACAATTCCCAAGAAAAAGAAATCCAAAATAGGCAAAATGGTTGTCTAAGGAGGCCTTACAAACAGCTGTGAATAGAAGAGAAGCAAAAGGCAATGGAGAAAAGGAAAGATATACCCATCTAAATGCAGTAGAATTTCTAAGAACTTAGAGTTCCTAAGAATAGCAAGGAGGGATAAAAAGGCTTCCTCAGTGATCAGTACAAAGAAATGGAGGAAAACAACAGAATGGGAAAGACTAGAGATCTCTTCAAGAAAATTAGTGATTCCAAGGGAACATCTCATACAAAGATGAAAAAAGGACAGAAATGGTCTGGACCTAAAAGAAGCAGAAGATATTAAGAAGAGATGGCAAGAATACACAGAAGAACTATACAAAAAAGGTATTTATGATCCAGATAACCATGATGGTGAGATCACTCACCTAGAGCCAGACGTCCTGAAATGCAAAGTCAAGTTGGCCTTAGGAAGCATCACTATGGACAAAGCTAGTGGAGATGATGTAATTCCAGTTGAGTTATTTCAAATCTTAAAAGATGATACTGTTAAAAGTGCTGCACTCAATATGTCAGCAAATCTGGAAAACTCAGCAGTGGCCACAGCACTGGAAAAGGTCAGCTTTCAGTCCAACCCCAAAGAATGGCAATGCCAAAGAATGCTCAAACTACTGTACAATTGCACTCATCTCACGCACTAGCAAAGTAATGCTTAAAATTCTCCAAGCCAGGCTTCTACTGTATGTGAACTGAGAAATTCCAGATGTTCAAGCTGGATTTAGAAAAGGCAGAGGAACCAGAGATCAAATTGCCAACATACATTGGATCATATAAAAAGCAAGAGAGTTTCAGAAAAACATCTACTTCTACTGCCCTGACTACGCCAAAGCCTGTGACTGTGAGAATCACAACAAATTGTGGAAAATTCTTAACAAGATGGGAATACCAGGCCACCTTATCTGCCTCTTGAGAAATCTGTATGCAGGTCAAGAAGCAACAGTTAGAACCGGACATGAAACAACAGCCTAGTTCCAAATTGGGAAAGGAGTACGTCAAGTTTGTATGTTGTCACCCTGCTTGTTTAACTTCTATGCAGAGTATGTCATGTGAAATGCCAGGCTGAATGAAGCACAAGCTGGAATCAAGGTTGCCAGGTCAAATATCAATAACCTCAGATATGCAGATGCCACCACCCTTATGGCAGAAAGCAAAGAAGAACTAAATAACCTGTTGATGAAAGTGAAAGATGAGAGTGAAAAAGTTGTCTCAAAGCTCAACATTCAGAAAACTAAGATCATGACATCTGGTCCCATTACTTCATAACATATAGATGCAGAAACAATGGAAACAGTGAGAGACTTTATTTTGGAGGGCTCCAAAATCACCACAGATGGTGACTACAGCCATGAAATTAAAAGATGCTTGCTCCTTGGAATAAAAGCTATGCAAACCTAGAAAGCATGTTAAAAAGCACAGACATTACTTTTCCAACAAAGGTCCATCTAGCCAAAGCTATGATTTTTCTAGTAGTCATGTATGGATATGAGAGTTGGACCATAAAGAAGGCTGAGCACTGAAGAATTGATGCTTTTGAACTGTGGTGTTGGAGAAGATTCTTGAGAATCCCTTGGACTGCAAGGAGATACAACAAGTCAATACTAAAGGAAATCAGTCCTGAATATTCATTGGAAGGACTGATGTTGAAGCTGAAACTCCAATACTTTGGCCACTTAATGTGAAGAACTGACTCATTGGAAAAGGCCTTGATGCTGGGAAAGATTGAAGGCAGGATGAGAAGGGGAAGACAGAGGATGAGATGGTTGGATGGCATCACAAATATGATGGACATGGGTTTGAGCAAGCTCCGAGAGTTGGTGATGGACAGGGAAGCTGGTGTGCTGAAGTCCATGGGGTCACAATGAGTTGGATATGACTGAGCATCTGGACTGAACTGAAGATGGTTGTGGGGAGAGGGTATCAAGTCTGTCATAGAATAGGGCTGAGACTGGCAGCCTCTTTAAGCCAGCCACCTGGGAATATGCTTGAGAAACTGTGACTGAACATGTGGAAAGAAACTGACTTGTGACCTTGGGAACATACTTAGTTGAATTGGGTATATGAGTCTTTATCTCACACACAAAGTGTGGGGATCTAGCAAGGGCATTATTGCAGGAGAGGACAAGGACATCAAACATGGATTCTTAAGATATAATTGCTGGTTAAAGAATATGTTAAATCATAAGTTTAAAAAATGTTGTCAAGTTGACCTCAGAAAGGTTGAACCAGGTTATATACAAACCAACAATTCATGAGAACACCAGTTTGCATATTAGTCAGCAATGGCTATCATCGATTTTTAAAGTTTTGCTAATCTGATGGGGAAAAATTGATGCTTTAATTTAACTTTTACTGAATACTGGTAAATTTAGGCATATTTTCGGATGTATGCTGGCCATTTTTATTTTTTCTAAGAACTACCAGGTTATAACTATTGTTTCTTTTCATTTTTAGGTTATTTGCTTTTCCTCATTGAATTGTAAGAACTCTTAGATGGTTCTCTTTCTCTGTCATATTTGTTGCAAGTATTTTTTCCAATCTGTTAATTGCCTTTTAACTTTGCTGCTGCATCATACATTGTGCATAAATAGTTAATTTTTATTTAGAAAATTGTTACTTTTTAAAAATGATTTTGGGATTTAATGTCATTCATAGATCACCTCAGCTACACAATGCCAAAATAATCCCCTCAGATCAGTTCAGTTGTTCAGTTGTGTCTGACTGTGTTACCTTGTAATGCAGCCTGCCAGGCTTCCCTGTCCATCACCAACTCCCAGAGCTTGCTCAAAATCATATCCATTGAGCCAGTGATACCATCCAACCATCTCATCTTCTGTCGTCCTCTTATCCTCCTGCCTTTAATCTTTCCCAGCATCAGGGTCTTCTCTAACGAGTCAGCTCTTCACATTGGGTGAGCAAAGTATTGTAGCTTCAGCTTCAGCATCAGTCCTTCCAACGAATATTCAGGTTTCGTTTCCTTTGGGATTGACTGGTTTGATCTCCTTGCAGTCCAAGGGACTCTCAAGAGTCTTCTCCAACACTACAGTTCAAAAGCATAAATTTTTCAGCACTCAGCTTTCTTTATGGTCCAACTCTCACATCCATACATGACTACTAGAAAAACCATAGCTTTGACTAGATGGACCTTTGTTGGCAACATAATATCTCTGATTTTTAATATGCTATCTAGATTGGTCATAGCTTTTCTTCCATGGAGCAAGCGCCTTTTAATTTCATAGCTGCAGTCATCATCTGCAGTGATTTTGGAGCCCAAGAAAATAAAATATGTCATTATTTTCATTGTTTCCCCATATATTTGCCATGAAGTGCTGGGGCCAGATGCCATGATTTTAGTATTTTGAATGTTGAGTTTTAAACCAACTTTTTCACTCTCCTCTTTCACTTTCATCAAGAAGCTCTTTAGTTCCTCTTCACTTTCTGCCATAAGGGTGGTGTCATCTGCATATCTGAGGTTACTGATATTTCTCTCTGGCAATCTTGATTTCAGCTGTGCTTCATCTAGCCCAGCATTTTTCAGGATGTACTCTGCATAAATGTTAAATTAGCAGGGTGACAATATACAGTCTTGACATAGTCCTTTCCCAATTTGGAACCAGTTCATTGTTCCATGTCTAGTTCTGTTGCTTCTTGACCTGATACAGATTTCTCAGGAGGCACTTGACCTGCATACAGATTTCTCAGGAGGCAGGTAAGGTCGTCTGGTATTCCTATCTTTTGAGGAATTTTCCGGTTGTGATCTACACATCAAAGGCTTTGGAATATCAATAAAGCAGAAGTAGATGTTTTTCTGGAACATTCTTGCTTTTTCTATGATGCAGTGTATGTTGGCAATTTGATCTCTGGTTCCTCTGCCTTTTCTAAATCCAGCTTGAACATCTGGAAGTTCTCGGTTCATGTACTGTTGAAGCCTGGCTTGGAGAACTTTAAGCACTACTTTGCTAGCATATGAGATGAGTGCAATTGTGTGGTAGTTGACGTTCTTTGGCATTGCCTTTCTTTGGAATTGAAATGAAAACTGACATTTTCCAGTCCTGTCGCCACTCCTGAGCTTTCCAAATTTGCTGGGATATTGAGTGCAGCACTTTTAACAGTATCATCTTTTAGGATTTGAAATAGCTCAACTGGAATTCCATCACCTCCACTAGCTTTGTTTATAGTGATGCTTCCTAAGCCCCACATGACCTTACATTCGAGGATGTCTGGCTCTAGGTGAGTGATCACACCATTGTGATTATCTGGGTCATGAAGATCTTTTTTGTATACTTCTGTGTATTGTTGCCACCTCTTAATATCTTCTGCTTCTGTTAGGCTCATACCGTTTCTGTCCTTTGTTGTGACCACCTTTGCATGAGATGTTCCCTTAGTATAACTAATTTTCTTGAGATCTCTAGTCTTTCCCTTTCTATTGTTTTCCTCTATTTCTTTGCTTTGATGAATGAGGAAGCCTTTCTTATCTCTCCTTGCTATTTTTTGGAACTCTGCACTCAGATGGGTATTTTCCTTTTCTCCTTTGCCTTTCATGTCTCCTTTTCTCAGCTATTTGTAAGGCCTTCTCAGACAACCATTTTGCCTTTTTGGATTTCTTTTTCTTGGGGATGGTCTCGATCACTGCCTCCTGTACAATGTCATAGACCTCCATCCATAGTTCTTCAGGCACTCTATCTATCAAATCCAATCCCTTAAATCTATTTGTCTACCTATTTACTTGTAAAGTGATTGATTTTTGTATGTTGACATTATATAAACCTATTTTACCTTCCCTCTCTCAGGCATATAATAATTTTATTATATGCAAATAATAAAAGTTTGAGTTTGTTATTCCAAATTTCTATTTTCCTTTATTGCTTTGTTGCATTGGTAGAGTTTCAGTTTTAGTAGCTATGATGGTATTCATTTTGGTTCAGTTCAGTCACTCAGTTGTGTCTGACTCTTTGCAACCCCATGAGCTGTAGCACACCAGGCCTCCCTGTCAATCACCAACTCCCAGAGCCCACGCAAACCCATGTCCNTGCTTTGTTGCATTGGTAGAGTTTCAGTTTTAGTAGCTATGATGGTATTCATTTTGGTTCAGTTCAGTCACTCAGTTGTGTCTGACTCTTTGCAACCCCATGAGCTGTAGCACACCAGGCCTCCCTGTCAATCACCAACTCCCAGAGCCCACCCAAACCCATGTCCATCAAGTTAGTGATGCCATCCAACCATCTCATCCTCTGTCGTCCCCTTCTCCTCCTGCCCTCAATCTTTCCCAGTATCAGGGTCTCCTCAGATGAGTCAGCTCTTTGCATCAGGTGGCCAAAGTATTGGAGTTTCAGCTTCAACATCAGACCTCCAATGAACACCCAGGATTGATCTCCTTTAGGAAGGACTGGTTGGATCTCCTTGCAGTCCAAGGGACTCTCAAGAGTCTTCTTTGACACTACAATTCAAAAGCATCAATTCTTCAGTGCTCAGCTTACTTTATAGTCCAACTCTCACATCCATACATGACCACAGGAAAAACCATAGCATTAACTAGACAGACTTTTGTTGGCAAAGTAATGTCTCTGCTTTTTAATATGCTATACAGGTTGGTCATAACTTTTCTTCCAAGGAGTGAGTGTCTTTTAATTTCATGGCTGCAATCACCATCTGCAGTGAGTTTGGAGCCGAGAAAAATAAAGTCAGCCACTGATTCCACTGTTTCCCCATCTATTTCCCATGAAGTGATGGGACCAGATGCCATGATCTTAGTTTTCTGAATGTTGAACTTTAAGCCAACTTTTTCGCTCTCCTCTTTCACTTTCATCAAGAGGCTCTTTAGTTCTTCACTTTCTGCCATAAGGGTGGTGTCATCTGCATATCTGAGGTTATTTATATTTCTCCCGCCAATCTTGATTACAGCTTGTACTTCTTCCAGCCCAGCGTTTCTCATGATGTACTCTGCATATAAGTTAAATAAGCAGGGTGACAATATACAGCCTTGATGTACTCTTTTTCCTGTTTGCATTCTTATTTTGGTCAGGGCTTAAATGGGAAGTGTTTTAATGTTTCTCCATTATCATGTTTGCTAAGTTTTTGTGACAATTTTCTTAATTAAATTAGGGAGGAACCTACTTATTCCTACCTAGTTTGATTTTATTAATTATGGTATTGATTCATGGGAAACATCTTTCTTATAATAAGATAGGTGCGTAATATTCTCTGAATGTGTTTATCTAGTTGAATTTTCTAAACAGATTTCTCCATGTGAAACTTATTACACTTCTAGAATAAATCCCAGTCATTTTATTATTCTGTGAAAAAGTTACTTGTTATAATTTGTGAATATGCAACTTGAGATGTTCATCCTTATGTTTGTAAATGAGATTAATCTATAATTCTTCCCAGTTTTTTTCTTTTGCTTCTGGTTTTGTAACACAGCTTCACTAAATGAATTTTAAAGTTTTTGACAACATTTTAAATTCTTTGGTAAGTTTATTTAATGGAGTAATTATCTTATCTTTAAAAGTTGAATACATTTATTTTGAATTATTGTCTTATAAATGGGATCTTTGTTGCAACATGTGGAATCTTTGCTAGCAGCACAAGGACTCAGTAGCTGCAGGGTGCAGTCTTAGTTGCCCCAAGGTGTGTGGGATCTCAGCTCCCTGACCAGAGATAAAACCCGTGTTCCCTGCACTGGAAGACAGATTTTTAACCAGTGGACCATCAGGGAAGTCCTTTTTTTTTTTTTTTAATTAATTGAACTTATTCTTTAAATCATAGAATTTATTCATAGAATTATATCATGATTTCTTGACATTGCATACCCTTGGCTATATTTTTTCTTGTTTCAAGTTATTTTATCTTTTCTCTTTTTTCCTTCAATATATTTACCAAAGAAAAATTTAAAGTTCTCATTTTATTGATTAAATCTATTATACATTTTATAAATGTCCATTTCTTTCTTTATTGAGTTCTGTTCCCGTCTCAGCAGGTGTTGGTCCTTAGTGTATGCTTTGCTGGCAGTTTTTGAAAGCACACTACAGCACCGTGAAATTTTTTTATGTGAGATTCTCTCAGTTTATGAGAGTTTTTTCATTGATATTATGGAAAATTAGGTAAATTTAATTACAAACCACATTCTCTCTGCATGGATAGAGCTTGTGAATCTTCCAGCCTTACTGCATTTGTATTTATTCAAATAATATTTTATATAAAAATATTTAATTCCCACTATGTATTACGTGTTATACTGGGCTAAGAATATATCAGTTAATCAAATAAACATGGTTCCTACAGCCTTAATGCATTTGTATTTATTCAAATAATATTTTATATAAAAATATTTAATTCCCACTATGTATTACATGCTATACTGGGCTAAGAATATATCAGTTAATCAAATAAACATTGTTCCTACCTTCATAAGGCTTCAGTGTGATGGAAAAAACAGACCAATAATTCATGATAAAAAGATAAGTAAATTATAATTGTTCTGTGAAGTTTAAGAAAGTAAAAGAGAATAATTGAGATGGAGAAATCAGAGAATGTGTCTCTGAAGAAACGACATTTAAGTTAAGAGGAGAATGATGGTAGGCTAAGGTATACTGCTGTTGCTGCTGCTAAGTCACTTCAGTTGTGTCAGACTCTGTGTGACCCCATAGATGGCAGCCCACCAGGCTCCTCTGTCTCTGGGATTCTCCAGGCAAGAATACTGGAGTGGGTTGCCATTTCCTTCTCCAATGCATGAAAGTGAAAAGTGAAAGGGAAGTCGCCCAGTCATGTCCGACTCTTTGCGACCCCATGGACCGCAGCCTACAGGCTCCTCTGTCCATGGGATTTTCCAGGCAAGAGTACTGGAGTGGGGTGTCATCGCCTTCTCCGAGGCAAAAGTATACAAAGGTAGGCAAAGAATGAAGGAAGGGCAGTGGGGGTAAGGAGAAGAGCATATGCAAAAGCACGGAGAAAAGAATGATTCTGGCTTGCTCAAAGATTAAGAGTGAGACTACACCAAATTAAGCAGCAGGAGAGAAGGAAAACTAAGATGTAGGCTAAGATCTGAGCTTGATGGGCCTGTAGCCACAACCAGAAGTTTGGGATTTGATTATAAATAAAATGATAAGCCACTAAAAGGCTTTGATATGGGGAATGATACAATCTAATCCACATTTGCCCTGTGCTGAGGTCGGGGCGGTGACCGAGAGGAGATACCCCACGTCCGAGGTCAGTGGCGACCCGAGAGGAGACACCCCGCGTCCGAGGTCAGGGTGGCGGCCTGGAGGAGCCACCCAAGCCCGAGGCCAGGGCCAGCAGCCGGGAGGAGCAACCCAAGGATCAGTGGCTGCACAGGCTCAGGAGGGCCTGTTGAAGGTCAGGCACAGTGGTGGTAAGGAGATACCCCTCGTCCAAGGTAAGGAGCAGTGGCTGTGCTTTGCTGGAGCAGCCGTGAAGACATACCCCACATCCAAGGTAAGAGAAACCCAAGTAAGATGGTAGGTGTTGCAAGAGGGCATCAGAGGGCAGACATACTGAAACCATACTCACAGAAAACCACTCAATCTAATCACACTAGGACCACAGCCTTATCTAACTCAATGAAACCAAGCCATGCCTGCAGGGCAACCCAAGACTGGCGGGTCATGGTGGAGAGGGCTGACAGAACGTGGTCCACTGGAGAAGGGAATGGCAAGCCACTTCAGTATTCTTGCCTTGAGAACCCCATGAACAGTATGAACAGGCAAAATGATAGGATACCAAAAGAGGAACTCCCCAGGTCATTAGGTGCCCAATATGCTACTGGAGATCAGTGGAGCAATAAGTCCAGAAAGAATGAAGGGA